>NW_006500327.1:2288309-2309095 GCF_000471905.2 Amborella trichopoda
TTCAAATAGATCGGAGTTAGAGTTGATATCTCCCATCTATCATAAAAAAAAAAGGGAAGGAAGGTGGATATCAAGGTGTTTTGTGTAGGAGTGGTAAGAGCATGTTTTATGCCATAGTGATAAAGTCAATTATGGGTTTGATTTGTTTGAGCAGTTGTAAAGACAATATATTTTATAATCTATTAAGATGCATAGCATTGTAATCCTCTACTTCCAGTCATAACAATATTAATAAAGGCTGTTCCTTTAAATTAAATGTCAACTGTCTGGGCCAATCAACAACTTTGAGTGCATAATTTTCTCCACATGTGCATTATTCAAACCCCAACTGAAATAGTTAGCACAAAGTCTAAAATAAGGGGGTACTTCTTGTCCCATGCTTGAGGTTATTTCAGCTTACCTACCAAGAAAAATCAAAATTAAAGAGGTTGGGAATGATACTTCTCAAAGACCCCAACTACCATTAATAGAAGAAAGTATTTGTTAACAGTGGTTGAGGCAGGTGCATCGACAATGCTCTCCCAACAAATATAACAGAGGGTGCTTTTAAGTTTGCTAAACGATTTCTTGCTAGTTTTCAATCTCAAATTTTGGGATGTAATTTTTACCACCTGTAGAATAATTTGGGCAAATACATATTCTGAAATAAAAATTTTATATACTAAAAAAACTTATGCCTCAAGATGGAATAGAGACCATCCCCCAATTTTTTTAAGTGCTCGATCTAAACTTCACAGAACTTAAAATTCAATTTTTTTTAAATAATCATTTAGTCAAAATTTTAGGCTAATACAAATATCTAAAAGAAGTATTTTGAGCGAGGTAGAAGATAAAAATAATCATTTGATATATTTTATGTATTTTTTAAAATTTTAGACTAAAAAATTCTCTGAAGTAGGTGTTTTGAGCGAGGTAGGGGATGTACAGTATACTCAATAGGGAGCATAGTATATACGCTCTTTAAGTTTTAACTCTGTAGAGTTAGCTTACAACATTGGATGGTTAACATCACCATAAAAATAGACAACCAAATTTGGACCTTTGTTTTTCTTGGAACCCTCCCTATAAGTTACATGTAATTGAGAAGTTTACTGCGAATTGATGAAAACCAAAGGAAGAAGTACATGTAATTGAGAAGTTTACCGCGAATTGATGAAAACCAAAGGAAGAAGTACATGTAATTGAGAAGTTTACCGCGAATTGATGAAAACCAAAGGAAGAAGTATACAATGAGACCACTTACCTTTTGTACAAGGTGGATGAGGTGTTAATCTTGACCAATGGATGTAAAAATGGGTGGCTGCATTTATTTTATTAACCAAACTTAAAGTTCAAAAGAAATTTTCTCAAACATTTTGACACACTTAAACAATCAAATTTTATATCTAATGGTTACAAGTAACTGTGATCCACACATGAACATATTTGATGCACAGTGGGTGCATTGCTGAACCATACACATGCTAATCTCCAATCCCCAGTCGTCAAGGTGTGCACGGCCATCCATGCACACTCTTCTAAGTTGTAATTAATTCTTGAATTTGGTGTTTTAGCGCAAACTTCGTTGGTATTATTGTATTAAAAAGGGAATGCTACATGCAGTGCGCTAGTCGGATGTTACAAGTGCTCTCCAAGGTCCATAAATGATAAAGTTGGTCTAGGGTAATGGTTCCACTCCACCCTCCATGAGCATGGCTGTCCAGGGGTGGCAATGGACCGGGACCCGAACCAGGATCTGGGGGTAGACCCCATCCCGGGTATGGGTTAAAAAATTAGACCCAACAAGTCGGGTCTTGATCCGATTGGGTCTCAATATATAAAATATATTTAAATATAGTTAAATACATAGGTATTTTAATTTTTGGGTCGGGTTCAATTCTGGGTCCCGCACTTTATTTCCATATCTGGGTCCGGATCTGATCTAACCCGTTGCCACCCTATGGCTGGCCTTGAGTATGGACAGTTTCAATTGCACGTAGTATATACTATTAGAGTGCTTTAGTCTTTATAAGCTTTTCAAAATTTGGCTCAGGAAATTTTCCCTGTTCAAACTAGAACACTGGGGCCGGAGTTCGAGTCCTCATCGGAATTGGTAATCAAACCAATACATATTAATATTTTTTTAGTATTATATGACATAAAATATTGGTTTTATAGTAAATTTAGTATTTTAAACTATTGCATTTTTGCTTTGGTAAAATATTTAATATTATTTCAAAATAATATCCTTTTAAATCATAGTCTTTGAAAAGCAAAATTGTGTATTGTTGTAGAGAGAGAAGTAATGGGTTTTGGTCACATGGTTTAGGATGGAAAAATATAAGTGGTCTAAATATGAGAATACCCTTTTTCTACAATGGTTTAAGGAGTAAAGGGAGAGGAAACCTATGTGGAGCAAACGAAACATGCATGTATATGTGTGTGAGAGGATACAAGGGCATTAGATGATGCGCATGGTTGCATTGGCCAAAGAGGCAACCTTAGTCCGTGCAAGGCTGCGGGTCGGGTTCAACCAATGAGATATGATGTGTAAGTCAAGAAATTAAGTAACAACTCCTAAAGATGCAACTCGATAGTACTGAGAATGGGTCGGATCGGGTTTGGATCCATCAAAATCCTGACTCAGATCCAAAAAAAATACATGGGATTTGGATCCAGTTGGATCCAGAATATTCGGATCTAAAAAGTATGCATAGGATCCGGATCTGGACCCGATCGGATCCAAAAATTTATTTTATATATTATTTTATTTCATAAAATAATTTAAACAATATATAATAAAAAATAATATATAATATATTGTATTTATATAAAGTAATGTATAATTGGGAAGTATTCGGATTGGATCCACTTGTACCGGATCCGATTTGAATTAGTATTAAGATCCAAAATTTGGATCCGGAACCGACAGATCGGATCCAAATCTTAGATCCATAACTAGATCTAGATAGAATCCAAAATTTGAGTTTTGGATCCAAACCACATAAATTCTCAACCCTACACCTCAATAACTATAGCATGGGTTGGCTAGTTAAACTGAAGACTTCTCTGTTTGGGTGTTTTTTTTTACACCCAAAAATCTGCTTTACAGATGAAAGATCGTGAGATAGTTCAAAAGGTGAAACCAAGATTTCACCATCGTATGGTATAGAGGAGTTGAAATGTTTAATCTTCACCATGGTTACTGAAAGGAGAAGATGAATATAAAGAAAAGTAGCAGAAGGGTAATGGTGGAAATATAAACCGAAACCACATCGGTTGTAGTTTGATTTGAATTCCTAATGGTTCAAATTTGAATAGTAACAATTCAAATTCACAAATGGGGTGGAGTCCTAACGACCAAATATGTTTCATTACATTATCAACCATCAAATTGAAGAATGAATGGCTCGAGATCAAGAAACGATTTAGAGAAGCTTATATTTCTCAACTTACATTCTCCAGAGTCCATAGAAACACCCTAATCAATGAGAGAGGCGTCTTCCATTTTTGTATCTTTTGATTGTAGTAAGGCATATAGGAGACCCATAGCAGCATGTTGGGTTTATATGGCTTTTAAAAGCTTTATGAGTGTGTAATGAAAAATATTTACTATAGTGGAACATAAACTCAGTGGGAGTGTGGTCTCTCGAAGATCATACTAAGCAAATGATATTTACGGATAACGGACTGTACTTGACGATCTAGGCTAGTCGGTTGGAAAGCCCAAGGTACATGTGCATAAAAAATAAACCGAGAAGGGTTTTTGGGTTAGCCCTTGATGAGGTCGGAGCTTATGCCTAGATAAGTGAGGCGATGGACTGTATGACCCTTGTGTGTGATGATAGGTCTACAAAACGAGGGTCAAAACCTCATCCATGTTCTATCACACGGCATGCATATAGATAGATCGTTCGGGAAAGCTTGATATCCACCTTTTGCTGAAGCATATGCATGTGCGAGAGATACCCCTATACGCCATAGAGCTGTGGTCGCATCAGGTCGTGGTGACCTTGACTTGTCTCTAGGGGAGGACCTGTAATTCACAGACTGGGATTGCGACTCTTTGGCTCATCGACCAGACTTTGGTGACCCACTAATGAGCCCCTGCTTGGACTGTGGGACATGGGAAACATTGGGTCGGTTCGATAAAACAAGTGTGGTCTGTAGTCCATAGTTGAAGGTGGAGTACCCCGTGATCGTTGATTGAATTCCTGAACCATATGGATCCGCTTCCCATCATATTAATTTAATTGTGTTGATTTTATTATTAAATTATTTTATATTTATTATTTGAATTTTTGTAAGTCATTTGCTATTTTATTTCTTATTTTTGGACTTATAAAAATAAAGTTATTAATTTACAAAGTTATAATGTTTTAAAATTTATTTTTTAAAATATTTATTAAAAATAATATATGAGGGCCCATAATGCACATGGGCCCACCATGTAGGTATTAGGTGGGGCCCCACATACCATACATGGGTGGCACGCCCCACCCTTGGATACCTCATCATGTTTTGTCTTCAAGTTTGTTAAAAATGGTAACTGCATCTTTTAGCATGTGGTCAAATGTTGATAAGGAAATATTGACCATATCTTATCTTGATTATTGAAGGAATATCTTCACTTGATATTATTGAAATATTCTTATGGAAAATATGAGATGGAATATGCAATTTATGGTATGCACTATATCTTTAATGGATTTAATTTATTTAAATATATTAATGGGAAAATGGTTTAAGGAAAGAGAGATAATGGTTCATACATCTTCCATAATGTTGATGGCCCATTTATGGAATGGATGACTCAGATCTCTCATCCCACGAGTCACCTTGATCAACGGCTTATATTGAATCTCAAGAAAGAGGTAAACTATGGAAACCCTGAACCTAAATTTCATTATAAATAGGGGTGCTCTCCCCTCATCTCAACACACCTCTCTCTCCCATAAACTATCTTTATCTTCCTTAGGAGCCACACCTCTCTCTCTCCCTACTCTCTTATTTTCTCTCTCTACTATCTCTCTCCTAAAAAAGACCCTAGGGGCACGCCATTGAATGTGGTGACTCGGTATGGGGTGTAAAAAGCCCGATTGAGATAATCTCCGGCATCTTTTTTTTTAATTGTTTGTTGTTTTATTTTATATTCTCAAGCACAGTATTAGGTTGTATAAATGACATCAAGTAGTTGAGATTTATTTTATTGATGTGTTATTTATTTTTGTAATTTCCATTGTTTGTAATAAGACCACCTGTGAATGATCTTGTTGCCAAAATTATAAAGGGTGATTATTATTTAAAAAAAAAAATTGTATTTTTTCGGCATAATATTACATAGGTCTTTCTTTTAGCACAAAGCTTTGTTCTCAAGACGTACCGTGGCGAAACCTCATCTCGCAAATAATCTATTGAGTGTGTCCACAAAGGTGTCAATGGTGCTATTCTGAGTTCATTTTTTGTATTTAGACTGATTGTTCAAGGATGTTCCTTTTTTGCTTGACTGAGGCTGGATGTAAATGAAATAGATGTCTTTAAAAAGCATTTAGAACTCCTCCGAACCATATTTCAATAAAGAAAACTCGGGATCTTGAACGATCTGAGAGCAAAACTAGTTTCTCATTGTGTCTTCTCTGGTTGATATTATTGTGTATTGTTTTGTTATCTTTTGTAGAGGGCATATTTTGGAGCAATCACCCTTTATAAATTATTCATGGCTCTCACTTTTAGATGGTTTTTCCTTCATTTCTTTTTAGAGCAAAAGTTATCTAATGCTTAAGATCTTGCTATATTTATGCATTTGTACAAACAAGATAATTGTTTCATCTATTATTTCTATATATCTTGATGACAAATTTGTCTGAAAAACTTAAATAAATACTGGTTTATTTCAGTAAGGGACAAATATTATCATGAGACAGCAATATTTCGTGCTTGGAATGTTCTTCAAGGTGTTTGGAAAGTCTTTGTCAACTTTCATCCTTCCATATCCAACATAAACTTTGTTTAAATTTTTTAAATATCTAATTACAATCCCTCTTTTAAAAATAAAATAGCCAAGCCAGTCAAGCCATCTCACCAAGTTCACTTATCCAACTTAAAACCATTGGATAACCAGTTCAATCCACATGTCTGACTTCTTTAAGTATTGGTATTGATTATTGAATAGGAGTTAACTTTGTTGGTTTAACACTAATTATGTTCATGGTGTCAATCATAATGTTAAGTGAAATTTAGCGGGTGTTCTTTCATATTGCGATGCGGTATATCTAAGGTGATAATACTAAACAGTCAAAGCAAGTTGTAATTCCAAACCTTGCTAGAAGATGCAGCACCGGTATTGAAAATCACTACAACAAATACAAAAGGTATTTTCACATCTAACTTAAATTTAAAGCTCTAAAAATAATGCACATCAAGCAGATTTATAAAACACTTGAAAATCTTGAAAAATAAAAAATCAAAATAATGTGTTACAAAATGCATTATCTTTAAAAGCTGAAATCATTTTAAATCAACTCTAATATCGGTATTCGTTGTTCATCAATTCCAGCCCAGATATCTATGAAATAAGTTGTTGCTTGGATTCAACAGATGTCGAAGAAGAATGAATTCATTGATGATTATGTGTCAACTCAATTAAGATATTCTATGAAAATTGATTCCTTGGACTTATAATTTTATTTAACGATTGAAAGATTTTTTATTTGATTTGAGTTAAAAGAATGATTTTTTAAACTACCTTGTTCATTTTTATTTTATTTTATTCTTGTATCAAAAAATCAATAAAAATGAGTATCTAATAACAAAGTGTTTTTTATGTCTAATATCTTTAATTTGATATGTATCTATCTTTATTATGGCTTTCATTCAAGTGGTTTTGACTTCGCAAAACACTCGAGGACTATGCTATTTTCAAAGCAACCATGGATGTTAAGTCTCATAAATAGTACATTTTACAACATATTATCTACACCGTCTATTTTTAATATTTTCATATGTTTATAGATCTACTTGATTTTAACCATTTTAAAATTTTATAATTTTATAATTAGATATAAAAATAGATTTTGAGATAATCCTAACAATATTTTACATCAAAATTATATACCGTGATAAAATTTGAAAGCTCACCTTCCCTCTATAGCTACGGATGCATCCGTATGCCAACTGCACCCTTAATATATTGATTTGGAGCTCAATAAAATCTCCAATTAATTCTCGCCCGAGAAATAATATGGACCGTCCATTCGGTAGACGTTTAGATGTAGGATTTCAAGGCTTTCAAAATCTTTAGGGCCTTTTAGGGAAACAACCATAAAGTTATGAACATCTCAATCTATTGTCTTTTAGTTTGGGCCTCTGAGCTCCACATGTGCCTCTTTTACTACGAAAATGGCCATTTTTGCCTACACTTCCTCAAAATGAGTAAAGCTCTTTCCTTTTCTCTCCTCCTCTGTCCTTTTTCATAATGAAAGATAAAGCAACAAACAATTTTTTATATTGAAAAACAAATTAGCAACCTCTTAGCTGGTTATTTAGTGCTCTTTTTCTCTTCTTTCTTTTTCTTTTTTTTTTGGTTTTTGGTTTTGATGTTTGTACTTCCTTTCATTATCTTAATGAAGCTCTCATCTTTTCAAAAAAAAAAAAAAATGTGCACTTCAAAAATAGTTGTTTGGATGTTGGAAAGCCTTTTAATTGATCATCTTGATATCGAAATGTATGAATATAAAAAGAAGAAAAGATTTCGAGTCCATGAAATAGTTTATCTTGCAACACATTATATGGACGGTCAAGTTTCAAGATTTTCATATATTTATATATCTACTTGATTTGAACTATTTTTAGAGTTTACAATTTCACAATTAGAAATGACAATAAATTCTCTCCATCCTAAGAGTTTTTTATATCAAAAATATATTTATGATAAAATTTAGAGTTGAGCCTTAATTGTTTAAGGTTGCAACCTTATGCAAACCACACTCATTTTCTATTGTTCGAACTTTTCATAGACATAAAGAATTGGTATAAATTTTCTGGGTTTTTTATCTTGGATGTGGTTGCTTGTAGATTGATGTGTGATTGTTGCACGGGAGGGTGAGAGAGAAATTCAGGGACCTCTTAAATCAATTATCAAAGAGAAGAGTACTGGACTACAAAATTATTATGATTGATTACTAATACGAAGTTGAGAGCTTATAAAGAGATTTGTTTTCCTTTTTATAAAGTTTTTAAGAACATATATATAATGATACTATTTACTTTTGATACAAAAAAGTCGCAACTGTTATTGACTATTAGATGTGAAATCGGATGATGAGGATGTGTTAGTGATTGGACACATAATTCAAAAACAAATTTTTCAAATATTGCGCCAGACTTCAATCTATTGGGATTCACATCTTACAGTAAAAAATAATTATGATCTCCTCATACAAAAGTAAATAGTCATATAATATACCATTCCCGGTTGTTAATTAAAAAAAAAAAATCAATAGAATTTCTTCAGACTAACTCTCTTTGTTCAACAATGGAGGATCTTTCTTACTTTGAACGACTTCCCTCTCTAAAAAAATTCAGGACTGAGCTCTCTCTCTCTTACTTTGAATAACCTCCCTCTCTAAAAATATTCAGGATTGAGGACTGCGTCTCTCTCACAGAAATCTTCTTTCACTAAAAGATTCTACTCCGAGCTCTCTCTCTCTCTCTGAAAAATCGAAACTTAACTCATTATCTATTCTCTCTCCAAACTTCTGCAGAACCGCAAGAATCCAATCCAACGGTCTCCCTTCCTTCCTCCCTCCTCCCAATCCAATAGCCCAAGTAAGCCCTCGTATGCATTATCAACCCTGCAAAATGGAAAGACAAGGCTCAAACTCCATGACCACCTACTTAGCCTCCGCTCAAGTATGTGTACGTGACCTCCACCAACAACAGCACACTCTCTATGGAGACCTAAACTAAAACTAGAATAAACAAACGAAAGTTTAACGTGACCATTTACTTTTGATACAAGGTGGTCATATTAATCTTGAACATTGAATGAAAAATTAGGTGGTTGCACTTTTGATACAAGGTGGTCGCATTAATCTTAAACATTAGATGAAAAAGAGATAAAGTTTGAGTTTTAGGGAGAGAGATGGAGTTTTGAGAGAGAGAATGAGAGAAATGATGATGTGAGAGAGAGAGATGGAGTTTGGGTTTTAGAAAAAGATGGAGTTTTGAGAGGGAGAGACAATGATGTTAGAGAGAGATAGAGTTTTAGAGAGAAAAAGAGTAGAGTCATTTCATAAGTTGTTGAGGTCAATAATATATGGTCAAAAGGATTTAGGGGGTTGGAAGATAGAAAAGATGAAGTTATTTTGCTTACAAGTATTATTTTCAATTCCTAGGTCTAATGAGATATAGAAGTTAAAAATAAAGGATAATAAGATGTTTTCCCTATCTTAAAATAACCAACATAGATCGAAAACTACTTCTTTTCCTTCTCTTATGAGAAGGTGACTATCCCCTATGAAAGTATATGAGCGAACTGCGTGTAAGAAAAATCACATGCATGCCTAGTTGATGCAACAAATGATCATGTAATTTGAGTGACCTAGGTGAAAGGTTGTGCACGTGGGACTTACCTAAGGTTGGTTTGATTTTTATTTAGAACGTGATATTGTTTTCTAGATTGCACTATTAGACATAATCAAATCTAGAATTTAAGATCAAATTGAGAATTTAAAAAATAAAATAAAAAGGTTTAAGATATATATAAATATCATAATAGAAGTTGCCCACCTTTGTTAAGCAAGCACAATTTGTTAAAATTGATTAGTATGACCAGTCAACACAAGTTAAATATTGATTTTGACTGATTTTAATACTTTTGTTTTAGACTGGATAAAAAAAAACATCAGTCTTCTATAAAGTTAGCCAATTCATGCCAGTCTTGATAGAATTGCTAAAAAAATATATATACATATATGTTTTGAATATGTAATTTGTTGGGGAAACCGACGAGGTCCCCACTATCAAATGCCAGTATATGCAAATCATCTTACCCACTTGACCTTAGCTTATCTCTCATACAACACCATCCATGTATAGAAAAGGAAAAGACTAAAAATAATCCATGAAATTGTGCTTATTATATAAAGAAAATGTTTGTATAGAGCAGAGCATCTAAACAATCAAATTAGAGCCCACTTAAAAAATTTCACTAGAAGAGGTTGTTTTAATGCTCAAATATCCTCAAATTGATCATCTCGACATCAAGATGCATGGATATGAGAAAAAAATGGATTTCAAGTTTTAAAAATAGTACATCTTGTGACACATTTTTTTACTATCAATTTCCAAGATTTTCAAGTTTTCATAGATCTACTTGATTTACAATATTTTTGAAGCTTTAAATTTTATAATTAAATATGAAAAGATATTTTACGGCCATCACAAATATTTTCAGTATTGAAACCACATTTCTCGATACTATTTGAAGGTGCACTTTACTTTGATTGTTTAGAGCCTCGGCTCCATACAATCCGCACCCTTTATATAAAGGAAAAAGTTTATAAAGAGCCTAGGCTCTAAACAATTAAATTAGAGCCTACATCAAATCTTTCACTAAAAAAGGTTGTTTTCAAGCCCAAATATCATCAAATTGATCATCTCGACATCGAGATGCATTAACAAGAGAAAAAAATGGATTTCAAGTTTTGAAAATAGTGCATCTTGTAACACATTTTTAGACCATCAATTTTCAAAATTTTGAAGTTTTCATAGATCTGCTTGGTCTACACTATTTTTGAAGCTTTAAATTTTATAACTAAAGATGAAAACATAATTTAAGGCTATTACAAAACTTTCGACTATTGCAACCATATTTCTCACACTATTTGAAGGAGGGCTCTTATTTGATTGTTTAGAGCCTCGGCTCTCTACAAACGGCACCCTTATATAAATATTTTTATTTTATCATGTTCAAATTTTATCGATCTAAAACCGACTTCTCTATTCGTCCCAACTTGTTTTTCTGTCACCCCCCAAAATATGGCCATGGCCTCTCCCTATTCCTCAATTCCCTCAATGGGTGCGACAAATTTAGGGTTTGTATTACCAACTAGTGTGCTTGAACTTGGTTCCTTCTCTCTCCCTCATCACTCTCGCTTTTCTTGATCGGTGATGCTTTTTCCTTCTTTGATGGTTCAACAAAGTAACTCAATAATGGACCCACTTGGCCTTGTTTAAAATGATTAAAATCACCTTCTTCTTTTTTTTGTGAAAAGACTTAATGAAATGATTAAGAAATATATTTTTCTATCATTTATATCTCTTTACGACGATTTGGAAAATTTTCTCTCAACATGTTCTAATTTTTTTTAGTTTCTTTTTTATTTTACTGAATATTTCAAGGTACAAATAAAAAATTTCAATTATCCAGCTTTTATCTACATTTTTTGACTTTTATAGACTTCTAATGAATTATATTAATTATTTTACATTTTAATAATTTTTAATTATTTTTAACAACTTTTTTACATTTTTAAACTTTTTTTGTCTTGTACCTCCCCTAGTCGAGTCCACTCAGGGAGCCAGCCAAGTTACTTAGCTCAGGCCAGGGCAAAAACGAGGCATGAGCCAAGTTTAAAAACATTGATCTAAGCACTTTGTGTAAACAAAACAGAAAATTCTGTTTTAGAGAGAGAAACTTATTTGGGTATCACATGATCCACGCTAGGGAGTTTCTATCTTTCTTCGAGTTCATCTTTCGAATCATTGCCGTTTCCTTTTTAGTTGCAGAAGCTTGACTGTCCCCCTTCTTCTTGGCCATAAACACAAATTCAAACAAAACCCTAGATTGAAGTATAAATTACTCAATTGAACCTTGAAGTCACAAGAACATGTGAAATTCACCAAAAAAAAAGAAATTCACCAATCCATGAACTGGATCAAAAATTTAGATGCATAACCTGGGTCACCGATCTGTCTTTTAAAACCTTGATTCCACCAAAATCAAATCAAACGTGCCCTTAAAGAGGAGAAAGATAATTATTTCAATGAATGTTTCTCGAATGATAGATGAAAAGAAGCATACGGATAAAGAATTCAATAAAAATAAAAAGAAACAATGCTCTTTAAAGTGTGGTTTGTATCAGGCTTGACATGACTTTACTCTTTGTTGACTTGACTTGCCACATTGTTTACACAACTCTTCCTCTTTTAAGTGTGGTTTGTATATGGTTGAGATCTTAAACAATCAAATTAAGGCGCACGATCAAATAGTATTGGAAGGTATTGTTTCAGTATTGAAAATCTTTGTGATGGTTTAAAAATTTATTTTCATCTCTAATTATAAAATTTTAAGCTTGAAAAATAATGTAAATCAAGCATATCCATGAACTCTTGAAAATCTTTAAAAATGATGGTCCAAAAAATGCTTTACGAAATGTATTATTTTCAAGACTTGAAATTTATTTTTTCTCGTATTCATAGATTTTGAAGTCGAGATGAGGATTTTTTAGCATCGAAAGAACATCTTTTAGTGAATTTTAAAGATGCAACTTAATTTGATTGTTTAGGTCCTCGCTTATATAAACTTTTTTTCTCGTCAAACTTTTTGTTTTTTCTTTTTTTAGGTCCTCGCTTATATAAACTTTTTTTCCCATCAAACTTTTTGTTTTTTCTTTTTTTTTGATAAGGATGTTTCGATGTAACTTTTGAACTTTAATTCCACTCCTTTTATTATCATTTCTCTAATCCGTCACTTACTCAAATGTAGTGCTGTATCTGAAATCACCCTTTCTTGGTACGCAAGGGTCAACGCAAACTCTCTCTTTTGAGTCACCATTCGTGCTTGCCAAGAATGATGACTGAGAAACCAATCCCAATTGGTGAATTATTGATTTTATTTTTCTCAACTAGTAGAAAAAAATTGAAAAAATAAAAAATATAATAAAAGGTCGAAAGTGCACTTCAAGAATACGTGAGAAGAGAATGTCTTGATAATAGAAAACCGTTAAATGACATCCTCTCAACATTGAGATATATGAATACAAAGAAACGAAAAATTTTCGAGTCAAAAAATATCACATTATTTTCAATATTTTCATGTGTTTAGAGATCTACTTGATTTAAACAATTTTTTAAGCTTAAAATTTTATAGTTAGATATTCGAATGAATTCCCAAACCATTTTGAGAATTTTTTACTCCAAAAATACATCAAATACTAACATTATAATAACATCGGAGATGAACCTTACTTTGGTTTAAGACCACAACCTTATAAGGGTGGCCATAGAGCTAGAACAGATCGGGGACCTATTGGGTATATCTGACAGGGGTCTGGGTATGGGTCTAATATTGAACCCAACAAGTCGGGTCAGGGTTGAAAACCAAAACCCAAATACTATTTAGGTCTGAGTCTGGGTCCAGTTGGACCAAACCCATACCCGTGAATTGTTTGAGATAAAATGCTTCGAGCCTTATTCGTTTGGATGTATTAAGGATCGTATACAATAAGAACTCGTAGTCATCTTTAACTATTAAACAACAAATCAGATGACTTGAAATCTAATGGCGGGTGATTATAAACTTGTTTCTAATAATATGGTTATATAATAATAAAAAAAGGTAAAAAAAAAAACTCATAACGAAGGTGACAATGGACCCGACCAGACCCAAAAACCGATGGGATAAGCCCGGGAGCCGACGGGTACAAGTATTGGTCCAACTTTTGGACTCGATTGGTCTGGCGGGTTTGGGTCCGGGTCCACCCATACATACCAGTGGCCACCCCTACAACCTCATGCAAAACTTCACCCTTTTCTAGAAGGGTGCTTCACAAGAAATGCTTGGAAATAGTTACTCTCTCTCTCATCACCATTGCTACACATGGCTTAAAAAATTAAATCAAATATTAGAGAATTCTGCAAAAGAACAAACAAAAACAGAGAGAGTACTCTACAAAATGTGAAGGCATTTCCTAATCTTTTTTATTACAGAGCACAAAAGAAGACCTATATTTGATAGGTCCTTTTTAATCACAAAAAGAAAAACAAAGTATAGATCGACCACGAATAATCGAAAAACAAAGTATATATCGACAGAAAATGGATGAAATATCATGAACACTTTCCATCAATTTTTCTACTGAATTCCAGAAAATTTTTGAGAAATTTCATTCTCAATCGTTGGACATATCTCCTTCTTCACCCATTTATAACCAGAAGGAACTCCTTTGATGAAATCTCTCTCTCCCTTTTCTGTCTCTTCAAAACGATTCCCTTTAAAGCCATATTTTCCTTTCCATTTTTTCCGATTACTAGGAAATGGCGTTTGCCCAACTTTTTCACAAGCACCGTGTGACTTCACATCTGATTCCTGGACTACACTGGATTTTTCACAAGCTCCATGTGAGCTTATTTCTGATTCCTGGGCTACACCGGATTCTAGGGTTAGAGTTTTCATGATCTCCTTAGATGGTTTTATCTTGCCTTTTTCGCTGGATCCCTGGAACTGTTTCTTGATCTCCTTAGATGGTTTTATCTTGCCTTTTTCGCTGGATCCCTGGAACTGTTTCTTGATCTCCTTAGATGGTTTTATCTTGCCATTTTCGGATCCCTGGTACTGTGTCTTGATCTCATTAGACCTCCCTGACTTTGAGGTTAGGATTAGGGTTAAGGTTTCTTCTGCTTTCTCTTTCTGAGCTGCCTTTGAATCGAGGACTATGGTTCGGGTTTTCATCTTATTTCCTCTCAAATTTCTTCCGTTACTGACCCCTGGCTTTGTGCCCCCATTTTCACGAGCTCCATGGAAGTTTTCCTTGGATCTCTGGGCTCCCCCTGATTCTAGGGTTAAGGTTTCCTCTGCTTTCTCTCTCTTTGCTTGCCCTGAATCTTGCTTTTGGGTTGGGGTGTCTTCTGCTTTCTCTTTCTTTTTCTTTTTCTTTTTCTTTTTCGTCCATTTCTTCGATTTCTTCTTGCTTTCCTGGTTCAGTTCCTCAACTCTGTGAATCTCATTATCGGCCTCCCCTAAGGCCAATGTTAGGGTTCCTTTCTCCATCTTTTCCTCCTCTTGCTTAACCCGACAAGCAACATTTTCACCAAATTTTCTAGAACCTGTATTTTCCAGGCTCTTTTCCTCCTCTTGCTTAACCCGATAACCACCATTTTCGCCAAAATTTCTAGAACCTGTATTTTCCAGGCCAAATTGCTGATGCCGTAGAAAACGATTGACCCCCTCTGGTTTTTTGGCACTTTCTTCCTCCTCTTTCTGTTGCAGCAGCCTTTCTTGAAGTTGCGCAAGAGTGACATAATTCTTGGGAAAAGAAGGAGGCTTTGGCCTCTCCACGGCCGATTGGGCGAATGGTTTCTTCTCGACCGTTGATTCTAGGGCTCTCGCGCGATTTGAAATGGAGCGGATGGAGTTTCTGAAACGGCCGCCATTGTTGTCGTTTCTGGAAACCTCCATTACCAGATGCTGCAGAGCCTGTGGTAATGTCGTTTATTTAAGATGTTTAAAAAGCGTTGAACCTGGGTCTTTTCCGAGGACGAGATTACCCTTAGTTTTGGAAGTGGTTTCTATAGGGCCCCCAGGAACACAAAATAAAGCCTTGCTTCGAATAGAAGCATTTATGACCACAACACTTCGCAACCAATGTTACCTATGCATTACTCATGGCCTCGTTGTTGGAGGATCTTAAATGGATGCAACGATTGGAATGTTTTATGATAGCTTTAAATTATATTTTTATTTTTAATTATAAATTTTAATTTTTTTAAAATAACAAATCGATAAAAACTTAAAAATTACCTGTCCAAAAGTACGTTACAAGATGCACTATTACCAAATCTTAAAATCTATTTTTTTTTTCATGTTGTCTTGATATCAAGATGATCAATTTGATGATATATGGGCATCAAAACAACCACTTTTAACGAAAGTTTTGAGGTAGGCTCTAATTTGATTGTTTAGAGTCGAGGCTCAAAGTTATAAACTTTTTCCTTGAAGATTTGGTTAAAAGATAGGAGATTTTTCAAAAAATATTGATTTTAAAAATTAATAAATTACCCTATTAGCTAAATTTGCTATTGCTTTTAACCTAATAAATAAATTGTATACTATGGGGACCATTTATTTTTAGCACAGGAAACTATTACTTTTAGCTATTGGATGTTAGTTCCAATAGATGATAGTGTGTTACAACATTTGGAAAATTTTATTTTGGATTTTGCGTCCAAACGATAATATATTCACAACCACCCAATTTTAAATCTAAGAGTAATGATCCTATAAGAGCCTCCTACACCCATGTGTGTAGGACCCTAAAGGATCGCATTAAATTGGGCACATATATGTTGGATTTATGTGCCCTTTAAAGGCCTTATGAGTGCTTGTAAAATGAAATGATAAAGTGGAACATGAATTCAGTGAGAGTGTCGTCCATCGTGAACCATACTAAGCAAACGATGATTTATTGATACCGATCTGTGCTTAACGATTTAGGCCAGTCGGTTGGAAAAAATTCATGTTACCTGAATATGAAGAACAAAACAATGAGGGTTTATGGGTTAGCCGTTGATGAGGTCAGAGAACATGCCCGGATGAGTGAGCCGAGGGACAATGTAACTCGTGTATGATGGTGCCCTACTGAGACGGGGATCAAAACCTCATCCATGTTCCATCACACGGCATGCATATTGATAGATCGTTCGGGTGAAGCATATGCATGTTGGAGAGATACCCCTGTATGCAGCTGTAGTCACATCAGGTCGTGGTCACCTTAGCTCGTCTTTAGGGGAGGACCTGTAATCCACAGACTAGGATTACAACCCATTGATTCATCAACCTGACTTTGGTGACCCGCTAATGAGCTCCTGCTTAGACTGTGGGTCATGAAAAACACTAGTTCGGTTCGATAAAGCTAATATGGTATGTAGTCCAATGTTGAAGGTAGAGTACCATGTTATTACATATTGGATTCCTAAAATCATATGAATCGTTTTCCCATCATATTAATTTAATTGTATTTATTTTATTGTTGAAATAATTTTAGTCTTATATTTGAATTTTATGATTCTCTCAATATTTTATTTGTGATTTTTGAACTTATAAAACTACAATTATTGTTCTTACAAAGTTATAAAAATTCAAATATATATTTTAAATTATTTTATTGAATTTTAAAAATAATATATTTTTTATAATATTCCATGGGGCCCACATGTGCCAGTAAAAGGTGGCGCACCCCTCCCTCTTTGGATTCTCTTGTTTGCTTTTAAGACAATGTTAGTTTGATTTGTGGCATGTGGTCAAATCTTGGAAGGGATATATTGACCATGACTTTATTTATTTTGTAGCAAGTTTGTTTTAAAAAGATATGGTCAATTTGAATTGATATGGATCCTATCTTATTTATATTTGATAGTATTTATCTACTTGATATTATTTGACATATCCTTATGGAATATGTGACATGGATTGTGCAATTTTATAGAATGCATGATATTTATTTTATTTAAATATATTGATGGGAAATGGTTTAGAAAAAGAAGATAATGATTCATGCACCTTCCATAATGTTGATGGTCTATCTATGGAATGGATGGCTTAGATCCCCCACCCCACAAGTCAACCTTGATGAACGGTCTATTGGAGACAAGTCAACCTTGATCGATGGTCTATGTTCAATCTCACAAGAGAGGCAAGCTAAGGAAAACCTTAAGAAACTCTAATCTTATTCAAAGCCTATAAAAATGGATTGACTCTATCCAAAAATCTCTATACCTTATCTCTTGTACCTAATTCCTATATTTCTCTCTCATATCCCAAAAAAAGGGCACACACCACTCTCTCATGTTTGATCTCTCTCACATTGTGTAAGAACCTAAAGGTTTAGGTTGTGGAGTTCTTTTCTCCTATCTCTCAAATATGGATTTACTGCTAAAGGTTTTAGGGTTTAGCAAAAAAAAGAATCCATCTCTCTCAAACTAAGTTGTTAAGAGAATTCACTTAGGGTGGGTTTAGCAAAAAAATAATCCATCTCTCTCAAACTAGTTTGCTAAGAGAATTCACTTAGGGTTTGAGTTTGTGATCAAAGGGGTTCATGTTCTATTGGTGTGGCTTGGCCGAAATTTGCTTTCCCGATTGATCTCGTGCTATCGGATGGTGGTGACTCGGTGTGGCGTGTAATAAGCCCGGTTGAGGTAATTTTCGACACTTTTCCTTTTTGTTTATTGCAATCTTATCCTTTATTCTCAAGCATAGTGCATAGCTGTTTCAATGACATCAAGTTGTTAAGATCTTGGTTTTATTGTTATGTTGATTTTATTTTGAAATTTATTTTATTATAATAAAGACCATCTGTAAAAAATAGAAAAAAATAAAATATTGTATTCCTCGATAAAATATCACATAGGTCTTTCTTTCAATATATCTAAAAAAGTCAAAGCCCATACCCATGTAATAACTTTCTAGATATCTTTGCCAAATTTAATGAAGATCTTTTGGGGTCTTAAACACATGGGTGTGGGAGGGCCTTATAGGATTAATTACTCTAAATATAATGGTCAATGATAATTGTGACCTCTTTTATGTCAAAAGTAAATAGTCCCAAGTGTATATATTTCCTTTAGTAAATTACCATCAATAAAATTGTAATTAGTTACGAATGGACATAAGAGTGCACTAAGGGCCGTTTGAGTCCTTGGATTTTTTAATCCGGGAAACATCAATATTGGAATTGAGATTTACTAGAATTGACATTCCCTAGAATTTGATGTATACTGTTTGGATCGCATCCGGTAGAAATCAAGAAAATACAAATTTATTATTTGGATTATCTGGAATATCTTTTTTTTTGGACATGAAAATTATTTTTCTCTCTTTCTCTAAAATTTTTGAGATAGTTTCTCTCGAAAATTTTCTCTAAAATTTTAATGCACTCTATTTAAAAAACTTAAAATTTGAAATAGTCCATCTCTTTTAAAATTTTGAGATAGTTTTTCTCCCTAAAAATTTTATATACTTCCTCTCTCTAAAATTTGGTATAGTTTTCTCTCTCTAAAATTTTGATATACTTTCTCTCTCTAAAAGTTAAATTTTGATATAGTTTATCTCTACAAAATTTTTGAGATAGTTTCTCTCTCTAAATAATTTCAGGTATTTTCTCTCTCCAAAATATGATATAGTTTCTCTTTCTTAAAATTTTAAGGTACTTTCTCTACCTAAAATGTAAAATTTGAGATAGTTTTTTTTTAAAAAATTTAAGATAGTTTCTCTCTCTAAAAATTTTTAGCCACTTTAAAATTTGATATGGTTATTCTCTATAAAATTTTAATATGCTTTCTCTATCTAAAATTTAAATTTTAAGATAGTTTATCTCTCTAAATTTTTCAGGTAGTTTCTCTTTCTAAAATTTTAATATTCTTTCTCTCTAAAACTTAAGATTTGATATAGTTTCTCTATCTAATTTTCAAAGAGAGTTTCTCTGTCTAAAATTTTCAAGTAGTTTCTTTCTCTAAAATTTAATATACTCTTTCTAAAATTTAAAATTTGAGATAGTTTCTCTATCTAAATTTTTTATAATAGTTTATCTCTAAAAAAATTTAGGCACTTTCTCTACCTAAAATTTGATAGGGTTTACCTCTGTAAAGTTTTAAGATATTATCTCTTTAAAGCTTAAAATTTTAGATAGTTTTTCTCTCTAAAAATTTTCAAGTAGTGTATCCATCTAAAATTTGAGATAATTTCTAATCTCTAAAATTCCAATATGTTGTCTCTCTCAAATTTAAAATTTAAGATAAATTTTCTCTCTAAATATTTTGAGATACTTCTCTCTAAAAAATTTTAAGTAGTTCCTCTCTCTAAAATTTAATGTAGTTGCTCTCCGAAAATTGTAAGATGCTTTCTCTCCAACTTTTCCAAGAAAAGTGACTCATTGAAATTTGAATCCAACGAACCAAACGGGCCCTAAGAGTCTTAGATACAGCCAATAAAAACTCCATTAAAAAGTGCGAAAGCAGTGGCATGTGCAAATTTGTAAATAGACAGAAATAATTTCCAAACTTTTTAAACCCAAGGTTTCAAAAATATCTTCTAACCCCCTGATCACTTTAAACTTATTTTTTAACTTAAACAAATATGAAAAAGACATGTTTTTTTAAAAACTAATCATTTCTCTCTATTCACTTAGATACCCCAAATTTCTCTCTTTCTCTCTCTTCTTGTGTCTTTCACTCTCTCTCCTCACGTATTTATCCAAACACCTCTTTCTCTCCTCTCGGTAACCTCTCACCTTCATGAAGCCTTTCTCTCTCTGTAGAAGTTTGGGATGATGACTTTTAGAAAATGCATGTCTTTTTAGATTTGTTTTGCCTAAAAAAACAGGTTTAAATTAGTTCAGGGGGTTAGAAGAAATAAAATCTACAATTTTTATACCCCAAAATATCTTTTAAAACCTTGGGTCTATTGTGAAATGAAGCTTAAAAATATGGGGTTGGAGATATTTTCCCAAAAAACAATCGTTTTAGCCAGTGTTTAAAAAAAAGCCGAGTCGAATCGGACTCGCCCGGTTCGACTCGGGAATCGTCATGGACGGATCGAATCGGCGAAAAAAACGGGAATCGTCCTGTTCTAGAGAGAACCGGACGATTCTGCAAAGTGACTCGCCGATTCACTGTACGGAATCGGCGAGTCCCGTACGGTTTTTGTTTTTTTTTTTTTTTTTTTTTTTTTTTTTTTTTTTTTTAATTCCTATTGTATTAGTATTTTTTTTGTTAATTACTTGTATTTGTATTTTTTTGGTAATCCATGATTT
>NW_006500327.1:2312697-2329230 GCF_000471905.2 Amborella trichopoda
TTACATGTTATGATAAAATTTAGAGGTATGTCTTACTTGGATTGTTTAAAGTTCAACCTTATAGAAACCACACCCTTTGATAAATGTATTAGTTCCACACTTCCACTACATTATAAGGGGAATTTATTATTTAAGAATAAGTGTTTGGCTCATTATGCTTACACATGTCATTTTATATGCCCTGATATTTGTACCAATTAATGTAATTACACAATGTTCATCGCCTACCCCAATTAATAGGAAAAAGGTTTTGATGAAAAAATGTTGGTCGTATTAAATTTTTTTTTAAACAATTTTTTAGGCACAATTTATATTGCTCAATTATATTGCATTGTATAAATTATAGGCTCAACGGATTTTAATGTACAAGGGCTCATATTAAATTTTGGTGTGGTATTTAACTTAGAAAAGAGTTTATATAAGGTTGAGGCCCTAAACAATCAAATTAAAGTGCACCTCAACAATTCACTAGAGGATGAGTTTTCAATTTTTACCATCAAATTGATCACCTAGACTTCAAGATGTGTAGAGGTGAAAAACATGAAATTTAAGGATGAGAAATATTGTATTTTATAATGCATTATCTGAGCCATTGATTTTTAATATTTAAGTTTGAGAAATAGTATAGTTTATAATGCATTATCTGAGCCATCGATTTTTAATATTTTCTAAATATTTATAGATTTGCCTTGATCTAATCTTTTTAAAATTTAAATTCTATAATTAAAAATAAAATAAGTTTTCAAGCCATTTAAAAGATTTTAGGGAAATTATCGCCAATATACCCATATTTTCAAGAAATTGGAAAAAAAATCCCAACTTCCCAAAACCTCACCCACAACCTTTTGCCCCATTTTCACAAAATTTTGGACGAAAATGCCCTTAACGGTAGTCGTTGTCTCATAAAAACAATTACGGTATTTTTAATATCGTAATCTAGATTGGTCAATTGATATAATTAAGGGAAAAAAAAAAAACCATTACGGTACTTTTTGTACCATAATGGTTTTAAATAACATTACAGTACTAAGAGTACCATAATGCTCCAAGATAAAATAAAAAAAAACCATTACGGTACTTTTAGTACCGTAATGGTTTTAAATAACATTACAGTACTAAGAGCACTGTAATGCTCTAAGATTAGTAAAAAAATATAATTAAGAAAAAAACCATTACGGTACTTTTAGTATCGTAATGGTTTTAAATAACATTATGGTACTAAGAGTATTGTAATGCTTCAAGATAATAATAAAAAAAACCATCACGGTACTTTTAGTAATAACATTACGGTACTAAGAGTACCGTAATAGCCCAAGATTAGGATGAATCGATAATTAATAAAAAAAATCTCTTAACACGGTAATAGTTTAAAAACCGTTACGGTACTAAGAGTACCATAATGAACATTACGGTACTAAGACATAACGGTCATAAAATTATCGTAATTATTTTTATGGTACAATGTAAATGACATTTTCATCCGAAATTTCACATAAAATAAGGTAAAATGGTGTGGGTGAGATTACGAGAAGTTAAATTTTTTTTTCAATGGGGTATATTAGCGATAATTTACCAATATTTTAACCATCAAATATCACCTTTCAGCACTTTTTATAGAAGTACATCAATTGTTTGGGGCAGGGCAGCCTTGTACAAACCACGCTCATTTTTTTATTTTTTATCCATTGGTTGCGTCCAGATTCCCAACCGCCTCTCAATGTCGCGTCCGATTCGTGTCGACGTGCCCTTATTCAACAACAGGTGTGTCCAGTTCCCTCATAAATAAACTCGCAAACAAAGAAACGGATGTATTATTAATTTATTATTAATATTTGTCCCACAATTCCCAAAAGAAATTTTCCGAAATCCTCTGCATAGAGCAAAGAGTCCGTAATGGAGTGTTGGAGCTGTAATCGTATGAGTTTCTTGTTCGTTCTCTCCATCATTTTACAGTCTTCTTCTATAATGGCGGATGACTCAAGGCGAGAACTTGTGATAGGTGAGGATTGTTGTCTCTGTATCTGTTTTCGACTTTGAATGCCTGAATTTCTCTGTTATGAACCTTGATTCTATTCGGATTTAAATGACCATGACTGTTAGGTTTCTTTGGAAATACGAGTTCTGGTGAAAATTAGGGATTTTTTTCACTGATTTGCTTTCTCTTCTTCTTCTTCTTCTTGTAACGACGAGTTTCAATTATTTTGCCTTTCCAATGGCACTAGACTGAAAATGTGTTGCTTTGAAAAGAATTGAAATTGTAAGCAAATTTCTGAGCATTTTAGTTTTTAGTGATGAGATTCCATAGCATTTCCCCTGCCTCTTGGTGATGGAATTTTTCTCTCTTTGGATGTTCCATTCTAATTTTTCTCTTGGTGGTAAATTGGTAGAGCCTAAGATTCATACGACATATCCAATTTAAAGAAAATTGAAATAAAATACTGAAATGTAGAATCATGAAGTACAACACTGAAGCATGGAATCATATCATGGGTGTATCTTTCCAAGGTTCTCATCACCTTTGGTGTTGAGTGATAATTTGATGTTTTCTCGATCCCGGGGAAGAAGTTTAACTTAGTATAAGACTTAGCAATGGAAAGACAAATTTATTGCTCATCTTATATATAATTCTATTAATTGATTTTGAAGTCGAGAGATTCCTCATTTTCAACTTCAAGTTACTGTACCTGTTTTTGCCTGTAGCTACTGACTTCCTACTGCTTCTTAATAAGCTTCTTCGGTTTTTTTTTTTGGGTTAGGGCTAGAAACTGGTAATTATATCTCAATCATAAAGTGCCTTTTTTTTCCAATTTGGTAACTTTTTTAGGTGCTTATTATATTTTTTGATGTTTTAAACTGAACAATTTAACTTTCAGTGTGTTCCCTGGATGGCATCTTCTTAGCCTAAGTGTTTTCACCTGGGAACTTCTGATGATCGGTCAAGTGCTTGAATGTGTGTGCTAAGTGCATTCCTTTTGGACCTTCTTGAGGTGTCAATCTTTATTTACGAAACACCTCATTTGGTGCTCGTTTATGCAATTGGTTTGCCATTTATGTGTGTCTAATTATTTACTGCTTAGTTGTTTCCCATAGCATATTGTGTTGTATCTCATATCTCTCCTCCCTTCCAACCAATGTAAAATGGAAATCCAAAAGAAGAAAAGAAAAAAGAAATTCAATTTTCCACTTACCTGAGAACAGTGATCCAAAAGAGTAGTCCAGTCTATTGTGTTATTGAAGGGGTTGTGTTTTTTTCGCAGATGTTGCCAATCCTATTACACTGTATATATCTTCTGGCCTGTCAGGAAGCTTTCCAGGTTCTAAGATTGGTGCCCCAGTGAAAGCTGTAAGAATCCGCATCATTGGCCTTTCTAGGATTCACAATTTACTGAGATATGCCAATTCTATGAAGGTGAAGGTGAATATTACTGAACCAACCAAGAGTCTTCACTCCCACAAGGTTGAAGTATGTTTCCATAGGTGAGCTCTTACTTTTATTGCTTAGCATGCTTCGTGTGTGCCATTTTTGGTGAAAGAATTCACATTATTGGTCTTTGACAATGTCTTTGTTTAAAGATCATATGTTAATATTTTACAATGTTTTGTAACTTTTAGTTAGTTAGTGGCATTTTACTGCAGGAATGCTTCCATTGAAGTTGGGATGTGCCCTTCGAGTAAGTGGGAGATGCTTGCAAAGGGATCATTGGTATGGACTATATCACCTTATGATAGCAGGCTTCTCGATATACGAATGCCTGATCCATTCTTAAAGGTTATTGAGGTATCCATTGAAGAAGGTAAGCATTTATTTGTTTTAAATTCTGTTAGCTGATTGAAAATGCTCAGTTGGTTAGTGACTATTTCTGACCTGACCTATATATTTGCAGAATTCAAGTTATATCGCTTATTCTTTCTCACCATGGGACTATTAATGATGGCATTAGCACCTGCTATCAGCGAGTGTGTGACTTTCTACTATGGCACTGCAATGGCTATTGGTATAATGCTTGTCATATTGATAGTCCTCTTTCAGGTGCGTGGATTATCTTTGTTCATTCAATCTATTAGAACTAATTGGCTTTAAACTAGATAAGCATTGTCGTTCTAGTGATTGGTGCCCTGGGCATATTATTAGCTCAATTGTTCCATCCTGAATATTACACATTTAGTCATGATTGACAATTCAAATTTTTTTATTAGTAGACTATCTATGTAAAGAGTGATGTTTGGTTTTAGGATCTGTGTGTGAACTAGCTGACATGTTCAGTTATTTTTTATGAGGGCACCCAAAAAATACTGCATTCCCTCTAATTTTGGAGTCGATTTGTGCTGAGATGCTCTCACGCACCTTTCCCGTCAGGAAATTTGGGGGCCAGGCGTCTTGTGTAAAATGCCATTGACATCAGGTTCTAGTGTCATCCTCCAGTTTTTTGGGGGGATTTTGAACATCTCTTCTTTCAATTTTAGTGACAAGTAAATTTAATTTTTCTCTTAGTTTTGGAAGTTCCCTTAGCCAATTGAGATGATGTTTAGTTTTAAGTTTTTAGTTTTCACCTTAGGATATGACTGCTGCTGACCTGTTCTATATTATGCATGTCACTTCCCATTCTCAAATTAACTTGTTAATCTGAGAGCTTCTATAATATGTTGCAAGTTGTGAAGAAGTTGTTGTAAAAGGACGGCCTCCAGTTGCTCTCTTGAACTTTAACAATTTGATATGAGGCTTTGAGCTTCTTGGGTAGAATTAGACAATTGAGAATATTGGAACTTGGGATACATGAGAACCACCTATCTCATAGTTGACTGATTTACAATTTGCAACAAACTGCACATTTGTGTTCATTAAAGTTCATTGGTCAGGTGTTATGTGCAGATCACTTTCACGTCTCATCATAAGAAGAGCGCTTGACCCACGTCTTTTATGACACTTCTGCTCTTAAGATATGACATTTCCTTCCCAAGAGACAATAATATGTGGAATTATTTAACAAATGATTTTCGCAATTCAATAGGTAATTGATCATGTCTAAAATTTATTTGTTTATGCTCTTATGTTTGGATATTTGACACTTGAGGGTGATCTTAGGACTATCATATTAATTTTATTCTTGCTGTAACCACTCTGATGTGGCGATTGTCTCCATTTCATCTTATGTTGTATGGATGACATTAAATAGCCATCTTTGGCGTAAATGCTTTTTCATGGTGTTGCAATGGGAGTGCATGCTTTTAATGGTGTTGCAATGGGAGTGCATACTTTTTAATGGTGTTGCAATGGGAGTGCATGCTTTTAATGGTGTTGCAATGGGAGTGCATACTTTTTAATGGTGTTGCAATGGGAGTGCATGTATTATGGCTATTTTTGTGATGCATTTTTTTTATTATCTGGTGAGCTTGGTGTCACCAGGCCTAGTTTTTCATTTGGCTCAGGTGTGTGGTGCCAAGCTTAAGTCGAACCTCGACTAAGGGAAGGCCATCCTTCCACAAGCACACTCAAGAGGGTCGATGCAAACAAGCAAGTGCCTCTAAGGGGTCTGGGCAAGGGTTCATATAGTGGCAAACATGCATCCTTACACTCTCCCTTATTTATATGGCCATTAAGTCCTACACCACCATTACTGCCCATCACCTAGGTGGCAGTTACAATAACTCACACCTCACTATCAATGGCTGGCCACATGACTCATTAAGGGGGTTAAGGGTCTAGTCAACCCACTCTAGGGGTCATTACTATTTATGAATGCCAATTCAGACATGCATAGTCATTATACTGCTCTTAATGCCTCTACCCATTTCATGTGCACTAACTCTTTCTCACATGACCTACGACCATTATACAAGCTCATATCTAGGGTGGTTACACATTTTGAATTCGAATCCCTCACTTGACTATTGGTGTCGGTACACCTGCTGAACCAAGTGTATGACTATAGTCAATTACCTCTTACACATGGACCATGCCCATGTCCCATTTTGTGATATTGCCTATGATTTCAACCAACCAAGCCTCAGCCAGTTAGACTTGATGGTCAACCAAGTCCCACCATCTTAGTCATATATCCATTCCACTTTCCTAGGGTCTCGCACCAAGGGTTTTTGTCTCTTGACCACATGGGCGTGTGCATCCATGCACCTAGCCGGACCAATTTTGCATCTTGCCCAAGGTTGGTCAAGGTTGAAGGTACTTCATAAGAGGTTCATCAGTCTAAAGAATTGGGTCACCAAGAGAGATAATAAACTACCCAAAGTAGGCCACAGATGTATAGGACTTGTGGGTCCTTTGTAAGATGTTTTGTCGAGTGGACCTTTATGTGTGATTTATGCTAAGGAAAGGGGTTGACAGGCCTCCCACATCTTAACTCTGATATCCTCGTTGAATGATTGCCTTGTTGCGCTGCTCCACGGAGGATGAGACATCCTCTACCAATGAGGGTGCGGTAGGAGGTGACATCCACCGAGTTCAAGCAGCATAATGAGGAGGAAATTTGGAAACCAAATGAGAACCATTGGTACTAGTTGATCTGTGATAAGGTTCGGGTTAGGCCTTTCTGTCTAACCTATCACTTGGATATTCATGTCGCTTATTTTCCTATGCTTTGAAAGGGGTCAAGATAAGATGGCTCCCTGCACATGACCATGTGCATAGTAAACATGTTTCCATTGATGCTTCCAATTTTGGTGGAGTTTTTGATACATTGTTGTTTTGATGACCACTCTCTCTCATCCATTTCATTGGGAAGCGACGGCCCCAATGGACGTAGGCTTTCCATAATTTTTCAGATTATAGCATTCTTCCCCTATTTTCATTCACACTGGCTTGTTTCCTAAAGTCCCTGCCATATCTGATTGATTTTTTTTCTTGGAGCCCTTGCTCATTCTCTTGAAAGATATGGCTTCAGTTTAAATATGCTATTTTTTCAAAATTCTTGCACTTGATAAGTTGGTAACCTTGTAAGATTACATTGTGGACATGCCCCAAGTCACTTTCCTTCATGTTTTTCTGAATTTTGTCTGCTGTAAAGGTATCATTCTTTCGAATACGTTTTTACTCCATAGTTGTCTCAAAGACTTACATTTCCCATAACAGGGGATGAAGCTGCTACCAACAGGCCGGAAGAGATCGCTTGCAATTTTTCTCTACGGGTCTATTGTAAGTCATTTGCTTTGTTGCTTCAAAGGTACAATTACATTTTGGTTGATTGTATTAAATAAACATCTACTCATCCATCTAAAGCTGACATTATCTTGTTTATGAGGCAGGTGGGCGTGGGTTCTGTTATTCTTCGCCACGTATCTGTACTGCTGCGTTCAATGCTTGAGGAGATGGGAATCAGCAATGACATGTACAATCCTGTATGTAAGCGTATTGTTCATATAAATTGATTCCATGGATAGATTGTTGTATGAATAATGTTTCTTACTTAATTGACAATGAACTCTTCTTACCTTAATGCACAATGAACACCATCTTTATTTTATTAGGTATTCTCTGGCCTTGAAAATTTACACTGGATCTGGTGATGCTTGGTATAATTTAATGTTTTTGGGTTGTTTCATTTTGCAGGTGGCTATATTTGTGATGATTTCTTTAGGCCTGGCTGGGGCCTGGTTGGGATTTTGGGGTGTTCGCAAACTTGTCCTCTCTGAAGATGGCTCTGTTGATGCTAGTACTGCAACTTTCATTAAATGGTCAATTCGGATTGTTTCTGCAGTTATGATACTTCAGGTATGCATTTGGATATTTCCATTAGTATACGCAAGCATTAGATCTTTATATCACTTTCATTTCTTGTCCCAATTGTCCTAGTCTTTTATGATGGGGCCTACAATGCAAAGCCCAAAAGATGTGAACATTTTAGTACAAATCGAGGGATCCTTTGACGTATACCAACATGTGAAACATTTTTTTGGACTCTACTTTGTACATGCAGCTCTCCATGGTCGCGGGGTGGTCCCATGCGTCCCCCTTATCTGATCAGAGATCTTAAATTTATGCTGAATCCCTTCTCCTTGGGATGCAGATATCTTCTGGATTTGAGATTTGCTAGTTTACATTGTTCCTTTCATGATTTAACTTCTAAAAGTAACTTGGATTTTCTCATACTTTCTGCTATGCTTGTGGATATGTTTGCATGTCCATGTGATAGTTATACCCATGTCTGCATGTCTCTGTCTTTCGGTTCTCTTCTTTCTTTATATATTGTTATGACATAATGCAATAATCCCTTTCAAGAGAAATACTGACTTCACAAGCCCTTTGCTGTATCTAGAGTTCCCTTGACGCACTGTTGGCAACTGGAATATTGATTTTTGAAGTTATTATCTCATTAACTGCAAGGAACTTTTTCATGCCACGATTCATTCTTGATTTATTCAGGTATGTTTCCGTTGATTTTTTTTTTCAGCTCAATTATAGGGACATTTTGATCACAAGAAACAAGGGCTTGTACCGAATGTAACAGGTCTAATTTATCAAATGATGTTTTGGTTTTCATCTAGCTATTGGATTTATAATGCAGAAATTTCAAGAGTAAATTGTAGAAATTAGTGCCACTTTATAACTTTTGTCTGAAAATCTCTGAGTTTTGCTTGTACGGTAAATGAAACACTGCCTATTTGTGGAAACGTATTCAACTTGTCACTGTTCTTGGCTTTTATTGGAGAGATGTGCAACTTGTCACTATCATTCATGGCTGAAATGTGCTATAAACATCAAGTTGTACAGAGGGTAAAAACAGACTGAGATGTATACATAGATGGGGAAAGGAGAGGAAAAATTAAAACCACAAAATGGGGAAAGGAGAGGAAAATTTAAAACCACAAAATTTGTGGGATTGATGTCATGGATAAGACCAAATGCTCCATCTCTCCCAAGTACTATGTTATGTGTTTCACAATTTGCGTTCTTTGTTTTCTCATGATTTTCCTTTTGTTGTTTAACTTGCGACTTTAATGAGCCACTATGACAGAGTATGTCAACCAAATCATGACCATATACCCAGTACCTTTCCTGTGAGAGTGACGAAGAACCTTTGAAAATGACAAAAAAAAAAAGATGCTTCTAAAATGAATAGCTTCATATCAACTTCCTCACAACCACCTTTCTTTATTGAATCAGGATCAACAACTAATTGTGCACATTTGTTATCTTAGGTATTCCTACATTAATCTCATTGTAGTCCAAGGTCATTACTCATATGGCCTGCTGTTTCCTTGTACTAATAAGCATTCAACTCATGTACGTTTTTATGCAATGCTATTATTATTATTTTTTAATACAAGATATTCTTTGCATGGCGGTGAAGCAACTTTTTTTTTTCTGTATGTATTTTATTTCTGTAAGATGTTAATGTACATAATTTCTGTAACAACTGCATCTGACCTGTTCACAAAATTATGAAGCTCTACACTGAGGCTGAACTTGTGGTAAAAGGCGCCAATCTATGAGCAGCACCCTTTCTAGCTAGAGCATCAGCAGAGGGTTTGACTCCCATCAAGTATCCACAAATGCGGCTTCATGACATAGACATCCTGGTGATATTGCAAAAATTTCTTTAAAAATGAATCCTGATCTCAAAGGTTAGTTGGTATTCTTGAATTACCTTCAACTACTGTTGAGGGCCTCAACTACTGTTGAGGGCCTCTCTTTGGGGGAGTCCCGAAGGGCCTGGGTTGCCCTGTAGTTCAGCTTTACAATTCCATGTTTGTGGGGCAACCACTTTGATGATTGGGTGTCTTTATGTAACGTGCTTCAGGTAGTAGCTTGCCAGTGGTTGTCCAAATCCACTGGGTGTCTTTATGTAACGTGCTTCAGGCGGGAGATTGCCAGTGGTTGTCCAAATCCACCTTTGAGTGACATCTGAATTCCTTTTGGTGTTGCACAAACCACTATGTGCAATTTGATGCTATCTCTAATGCCTGCCTATTCCTTAGGGGATCCTGAAAATTCTGATTGGTTTTGTCATTCTAAAGAGACCATACCATTGCTGCCACCCCTACCCTCCATGCAATTAGGCGTTCTTGTGGTATTTTGTTAGAAAACCATTGCTGAAATAGGCCTTCTACTGAGGGCGGGCTCACCCATGAGAAACTGAAGTGGTTTAAGAAAGTCCCAGGCTTCTTGTGCTACTTCACAGTGTATTGACAGTTGATTAACACACTCCTCATCAGGCCTGCACATTTCACTCCAATTGGGAATTTCGAGGCCCCCATGTTGTAGTCTTGTAGATCATGTACAGTGAGAATCTTATCTAAAATATCGACAATCAGACAACTGCTTCAGCTCGAGGTGGTGCTAATAGCTTTCGTGCCCTACTTGATATTATTGCTGTTCGGTTGTTATCAATTAAACCTGGATACATGAGGGACATGGAGAGGACGATCCTATTCTCTGGCCTCCTACTTTGTCCTCCTTATTGTGTGGTACAAAAGTGATGCAGGGAAGATGGGAAATAAATAATTAAAAATAGAAATAATAATAAAGGGATGAGAGAATATACCCTCTTTCAGGGTCTACAAGGGAGTCTATCCCAAGTACCTCTTCACAAGATCCAACATAGCCAATAGCCAATGGTCTACAAGGGAGTCTATCCCAAGATTTATAGAAAAAAAAAAAAACTCTTCACAAGATCAAAACAACTTCTTGCTTCTTAATTAACCAAGTTCCAAAAAGGGACGTTCTTCCCTTTAAATACAACTAAAATAAATAAAAAATAAAATTTAAAAACCACAAAAACTCTCTCTCTCTCCCATTTTTTCTCTCCCTAACCCTCTCTCATTCCAATGTAAATCTCCTTCTCTCTCAATCTCGCGTAACCCCCCTAAAATGTCTCTCTACATCAACAAAATCCCATAAATATAGGCGATTCCATGTAGCTCACATACACCTCTTCCATTCCTTCTCCTAACAATTCCCAAAGCTAATCCGTAAAGGAAATTCTAACCAACTAGGATATCCACGTTAATCCTAAAATGAGAGACCTCCCATCCTACTCAACACATTAGATTAAAATGCCCTTTTAGTCGCCTCATGCTTCAAGCACAAAATTCAGCCAACAAAAATAAAAATATTACGTCTATGCCCTAAAAAAATAAAATAAAGTAAAATAAAATTCAAATAACCTATTTCCTAAATTCAATTTGCATCATCCTCCTCGGGTTGGGAGAAGCTCGAACTCAAGCTTGAAATCAAACTTGATTGACCAATTCATCCCCATGCAAGAGTATTTATGGGTGTTGATCTTCATCTTGAATTTCATAAACTTTTTTAGCCAAGTGTACCTCCGTCTTTCTTTTTGGGCATTTATATGCAGGGTGCCTACTTTCATTACACCGAAAAAAAGTATCCTTGGAGGAATCCTTCTTTTCTTTATTAAATTTTGGATGGTGCAAAGCCTCCTTAGTAAAAAAGTACTTATTAATACTTCATTAGAATTTCTTTTCTACTCGTAAAGCAATTTGAAAAGCTTCGCTTAAGTTACATGGCTGATGTAGAAAGACCTCAACTCTAATGGTTGGTTGGGGCCTATTAACGTATTGAGCAATCAATTGCCCTTTAGTCTCTTGGAGGTTGTTTCGAGCCACAAGTCTATAAAATTCCCCAGTATAATCATCTACTTTCTTTTCATTTTGTTGAAGATCTTGGAAGAAAATTTGCTCATGATCCACTGGAAGAAAATTTTATTAAGAAAACTTTATTTCAATTTCTTTTTCATCTTTTGATAGTCATAATTTTTTGCCTTCCCACTGCGAAGTCAAGATTATTGAACGTGTTCCCATCAGCCGGCAACATACTAAATGAGCTTGCTTATAACAAGTTTAACCTTATGCTCCTCTAGCAATTCACTCTATTAAAAAAAAAAAAAAAATCTACTGCACTCAACCAATTAATAAAATGTGGAGAGTGTTGGATTTGGTGCTATCCAAAATCACCAATATTAGATAATCCCATATTTTGTGGGATTGAGATATTCCCATAAGGATTGAGATTGATATTGATAAGTTTCCTAAAGAAAATAGAAATTCAAAAAGATTAGGACTTTTGGATTTATCTCTTGGATTTTGAGATATACGTAGCATCAATAGGAAGTTTCCTATTTACTATGGACTCATAATCTTATATATATGGGATGAACGTGCAGAGAAATCGCCCTATTTGGGACACCATATGGGAATGGTGGTTCCTCTATAGAGAGAGGGGGGGGCACGACCTCCTGTGCATAAGATGCAAGGTTTCCTCTTTGACAGAAGTGAACTTCTTTTGGACAAAAACATTGTGATGGTGCTTCTTTTAGACTCCCAAAGATTGAGAGGCTTGTTTCTTGTAGAGAAGCAGTTCCCATTGAGATTTTGGGTGGTTTCCCTTTTAGTTAGAGAGAGTCGGTCAGTTTCTCGTTGCTCTCGCGTCTCTATATGGTGTTGTCAGTAATGGTTGTCAGATTAAAAGGGTTTGCTCGACTGTATTTTTGTCGAGATTTGTTCCAAAATCTTTGATATAACTTTCATTGCTATAGTGGATTTCTGTTTGCCATGCCTGTGGATGTAGCCCTTTTGGGGTGAACCACGTAAATCTTTGTATTATTGTTGTATGTGTTTCATGCTTTATTTCTCATACTTTATTTGCCAAATATTAACCCATCGGGTTTAGAGCTTCCACGCACAATAAAGAGCTTACCATGAAATAGGGAGATCCGCTTTAATACCGAGATGTCATGGGCTCTCTACAGGATGTGGTTCTTGCTGGTAGATTTGTTTGTTACGTTCGGGATCGACACCCCGAGTCGTTCTTGGGACTTTATTCATCTCTATGGTGAAATGTGGAGTCGGATCTTCATGGTTGCGAGCACCCTTTCTTGAAGATTGGTGTCCTACCGTTGCAACTTCTTATTCATTATGCCAATATCTACTTGGTTATCCTCTATTAATTTATTTACACATTCTATAATATGTGGCATTAAATCATTGATCACAACAGTAGGTTTTGGTGGCATTGTGATGCTTGTATCTTCTTCGCTCTGATACCAACTGATGCAGGGAAAGATGGAAAAGAATTAAATAAAATAAAACGTAAAAATAAATAGATAAGAAAATGTACTCTCGCTCGCTTAGGGTCCACAAGCAAGTCCACCCCAAAGATCCCTTCATAAGATCAAAACAACTTATGTCTTCTCAATTAACCAAGTTCCAAAGAGGGACGTCATTCCTCTTCAAATACAACTAAAAGAAATCATCATCATAATAGCCTTTTCCCAATTATTTGGGGTCTACTAAAATAAAAAAAAACACCACAAAAAGCTCTCTCTCCCCCATATTTTCTCTCCGTAACCCTCTCTCATGTAAATCTCCCTCTCTCTCATTCTCATGTAACCTCCTCCAAAATCTCTCTATATCAACTAAATCCTATGAATATAGGAGATTCCATGTAGCTCACGTCCACCACTTCCATTTCCTCTCCTAACCACTCCAAAAGCTAATCCATAAAAGAAAGTCTTAACAAACTAGGAGATCCACATTAATCCTAAAACAAGAGACCACCCATCCTACTCAACGCATCAGATTAAATCCCCTTTTAGTCCCCTCCTGCTTTAAGCTCAAAATTCGACCAACAAAAATAAAAATGTTATGCATATGCCCAAAACAAATTAAAAAAATAGTACAAAAATAAAAATGTTATGCATATGCCCAAAACAAATTAAAAAAATAATTTTAAATAAAGTTCATGTAACCTATTCCTAATTTCAAATTGCATCATAAAGGCTCTTGCAAACAACTCATTTGGCTATATCCTCATCAAGCTTGTTGCCTTTGAAGTTTCTCTTGAATGTGGTACACCATACCTATTGGTCTCCTGATGTTGGAATAATATCAGCAACAGCATTGTTCAGGATAGTAGCTAGAGCAGCTTGAATGTGGTACACCATACACATTGGTCTCCTGACGTTGGAATAATATCTGCAACGGCAGTGTTCAGGATAGTAGCTAGAGCAGCCAAGCTGGGAAAGCACTCAGTTAGGTTACTGTTACCATCCAGCTTATTTTCTTTCAAACTCCCAACATCTGAGTCCCTACAACTGGTTACTTAATCCAAACCAATCAGACTGGTTGCTCCATATTGGTGTTCTATAAGCTGGTGCTATAAAAATGATCTTCCATTTCTGCAGATCTCCATAAGCATTCGGCCAGTAATCTGGAATGAACTCTTCAAGCCTTCTATTGCCTAGGCCCCTTCCGTTTTGGCATACATACAGATTCCCATTTTACAAGGTGGTAGTTATAGTGTTTTAAGACTTTAGAGGACCCGTCCATAAGAAATTAAGGTGCTTTATTTTGTGTAGCATTGACATGGTAATTCTATACAGGATGTGTTGTATATTGGGAGGTGGGATAGGGTAGTTTTGATTAGAGCTATTCCTTTCTCTGGTGATAAGAAAACCAGTCTTCCAAGTTGCTAGCTTTTATTGAAACCTTTCAACCACAGGTACATATTGGCTGGCCTAAATACTTGTTCGTCAGGGAACCTCTTCCATCACCAAGGCACTATCACGGTAGTTTCATGCTTTCATCATCCACTCCAATACCCAATAACGTAGTCTTTTGTATATCAATCCAAGCCCTGAGGTGACTGAAACACTTTAGGAACAGCCACAATGAAGCCATTTGTTGAGTAATGGCTTCATACAAAATGGACTTACCATCTGCATATTGCAGATGGGATATTAATGGACACCCAGTGTAGCTTGAAACCTATTGTGAATGCCACCTTCATGTACTCTGCTAGAAATCACAAGGGATGCTGTTGATTGGTATTGAGAAAGACATTGTAGAGATATTCATGCTTGTGTCCAATATCACCGTTGTTTGTCAGAAGTCATGAGTTCCATAATTGGTGGGGAGCACCTTTGTATGGATCTTAAAAGTTTTGAAAGGTTTTATTAGAATTAAATGATCATCATCATCATCAACAGAGCATTTTCGAACTATTTGGGGTCTGCTACATGAATCCTGGTCCGTCATTCTGCTCTATCAAGGGCCATACCCTCATTAAGGCCATAAGTCCCATATTTTTTACTTACTACTTCCATTCATGTCCTTTTGGGCCTACTTTTTGCATTTTTGAGCTTTTCATTTGAACCAACTTGTACCTCCTGACATGAAACTTAGTATTTGATTAATTACAACTTGCAACGTAGTACTTTGACTATATAGTTTTCAATTTCGATTTAGTGTTGAAACAAAGTCGTAATATACTGATCCACAAAAAGCACCAGTTTAAAGACATTAGAACTGATCTTATGTGTACCTTAAAATAGAAAACTGACATAGGATATGTTCCGCGGGAGCATATCCTACACTTAATCCCCTTGGGAGAAAGAGCTAATTGTGAGGATTTTTTTAATCTAAAATTTTGGTTAGATGATTATTTTCGAAAAAGAAAAAAACAATTTGGATATTGAGTTCTTCAACGGTTAGATCTCATTGTCTAAAAATTGGATGATCTCTCTTCGATCCTGGGACGTTAATTTTTCAGGAACATACAAAATGTGATTTGATTTTTTTTTCTTTTGAGGTTAGTCATTAGGTTGTGGAGGTTACATCCTCAAATTTGGGGTTCTAAAAATACTCTTAGGTTGGATTTTACCTAGTGTTTGCAAAACCGGGCGATCTAATCGCTAACCACCCGGTTAGATCGCCAGTTCCGGCCCACTAGTCAGTTCCGGTTTGGGCAATTTTGTTAATCAACCAGTATTTAAAGATAGAAAATAAAAAATCTATATAAATTTCCAAAAATAAAGAATTTGATTTGTAATGCATTTATTAATATTCTTTACATTATGGTAAAGATTAAAAATTGTTTTGGTCATTAATACTCACTTTTATATTTTCCCATCTTTTTTAAAAAAATTTAAAAATACCCCTAAGCACAAATCGATTCATTAAAATCCATTTTTTTCATTAATTTTCAACTTCATTTGAATGTGTTTTGTTTTAATCATTCTTTACATGCTTTTATTATTTTAGTAGATTTTCTTTTTGTATCTTTTTTATTTTTTTCAACACTTTTTTGACCACCTGAGACTTGCCCGGTTAGAGCGGTTGACTCAGTTGGTAAGGCTCCGATGATGATGACATAACCAGTAACTCCAAAATGCAATAGAGGGGCCTTTGAAATATATAAATTTATGAACATTTGTAGAGAAAAGAAGTCCATGCACATACCAAAACTTCGGTTTTGTGTGTCTGAAGCTTCTGTTTTCGCCAAAACAAGGAAATTGTTTTACTTTAGTTTTTTGAGTTGGTTCTGCAGATTGAAATTCAGATGCAATGTTGTTCCATATGTTTTTTTCCACTTTTCAGGTATCTCTTTAAAATGTTGAAGCGTTTTGTCAAGAGTGCCATGGCCATTAGTTTGCCCGCATATTTTTTCGGTACTGAACACTCGCGCAAGGTTGCAAAACATCGGGCTGAATTCAGGCATCACAACTCTCCTATTCCAGGTCTGCACCATTCCCTTAACCTAAATTATTCATGGAGTTGTTC
>NW_006500327.1:2332972-2349404 GCF_000471905.2 Amborella trichopoda
CTTTACTTACTTTAACTTTACTTTCTTCGTACTTACCTACCCTACCCCGTACGTACTTACTATACTATTAGTTAGTAATACTGTTATTCGTTAGTACAANAGAGAGAGAGAGAGAGAGAGAGAGAGAGAGGAGGCTAAAGAATTTGTGGTTTGGGTAAACAAAGATGGTCACATTAATTTTGGTTGCGGAGAGGGTTTTCGGGTTTGAATTTGCATTTTACTGGTTTATATGGATAAGCAATGCAAAAGAAAAGCACGAGGAATGGGGATGGCTTTTTGGCCTGTAATTGTCAGGAAAAGTTTAAGTGCCCGATACTCTAAATAGTGCATAAAGATTATTTTTCATTAGCAAAAAGTTTTGAATGGCTTAAATATATTTTTTATATATATCTAATTATAAAATTTAAAGCTTTAAAAATAACCTAGATCTATTAATTATAAAATTTAAAGCATAGCCCATATAATTCATTACAAGATGTACTATTTTCCAAACTTGAAATCATTTTTTTTCACATGCATACATCTTTGGGGTTGAGATGATTGATTTGAGAGTTTTTGGACACGAAAACAGCCTCTTCTAATGAATTCTTTTGGTGCTTCATATATATTTTTGGAAAAATTGTATAGAACCCCCAAAAATGGTATTTCTACTCAATTTATCCCACATAACTTTTCTTAGCAAAACAATACAAAGAGACTAAAAATACCCCTCCTTACCTCACATGTTGACCATAGCGGTCCCACGCTTAAGTCACTGATTTGAAATGATCCGGCACTTCACCATGGCTGTCCGGCTCTTCATCATGGCGGTTTGGAGTTTGGTAGAGGTGGTTCGGCATTTGTTTCTAGATTAATGAGCGGTCAAAATTATGTCTGGAATAGGAGGCCCGATAGTGTATAGTTTCGGTCCGTAGTGTATAGTTTCGGTCTGGCATAATGGATGGGCCTGCCAATTATATACTAAAAGGGTATTTTTGTTCAAAAAAATTGAACTTTTTGTATTGGGGGTATTTGCTATAAAACTTGATTTTTAGGAAAAATATGTTAAGAAAAAATTGGTGGCGTAAAGTGCCTAGAAAGACTATTTTAGGGGGTTTTATACAATTTTCCTATAAACTTTTTCATGTATTAATGTATAGCAAAACTCCTAGGTGATTAAAACAGAAAAATGCTAAAATATTTTCTCTTCCCTAGGGAGTATAGTATCCATTCCCTCCCTCAGGCAAAACCAACGAGGATATATTTTAGCCCTTTTTTTTTTCGTTTGGGAAATGTTTCTATACTTCCTCTACATCATAGAAGTTCTATCCTACCCCTACCATCCAGCCATTCAATTTTGATCAAGAGAGCCACTCACCGTTTGATCTTAGATCTGATGTCTCAAAGTAATTTATTTTTAGTTTTTTTGTACAAATTGTATGAATATGAAATTTGGTACGTGCCATCTTCTCATTGGGGCACACCTATAAGAAATATTAAAAATAATTTTTCGATAAAATATAATGATCAAAATACCCTTTGAAACTTTCAGGGGTATTTTGATCATTTTATTTTATTGAAATTTTTTTTTTTTGCTAGTGCGAGTTTAATATAGAGGAATGGACATCCAAAATTTTGTGTCAAAATAGTTTATAGAAAAAAATAAAAAATAAAATAGTGTAGAGATGTGACATTGTGATTGGGACAATCTTAGCCCTCCATTCACAATGGACGGTTGGATAAGGAGAGGATAGAACTTCTATGCTATAGGGAAAGCATAGAAAGCTTGCCCTTATATTTTAGCCAGAAATGAACTAATAGAAAAGCCTAAAATACCTCAAGATTGAATAGAGGCTATCCAATTTTTCAAGAATTAAATCTAAATGTCACAAAGCCCAAAATTCATATTTTTTTCTTTTAAAAATAATTATCTAGTAATTGTTATATAGTTCCCAAAGGTTTAGACTAAAAAAATCAACTTAGCTAAGTGTTCTGGCGAGGGAGTAACTGCGCAGTACGCTCCCGCGGGAAGACATATATAGGCTCCAAAGAAAACAGAGTGGACAGCAGGGATCAAAACTGGAGGGACCAAAACATCTGGACCGTCCAGTTTCCACGCTACTTCGCAGCCAATGTCCTCGATAAACTTAGGTCCCTACGTCCCCCAAACTTCTTCTCAATCCCGCACCTTTCCATCTCTCTCTCTTGCGTCTTCTTGAATTCAATATTTTCAGTTGCTCTCCTTCTGTCTTTCAAATCGTAAATTTTCAATCGTGTGCCTTTGGTAAGACTATCTTTCCCTCTGATTACAATATTCTCAATCGTGCTCTTTTGATAAGTCTCTCTCTCTGTAAATATTCGACAATGTTTGGGAATTTTAGCTGAGTTGTGTTTCTGTAAATATCATGCTTGTTGTTTGAAGTAATATATATGTGCTATGGTCATGAAATTTGTGATGGTTCAGAAAACAATGAAGAAAGGGAAGAAGTAATATATATGTGTTATGGTCATGAAATTTGTGATGGTTCAGAAAACAATGAAGAAGGGGAAGAGAGGTAGAGCCGCAGTTGTGGTCCTTGGAGATTTTGGGCGCAGCCCTCGCATGCAATACCACGCTCTTTCTCTAGCTCGCCAGGTCTTATGATTTCTCTCTGTCTATCTACTGTTAATGAATTGTTTCCATGGGCGTGACATATGATGAACTGTGATTAAATCCAAAGACTGAACTGCCATAGTGTGATCAATTTGTTATTTGAATAGTGAACTGCCACAATGTGTCAATTTGTTTTGATCAATTTTTTCCTTATACCCCATTAAATTGCTCTAGTGCGTGTGCAAATTCACATGCAATTGATCCGCGATTTTCTTTGATGGATCATATTTCGAGAAGCTAACTGAAAAATATGTACAAATCTCTGTTTCATTGACATGAGAAACAGTGATTTAAGCATGATAGGAAAGAGGAAGAAGAGTCAATAAATTGTCCTTTTTGGCTCACATTTGATAATATGTAAGTATGATTTAATGCTTTGAGTCATTATATTGCAAAATGTAGTTATGGCTTTATGATACTTAATAAAATGAAAACTGAGAATCATGCACATCTGGTTGATAATAGTGTTATTTTCCTCACATGTAAGGAAAAAAAAAAAATACTCTATGAACGATAGATGCATGTCAATAAGGTTAGGTACTTCTTCTTTGTTATATGTTGTCCTTTCAGAGTAACTAAGAGCAACATACACAGATGTATCACACTGTCCACTAATTCATCATTTTATAGACTATGTTTCCTTTGGTTTTGTCACTTGCTTGGACATGGCGCAACTAAGAGCAACATACACAGATGTATCACATGGTCCACGAATTCATCATTTTATACACTATGTTTCCTTTGGCTTTGTCACTTGCTTGGACATGGTGGTGCAATAATAGAAGTCAAATTTCTGAGGTCGAGGACAAGTATACTATTATTCCTCACATATTAGTGGTTGTGCATATTTCTCATTTCATTTTTATGGTTTTACAATTTAAGCTCAGATTCATTGGTCTAAGAAGTGATGACCTTAAACTTTCCCTTAACCCATCCCATACTTGGATAAAGGGGCATAGTTGTGTTAGGTAGGCAGCCAACATAAAATTTTGCCAAAACCCATCATGAATCCTACTAAACTTAGCTGACCCCAATTAATTGGGAAAAAGCTAAAATGCTGATGATGAGTCATTAGGCCCCTTGCCTATTGTTGTGGGTGTATGTGTGAGAGAAAGAGCATGTGTGTGTGATATATTGTTGTTCTTTTTCTGCTATTATTTGCATCAGGGGTTTGTGGTTCATTGTAATTTGGTAGCATTATCTAAGATACCTTTTATACCCTTGCCTATTGTTGTGGGTGTATGTGTGAGAGAAAGAGCATGTGTGTGTGATATATTGTTGTTCTTTTTCTACTATTATTTGCATCAGGGGCTTGTGGTTCATTGTAATTTGGTACCATTATCTAAGATACCTTTTATACGCCCAATCAAACAGTATCATTCTTCCTTATTGCGTACTGTGAAAGTTCTTATAGGAGAATTTGTTGGACACAAGGTCCATGCATGCATAATGTGATTTGTAGTTAAAGATTGCATTTGGTAGTTTTCATTGATTTATTTTATAAGTGGACCAATACTTAACAAGGATTTGTTGCTTGATGAGGTATATACTATTTGGCTGGGACTAAGTACTGATATATTGTTTTAAATTGTATGCTGAACTTTTCTACTGGGTAGTTAGTTGGTGACCAGCTTTTTTGTTCTTATTATAGATAAATAAAGTTTTGCTATCTTCTTGAACAAACATCCACTATTCTTTGTGTGTGTGTGTACTTTTTTTTCCCTATTTTGTTTTTTTTTTTTGGGATGGGGGTGGGGGTGGGGTTGGACATCCCTCTCATTTTATCTCGCTGTCTCTCTTTTCATTTGCTGCCATTGTTTGCTTTTGCATTGATTTGGTTTATCCAGTTTATTTTGCACTTGCTTTTTCTCATTGTGGTATTCATTTTCCTGGTCTTCCATTTTTAAGTATGAATTCAATCTTGACATGCAGTGCTAAGCTTTACTAATGATTGTGCATGTTGTTGTACAGGCGTCTTTAGAAGTTGATATTGTAGCATATGGAGGTATGGTCTGGTTTTGGATTAGAACTGTCAAAATATTGTTTATTCCTTGTTTTTATATATATTTTCTTATTTTTATTTATACTTTTATTTGTACCATTGCATTGACATGGCTGCACTTTTGAGTTAATGTTAACTTTTGTATTAGGACAAGATTTAAGTAAAAAATGGTTTTTCCAAAATGGTTACCCACAGATTGGGTATTCTGTGCTAAAAAAATGGCAACCCACAAGTCCTGTGCTCTATACTTTCAGAAATGAGGTGCACCCTGAGGTGCTAGATACATAAGCAGGATGGGTTGCAGGACTGCTGAAAGCAGAAAGCAGAAAGAGAAACAAAAATAACATGGAACCAAAGCCAAAAGGTTCCAGAAATGGTTCTGTTGGCATTGCCTGTAGCACCTACTTCTTTGGTGAGGGCATTAGCCTCTGAGTTTGCCTCCCGCCAAGTATGCTGAAAGGAGATTTGAATGTGCCTGTATATATCGAGTATTTGGTCAAAAAGGTGTTCTAGCTGCCATTGGCAGGGGTAGGCTCCAGATGCCCAGGCTATTACATTTTTTGAGGCACCCTCAACCACTAAAGATGAGCCCCATTGCTGATTAGATCTTTTGGTCCCTTCTATCAAGGACTGTTTCTGCCATTGTGGAATCTATGTGGCCTGTGACAACTAGAGTAGGACTCAACAGTGTTCCTGTTATGATCACGAAATTTCCCCCAATATCCTGCAGGTCCCGGGTTTCTGAGTGAACATTCATCAAAGTTCAGTTTGATTTGGTCTGGTTCCGGTGGTCTCCTCAGGGATGACCGAGGAACTCGTGGAGACTGTGTTTTAAGCATTGCTTGCCAGTTGTTGATGAAATCTGTGGCGGAAATGGAACTTGAAATGTTTAGAGTTTATTGCCCACAAAGTTACCACTGATTTAGTGCGATCTTTGAGGAACTTGGTTTTCCTTTCCATGCCCTTGAAAATACTGTTCTTTTCTGTTCACAGCGCCCAAATAGTTGATGCTAAGGCTGCTCTCCACAGAAATGTCCCTGTGGCAGAAGGTTGTAGAGTAGTCGCCCTGAAATAGGGTGGGTATAGACTGGGGCAGAACTAAGGACCATTGGAATAGCTGTAGTAGATCAGGCCAAAAGATTACCAGCCACTTTGCAATGGAGGAATATGTGACATGGCTGCAATTTTTGGGGTGTCATGTTTTGACATCCCTGACCAATCGTCGATGGAGGCATTTTTCAGGTCCATAAAGCATGCCTTATATAGAAACTTTGGGTGTTCTAGTTTATTCACTAAAGGTCTTGATACATCTAGGTCCTAACGGGTTTCAATTAATTAAATTTGTCGACTCATGCTTCGTCCCTAGCTTCATCATCGATAAGATACCTACATTTGATGTGTAGATGCCTACAGCTCTTGAACTTGAAATGCTCACACTCCACAATTTGGAGAAGTAATACTCACTTTAATGAAAGATTGGAGGATGAGGCTGTGGATTCATTTTTACAAGGATTAACAGAAGTATGGGGCATTCCTTCTATAGGACCAATCCTGCTATACTTTCCTTCTAATTCTTCAACTATACTATTTCCCATGCATGGTTTATGGTTTGCCACATGCTCTGATTTGTATATTCTCGACTAATACAATCATATTGAATGCTTTTGACTACTTTGTCTAAAACCAAAGAACCATCGTGCTTTAGTGCTTTCCTATCTGGTAGAGTCTCGTTCCTATCTTCAAGTCCATAAAATGCTGATTTCATCAAATACCATGCTGTTAGGTATCATTCTCGTCAAATACCATGCTTTTAGGTATCAATGACTTTCTTGTGATTTCATGTTGTCTATCATTATACTTCCATTCCTACAGTAAATATCATAGTTTTCACAAATTCCCTTTACCCTTACAACCAATTATTTGTTCTGTAAATCTAATGAGATTTGTTTGCTCTTTGGAATGATTAAGGTGTTTAAATCGCAACACTTTGTCCCAGATTAAAGATCCTAACACTTAACTTCCACCAAAGAAACGTAAAGAAAACAGATATGATTGCTTGGGCTGACATTTCTACTCTGCCTTTCCCATCCATTCTGTTATCTGTCCATTTTGATCCATGCTTGCAGTACTGCAAGCATTTTCATGCATTCCCTTTCTGCTCAGACCTGAATATGCTGCTTCACTCTGTTTTTTTTTTAGGAATTTCTTGTTTTTGCCTTGATGAATTTAATATCTTGCAATTCTTCTTGTGTTCTTTCACCTAAGTCGTTTGTAAGTTCAAATCTTTCTCTTGTAGCTCATGTGTTAAAATATTATGTGGATTATGGAATATCTTGACAGGATCCGATCCTCACGGTGCTGTTTTAGACAATCCTTCTATTCACCTTCACACAATGGTACTAATGAAATCCGTATTTTTAAGTGTAAGATGGTTTTTGCGTCTTTTGCACAACTTTAACATGAACTACTGTAAATTTTATTGCAGAAGGAAGTGATTCCTCATGGTTTACCAAGGATATTCTATTTATTGGCTCTCCCACTAAAGGCACTGGCTCAGTTCCTGGTGCTTCTTTGGTATGTCTGCATTAGGATACCTTCACCTGATGTCTTCATTGTACAGGTGAGGAGCACTCTACTTACAATTCCATAATTTTCTATTTTCCGAGAGTTAACTTTCTATTTAATATCATAACAAGTATTATAAAATGTTTGGGCCCCCAAAAATGGGTATTACAAAGTATTACTTTGTCATTGCATGATTCACCTCTTCTAATTGTATTTTGCTTTGTATCATGTTTTTTCCATGCTCTTGTGGTCTTGCTCTTGCACACTCATGCACTGAGAACTCACATCCACAACCACATACCCCCAAATACGGTCGCACTTGCTTGAGATTGTGCATTATGCTCACACTTGCATAGTCAGGCTGTACCGAGATACTTCTGATCATTAAGACACTTTCATTTATCTTGTATGCCTTGTTTGAGATATACTTTTGCAGTTGGAGCGTGTCCTTGAAATTAAAATGTTGGCATTAAGATGCTTCTATCTTATATTGGCATTGCAAGTCTAATAAATGACATATTGTTTCAAGACCATGATCCAATGGAAATTGAGGTTACTTATTGTCCACACTATCCAATCTATGTTTCATAGTTGGAAATTTATTTACTGATATTTGCTCCTTGATGTTAATACGAAAAAGGAAAAAGAATATAGAGTCCCATGTACCATACTCGTGATGAAAGGAAACTCAAATTTGCATGTGGGTGTTGGTGGACAGCCTTGAAGTATTAGTGAAGAAACTCTTTTATTAATATTCATTTGTTGGAATGAAGTTGCATTTGCTATTGGTTCTCTTTTTGTGAAATGTCATCCACCACCACCACTGTCACCATCGTCGTCGTCATCATCATCAGTATATTTCTTTGTTCTCTTTCATTTGTTTTGTTTCATAAATTTTTTTTTTAAGGGAGAGGGCAGGTGAGGGAGGATATAAGAGGCTAAGGTTTTAGATGATCTGGTAGGGGAAAAGAGAGAAGAGGCAGAAATCTATTCGAATAGTGGTGTGCTATTAGTGAGGCACACATGTAAAAAAGGCATTCCAAAAGGGTGTGTTTGTTTAATGGGGGGCTGCCAAAGCCCCCTCTTTCTCGAAATATGGAAGCCGCCCCTTCCCCCCTTCCATCCTTTAGCATGGAAGGGGGTTGCTTCCAGAAAGATGCCCATTCGATGTTAAAAAATAACCCCCGTGGAATGCCTAGTCTTGCGGCATCCAAGGGGGTGCAACAAACATGGTAGTGTTTTTGGTGGAACTCAGGTCTTCCAGTACCCAAAAGTTCCGCCAAAGCAAACACGCTCAAAGTGTAAAACTTGGAACATTTTTTATGTTTCGTAATGATTTTGGGGCTGGGCTTGTGGTTTTGTTTCCCGAATAAAAACATAAAAATAGAGAGAATCAAGTTGTGAATATTGTTGACATCAATGATTGCCCTCCTGCATTCATGTTAATTTACCTTAAGAGTTATTTGATCTCATGCTAGTACTGACTAGAATTTTGTTTTACTGTTTAATTGGTTAACATAATTCTTCTGTGTTAAATTTCATATTCCATAAAGCTGCACTATGGAAACTTATAGAAAGTGTTTTTATTTATAAAATGTTCTGGCTAGTGGTTAAGTTTGTAAATGCCAAAGAATCTCAATTGGACCTTTTTTGATTTGTTTTTTTGTAGAATCCTCCTTCTATTCCAACCTTGATTGCAGTCAAATGGGCTTGCTGGTTACGCCGTTCTGCTTTCATCATTGATTGGCATAATTTTGGTTATACTCTACTGGGATTGTCACTTGGGAGAAGTCATGCCTTGGTTAAGACTTACTATTGGTACTTCAGCAATTTTGCTTTCATTCTTATTTGCGTCTTCCTATTGAAAATTTATAAATGGGATTCCTCCTTTTGTAGGTGTGAGAGGCATTTTGGTAGTATGGCTGATGGTGCTTTATGTGTCACAAAAGCCATGCAGCATGAGCTTGCTCAAAATTGGGGTATAAGGTAAGCTTTTTGGTTTGAGACTTGATGAGTTTGTTGGATGTAGTGCCTCTTTTCTCCTATTTTATGTTCTGCACAGATGTTATCAAGGAAGACTAGTAATTGAAATGAAAAGGGTGTGATCTGGTCCAAACCAGTCAGATTGGTCAAAAAAGAAATAAAATAGTGAGTGAAATATGAAATACCTTAAATTCTTCATTTTAATAAATTATGGAATGATGTTTTTGTTGTTATTCTAGAAGCGATTTTTGCACATATAATGTAATGCTACATATAAAAACTGATAAAAAACTGAAATGTAAAAGAATTATATATAAGAAAGAATAATATCTAACTACATACTTGAACGGCCTTCTAGAACCACATTGAGTTATATTTCTTGGAGTTTTGAAAATTTTCATATTCGATATGTCTCTGCAAATAAAAATTTCAATTTGAAATTATGAATTATGACAAAATATATCAGAACTGCCCCTGTTGACAAGTAATGTAATCAAAGAATAAGGCAAAAACAGGTTCTAGGTTCCTAAATTCTTACTAACAGATAATTTCAACCCAAGATCACCACCAAGTATCTTTAGAATGGTTAATCCTTTTCAATTTTTTTGTTACTCTGAAAAACCATTAGACCTAATAAGTTCACATACATTGGATCATAATAGGTCAGAATTCATGAAGAAAAAATGCCTTGTCCTTTGTTTGATCATTAAAGTTAAGAGTTCATGAAGAAAAAAAATGCCCTCTATCTCTTATACAGTGGTCTTTAGGACCTTTGAATTTCAAAAATATTCTACCAAAGAAAACTGCAAACCTGGCTAGAATGGCATGGAAATGAAAATATAAGAATATTTTTTTGGCAGATGGAAAGAACCTAGAAAGCTGGGCTAGAACTACCCAGTTCCCAGAAATCCCTGCAATTGTTTGACATATGGTTTTGAGCAATTGACTGTGTTTGTGAGTTCATGTTTGGTATCAGATCATTTGTACGAGCCAAACCTATCCAGTCCTGGTCGCACTGGTTTACAATTTGAATGGTCCCTTAAGACTTTGTAAGCTGTATATTTCTCTTTTCATATTTACTCTATGTTTTGCCTTTTCGTGGTTAGGGCAGTAGTACTTTATGATCAGCCCCCTGAATTTTTTCGTCCTGCTTTGCTTGCAGAGAAACATGAGGTGAATTTGTTGTTTCCATTGCACCTTTCTCTTTTTCAATTCATTCTTTTTTCTTTGATCAGTCACTTAGCTTAAGTAAGGTGACTTTGCTGTTCTATGGAAAGTAATTAGATACCTCTCGATACTAGTGTAGTTGTTCTGTAGATTAAAGAAGGATATCAGTCATCAACATGGCCTTCATGATTGTGTGACTCATGATATTGATGGTAAGTAGATAATGCAGTCCTTTCTAAAGTATGATGGAAAATGGAGAAGATTTGAATGTCATTTTAATATAATTCATTATGAGTTTTTGTAGAAAATACGGGCAACTCCCTCTTTACAACTCAGATTGGTGATTCCCTATCCATGAATGAGAACAGACCTGCCCTTATTGTTAGCAGTACTAGCTGGTAAGACAAATATATGGGATTCAAAGTTATTGTTAATAAATTGTGGGCTAGTCATTAAATATTCAGTTACTCACTTGTTTCTTGTTTATCAGTTGATCTCCATATATGGGGGTCCTACTTTTGCTGCTTGCTTCAGTGCTTGTTAAGTTTTCATGCTCAGCATGAAGTTTGTCCTCTTAACATGACTTTAGCTTTGGGCTCAGCTAATCTGTTAGACTCTCTTAGGATTGATATTAGATTTAATTGGTCTATATCATCAAATCATGGCATGTTCTTTATGATCTTAAACTGAAGCCATCATTCTTAAGGATTTGAACAATCTACGCTGTTTTTTTTTGTCGCTGCTTTTCTTGTGTTTTGTGACTGGTGTCTTTCTTGTTTAGGAGGTAGGCCCTCCACCCTAATGGATTCTACTTTATGATTGAGATTTGAGAACGTTTTTTGGTAGGTTGCTCTGTTTATAGAGGGACAAACTTCAAGGTTCAAACCCTTGACATCCCTCGTGCAAATCAGGTATCAAAAAACAAGACCAAAGGTTAAGGTTTAATGACTATTTTTAATAGAAAATTTGGTTCATCTCCAAATGGAAAGCATCTCTGTTACTCCTTGTGATCTTCTTTACCTCCTCCTTTAATCTTTTTGACTTAAAGACATGATTTTTTATCCAGATTTGTCCTTTCTATCAAGCCTTTTGCAAACCAATTCCTCCATGCGTGCTTTTAGGCTATCTTCACTAATCAGTAATTGTCCAACTGGCTTGTATTTTTCCTAAAAAGATTTAATTCAAGTATGGATCATAAAAGGAATCTGGTAGTTGGGACTAGCACATTGTTTTATAGAGGTTGAGGTTGGTGTTGCTTAGGTTGAAATTGATGATGGAAGGATTATTTCGTGTTTTTGTTTCCATTCACTTGATATTGAAAATCAAATATTTTTCCAGGACTGCTGATGAGGACTTTGAGATGCTTTTACAAGCAGCGCTAATGTATGATAGGCGAGTGGCGGCGATTTTAAATGAGCCTGATTCCATAAAGAATGAAATTATATGGTCTGAGATATCCAAAGGGAAACAATTTCTATACCCAAGATTATTGTTTATTATTACAGGTAAATGTTACTTCAAACCCACATAGAGATTGTCACATTAACATGCACATTGACAATTTAGAGTTCTGGGTTCGTTAATATAAATTATTATCAATTTTACATTGATAATTTGGACTTCATATTCAAATAAAGCCCTAAACCAGCATGATCCTTGAAGGTAAAGGTCCACAAAGAGAAAAGTACGAAGAACAAATAAAGAAGTTAAATCTGAAACGTGTGGCATTCAGGACAATGTGGCTTAAAGCTGAGGATTATCCTTTGTTGCTTGGTACTGTTCTTAACTGTTTCCTGTGCTGCCTCTTCCTTTATAATTACGGGAAAATGACTTAGCATGTGCTATTTCTAAAGGATGTTTACAGTCTCATTGACTATAGTGGGGCCCACTTGGACATTCTTCCCGCGATAGTTGATCTCCACTGTCACTCATGTGGAATGGATGGTGGATATCCTTTTGAAGTACAGTGTACCATATTTCATTGGATTTTTGTGTACCTTTTCTAGAATTGATAAATGCCTATTATTTCAACTTTGCTATTTGTAGGATCGGCTGACTTAGGTGTATGTCTTCATACCTCCTCATCTGGCTTGGACCTTCCAATGAAGGTGACTTATATCATTGGTTCACCAAGTTAAAGGACTTTTTAGTTTAATCATTTTTTTCTCTTGGGGAGGTAATTGATGTCCTTTTTCAAGTTTCTTGTCCTTTCCTTTCTTTGGATGTAAGTATGTTGTTTTCATCTAATATCTATTTCGGTTAAACTTTCCCTCAAAACGTTTCTGGTATTTAGGTTGTGGATATGTTCGGGTGTGGACTACCAGTCTGTGCTGTTTCTTATTCATGGTATTCTTCACTTCTTCACTTGGTCTCTGCTAAGGGAAAGTATACTACAATCAAATGGAGTAATCTATATGTTGCTCCAAGGGAACAGTTCTGATGATGGAAGGTGGAGTTCTAGAGCACTAGGGTCCGACAACAGTTTATCTTCACTATCCGTCATCAGAAATGGAAGGTGTATGGGCTTTGGTGTGCTGTATGCCATACTACATGGATTGTAATATACTCCCCATCATTGTTTTAAAAAGTGGGCCGCCCAACGCCTGAGCGGCCGCCTAGACCTGGGCGCATCGCCCAGGCCTAGGTGGCCAAACTAGGCAAATATCCCTGGGTGGCCGCCCAGGGGCGGAAATGTAGCTCCTTGAGGGCTTTTTGGGTCAGTCGGCCGCCTAGGGCTTGTGCCCCGCCCAGGGGCGGAAATGCGGCTCCTTGAGGGCCTTTTAGGTCAGTCGGCCCCCCAAAACCTGCGCCCTGCCTGGGGGCAGAAATGCGGCTCCTTGAGGGTTTAGGTTGTGGGTTTTAGGTTCATTTAAAACGTAAAATCCATTAAAAGCTATTTTAGAGAGAGAGAACCCAAAAAAAAAAAAAAATTCTACTGTGCCTCCCAAGTTCTGGGCGCCCGCCTAGGCGCTGGGCTGCCTAGACCCCCCGACCGCCTAGGCGTTGGGCTGCCTAAACCCCCTGACTGCCTAGGTGCTGCCTAGCGCTTTTTGAAACACTGCTCCCCATCTGATTATATGATCTATCATTTGTTACCAGTTGCCTGTAGGTGTTTGACTCTGTCTTATGATTATGGTTTTTCATTGCCTTAATGAAGCATTGAGGAGCTTGTAAAAGTTGAGCACAATGGTCTTCTCTTTGCATCTTCTTCCGAGCTGGCTGATGAACTCCTTGTAAGCATCTAACTGATGATCTACTCATCTAAATGCCTCACAAAAGAATGTTGAAAGTTCTACTAATTGGTTGGGGCTCTAGCATTAGCTAAAAACTCAGCCGAATTACTCGGACTCGGTTCCTTGCTGAGCTGAGTACTCGGGTCCAACTCAGGCCACTTAAAAATTAGAAAATATCGTAAAAAATCTATAGAAATATGGAATCAAAAATAAAAATTGTTTATGTAATTTGGATGTTTTCTACAGTCATTTGTGAGTTTTCCTTGTCATATGCCCTATTTTTATATTTTCTTGTTTTTTTGGATTTTTCTAAAAGATCTCCCACCGTAAATCACTTTTTTCTAAGGGAAAAGGACATAGCCCCGCCCCTCTATAGCTTACAGTTCATATCATCCCTCGCGTTCTTGTAAACCTCCTAGAACTCCCAGTTTCAAAAACAGGACCAGCAACCCCCTGAATGTCTCTTTCAGAGTTACTTTTACTATTTTGCCCATCTTCTTCTCTGACATGAAAAGAGAAACAAAATAGTGAAACAGTAATGGTGAAAGCACACAACAGGTAACACAGGTTCATGGTATAGAGAGAGAAGAGCCCCTTAGCCATGATGCGCAGCCTTGCAAGTAGCAAAAATACAGCAAAGACCTTGTTGGATTCCATCCGAGTTTCTCTGCCAACCTCCTCAAGTCTCTCCCTCGTATCACTGCAATCTCCTCATTTTTGTTTTTCATTTCTTCAATCTCCTAAGTTCTCTTTCCCTCCCTCCCTCCCTCCCTCCCGCCCTCCTCTCTCTCTCTCTCTCCCCTTGAATCCCCCATCTCTGCTTCCACAAACCCTCTCTTTCTCATTTCTTTCTCTCTCTCCCCTTTAATCCCCCCATATCTGTTTCCAAAACACCTCTCTGTTTATCATTTCTTTAATCAACCTATCTCTGCTTGCAATAACCAGCTCCATTGCCTCCAAAACCCAAGAACCCGTTATCCAAAAAAACAGAGATTTTTGGGGTTCTTTAGAGAGAGAGACCAAGAAAACACCACTAAAACTTTTGAAAATATTCTCCAATCTTTCTAAATAGTTTTTCCAGCTAAGGTTCCAACAATTCCAACCTGGTTTTCGGATGTGCAACATCTACATCTGCAAATTTTCGTGTAGGTTCTTCAAAGACAATGGTTTTCGGGTTTGAAACTCCAAAATGCAATCTTTTCGTTGATTTTTACAGTTTTCGATTTGATTCTTTGAAGAATTATTGTGGTTCTTCAATTTCGATGGTTCTCCAAATTGATTTAGAGTTTTTTGCAGTTTTTTTTTGGTATTTGTTTTGTGCGTTTTTTCGGGTGAACATAACTGATGGCTTAATTGATGTTTTGGGCAAAAACACTGGTTTAGTGATTTAGGCAGAGAAGATGAATGGGGTGGATTTGAGAGAGGGGAGGAGATTGGAATGAGATGGATTAGAAAGATAGAGAGAATGGTGAAGGGTGAAGAGAGAGGCGAGAGACAATAACGGTGAAGAGAGATAAGGCTCACGGAATAAAGGTTGGGTTTTATTTGTTCTTTATTAGAATTAAACGAAAGAAAATGGCAAATATTGTAGTTTAGCATAGAGAGAGTATAAGTTGGGGGTAGGGGCGGGGGTTCCTTGTTCTCAGTTTTAAAAGCATAGGGCATCCAGGGGTTTTTAGTTGTACCCAAGGGATTGAAATTTAGGGGGATGGGGTACATGTCATTTTCCCGTTTTCTAAACCTATGTTTTGTATGTATTTTTTAGCTTTTTTGGACCCTTAATGTCGCCTTTGGTTTTTTACACTTTTACAATCTTTATATTATTGTAAGATTTTTTATTTTTATTTTTTTAAGCCTTTTGGCCCTGTACACTACTCAGCTGTGTTCCTTGCCTCAGGCCAGGGCCGAGTCCAAGGCTTGAGGTGAGTCAAAAAACATTGGGCTTTAGGATTGCAATTTGTAATATTGTTTTCTAATTGGATAAAAAACTGTGGAAAGGTTCTAAAATTGATGAAACCTATTAAAAATAAATTCATTAAGCATTGAGGTTTGCTTCACTTATATCTATAATTAGTCTTTTACCCCCTAATCTAATTGGCTTGCACTTTCATTATGTTCTCCATAATTTTATTTACATCCTCTAGTTCTTGGTAACTGTAAATTATGACTTCAGTGAAACTGCTCATGGTTTTCATGATTGTTGCCCTAGGATGAGCGTGGAAATGAATAAATATATCATCTTTATATGGCTATATTAATTGCTGGTTGAAAACGTTCAGATGCTTTTCAAACGGTTTCCGGATGAATGTGATGCTCTGAAGTTACTGAGGAGAGGTGCTAAGGAAAGTGGAGCTTCTGCAAATTGGGCTTTTGAGTGGCAGCAACATGCTTTGCCTCTCATTGAAAAGGTAAAACCAGTCCTATTTAGAAAATTGATCTCGGAGAGGGATCCAATGTAGCAATTGCTTTTTGTGTATGTACTTGTGTGAGTGTGAGAGAGAGAGAGAGAGAAGAGAGAGAGAGAGAAGGAGGGGGGTTGCTGTGCATTGAAGAGGAGTTGGGGTGAGAGAGAGAGAGAGAGAAGAGGCGGGGTTGCTGTGCATTGAAGAGGAGTTGGGTTGAGGGGGCCATATTGAGTTTTGAGCTTTTCCTTTTTGCATGTTTTTTATCTCTGTGCACGAATGTGCGTGAGTGCATGTGAGAGAGAGAGAGAGAGAGAGAGAGAGAGAGAGAGAGGAGGAATACGACTACGTTAGGTTTCACTATACTATACGTACGTAGGTAGTACGTCCGGACCGAAGTAACTCCTACCTACGTAGTACGTTCGGTTCGACGTAGTTAGTAGTAAGT
>NW_006500327.1:2354795-2368909 GCF_000471905.2 Amborella trichopoda
GTCGCTCGCATCGCCTGTGAAGCCNGTACCACGTCGCCGCATGCCTCGAGACCCGTACCACGTGCCCGCACTCTCTAGTGCCGTACCACGTGCCTGCATGCTCGAAGGTCCTGCAGATTGCTCGTACGGTGTGCCCGCATGCTCCAAGGATCGTACCACGTGCCTGCATGCTCGTCGAGCCCGCATGTACGAAAAAGACCGTACCATATGCCTGCATGCTCGAAGAGCCTGCAGATGTGCCTGCACGTACAAAGAGCCCCCACACGTACCCCGCAGCTTGAAAAAATCGTGCCACCTGCCCGTATGATCTAGAGCCCACAGACTAGTCCGCATGTACGAAGAGACCGTACCGTGTGCCCGCATGCTCGAAGAACCCGCAGATGTTCCCGCACGTACGAAAGAGCGGGCTCTAAGAGGCCGTACCACAGACCCGCAGATGTCCCCGCACGCTCAAAGATACCGTACCACGTGCCCTCTTGTGCGAAGAGACTGTACCAAGTGCCCGCATGCTCTAAGAGGCCGTACCACTTGCCTGCACGCTCTAAGAGACCGCACCATGTGCCTGTATGCTCAAAAATATGCCACGTGCCCCGCATTCTCAAAGATCTCGCATACGTGCCCCACATTCGAAATCCCCGCACACGTGCCTGCATATACGAAAGAGCCCGCTGATGCGCCCGTACATCGAAGAGCCCACGCACGTGCCAGCTCATATCACGAGCCCGCACCACGTGCCCCCAACGACCACGAGCCCGAACTACGAGAACGCACCACGAGCCCGTTGGTGCATTGTGGCTAGCCAAACGACTGCGGCAGCTCCGTTTGGCCTCATCGATCTGCCAGAATCTGCAAATAATGGACGAATTAATAAACGATTACATTTAGCAAAATCTTTTGGCCGCATCGAACTGCGAGAATCTGCATTTAATGGAAGCATTAAAAACGAACATTTAGAAAAAATGGGTGTGCGGTTTTTTCATTTTCATTTTCATTTTCATTTTGGAATCCGGGTCCATTGCCACACCCACACCCCTAGGCGTGAGTTGTATTCTTAGCCGTCTAATTTGAATCGTCTGCTGGGATTATTGGTGTAATTATGTCATGCAATATTGACTTTTAAAATTTTTACATAGCATTTTTGGGAAAAGTTGGAGTGCCCTCTCGTCTTTATTGGCATGCAGCTAAAAAAAATAAAAGAATATTTATGAGAAAAAATTATTAAAAATATCCGTTCATTTTCAAGAGGTAATAATTTTTCATCACCAAAAATATTTTCTTTTTAGTATTTTTATCATGCGCACCCTATGAGACGTGTACACATCCTAAATTTTGATACATTATGATTTACATAATAAAAGCTAAAAAGAAATACTTTTTAAGTCCTTGAATCAAGATTTGATGCTCAAGAGCCAATTTGCAACATTGTGACTCCAACCATCCCAACAATTTACTCGAAGCGGATAGCTGATAGTGTGGGTCATATGCTTTTCATACTTGGGTGGTGCCACATGTAAATCTTCCTCTCAAAATAAAAAACAAAATTTACACAAATATTTAAAATCATCAATTTACCCATACTTTGGATCTTCAATATAAAAAATTGCACATTATATTAACGTAGTTACTTTTTTTAATTTTTGACCATTCAAAATATGAAAGCTAACCTAAAATTTTGGTTTTACCTTTTTTGGATTCTAAACTATTGGAGTTTCATCTATTAATTAATTATATTATTTAATTATAATTTTTAGTCTCACTTTATTTTATTAATTGGCCCTTTTTTTTTATTTGATCTTTTAAAATTATGATCATAAAATAGAGTCATTACTATTATCTTTTAAATATTTAAGATTTGAGATGTACTATAAATCTCACAAAACAATATAAATCGACATATTCTAAAACATATATTTAAATTAAAGTGCAATGTGAAATTTACTTCTCTAGTTCTTTGTAAAATGGAATTATTTTATTATAAAAATTAAATATATTTTTAAATATTTTTAGAGAATTGAAAATTTGTTTAATGAGGAAAGTTAAATAAGAAAATATTATACATTTTTATTAAATTTTTCATTCTTCTCTAATAGAATATAGTATAATATAGTATAATATAAGATATCATATATAATATAATATAATAAATAACATAGTATTATACTAAGAAAGAGTTTATATAAGGTTGCAACGTAAAAAGTAGGATTAAGGTGCACCGCAAAAACCATCATAAAAAATTGTTTTGATGTTGGAAAACCCACTAATTGATCATATCAACATCAAGATGTATGTGTACGAAAAGAAAAAAGGATTTTGAGTCCTAAAGATAGTGTATCAACATATTATCTAGACCTTCTCTTTTTACGATTTTCATGTGTTTATTATAGTTCTACTTGATGGGACTGATTTATTGCGATTTCTAATCCTATTATTTACTCTTGGGGGATACAAGGGTTTATCGTAATGTTGCCAGTATAGTAGGGGGTTTGTTGCAGCGTAGGAAAAATCGAACGGGAACCGTTAACCGGACATGAAGCCAGAAGCGGTGCAATCAGTCTAATCAGTAAATCGAGCGATCTGGCCTAATCGGGCAAGTCCTAGTCTGTCAAAAAAGTGTTAAAAAAATATAAAAAAAATCTAATAAAATATGAAAGTATATTTAAAGCACGATTAAACAAAATACATTCAAATGAATTTTAAAGAATTGATTTGTGTCGAGGTGTATTTTGTAGTTTTACAAAAAGATGGAAATTTCTTTAAAAAATAAATATTAATGGCCCAAACGTTTTCTAATCTTTGCCAAAATGATGACAAATATTTAAAAAAAAAACAAAATCCCTTATTTTTTGAGATTTTATACAATTTATTTGAATGTTTTTTTAAATAACTGGCCGGTTTGCCAAAACCAACGACCATGGTTGGTTCTGATCTAACTGGGCGGTTAGAATTTAAACCGCCAGATTTTTCCAACACTGGTTTATTGTGGAGTAAATTTGTTGGTACGTGTGTGTGGTCATGGGGCCTTTAAACATGTCATTTTTCTCTCTCTTATAATTTAATGTTTATCACTAAAATAGAGAGGATTTCTCAGAGATAGAAAGTGTCGCTATCTAAAATAGGGAGGATTTCTTGGAAAACGGCCTCCTTCCATCCCTCTTTAGGAAGGGTTTCATGGCTATGGAGAGGTAGACCACATAATCTAATTTGAGTTCTCATTGTTTTGGGAAATGACCTGAACTTTTCGATCCCAAATCTTGCGACTGAAAGAAAGACCTATGTGATCTTTTACCGTGGAATACAATATACATGTATTTTTTTCACCCCTTTCTTTTGGCAAAAGATCACTTACATGTGGTCTTTATTATAATAAGATAAATTTCAAAATAAAATCAACATAACAATAAAACCAAGATCTTAACAACTTGATGCCATTGAAACAACTATGCACTATGCTTGAGAATAAAAGATAACATTGCAAGAAACAAAAGGAAGAGTGTCGAAGAGTACCTCAACCGGGCTTATTACACCCCACATCGAGTCACCACCATCCGATGGTGCACTCCACCTTCAACTGTAGATTACAGATCACCCTTGCTTTATCAGACCGACCAGTGTTTCCTATGACCCACAGTCCAAGCAGGGACTCATTAACGGGTCACCAAAGTCCTGCTGATGAGCCAAAGGATCGCAATCTCAATTTGTGGATTTCAAGTCTTCCCCTAGAGACGAGTCAAGGTCACTTAGACCTGATCCGACCATAGCTTCTATAATGCATAAGGGTATCTCTCATACATACATACACTTCACCCTATAAGGTGGATTTCTGGCTTTCTCGAACAATCTATCGATATGCATGCCGTGTGATGGTACATGGATGAGGTTTTGGCCTCTGTCTCTATAGGCCACCATCACACATAAGAGTCACACAGTCTCTTGGCTCACTTATCCGGGCATGTTCTCCGACCTCATCAAGGGCTAACCCATAAACCCTCATCGATTTGTTCTTCATGCCCAGGTAACATAGGTATTTTCCAACCGACTAGCCTAGATCGTTACGCATAAATCAGTATCAGCAAACCATCGTTTGCTTAGTATGGTCCACGATGGACCACACTCCCACTGAGTTCATGTTCCACTATATCATTTCATTTTACAAGCACTCATAAGGCTTTTAAAGGCCACATAAACCCAACATCTCCTACTTGACCTTTGAATGCTTTACATTCTCACTTTCTCTTAGTCCCAGCTCTCTCTCCCAATTACAATATCTCTCAAGCATTTTTACTTATTCTCTCAATACATTAATCATGGCTTTCGTCATTAATCCTTTCACAAAAGGATTTATAGATGCAATACATTTTTCTCTTTACGGCTCGGTTCTCATCCAAAAAATGGTCGTAGCTCATCTTTCACTTCGCATTGCGAATCATGGACCTGTTGTCACAAAAGACCATCACGTACCCTCATCGCATGGGGTCGTATGTTCATGGGCTCAAAAGACTTCTTCAAACAAGCTACTCCCTTTTGTAGCCATACAACCAGCGCCAAACATTTGCGTTCTATGTGTGAAAAACATTATAGTCTGTTGTTCCATATAGCATCTCAAATACTAGTAGGTGCTCCCACTTGAATATTTAGTTTATCTAGATCTCAATCTTTCTCAATCTCACCTCATTCCTCAGGTGATAAAAACATGGTTTTATATGCTTGGAGTTCTTATGGAATCGTGGCTCCTTTGACACACATATCATCAACGTGTTGTCATAGAAAATTCTTACTGCCTCACAACGCACGAGGTGAAAGTTAAGTCGATTAAGAAATTTTTTAATCTATACGGCCTCCTCGATCACCAAACAGCACGCCACGTACTGTGCCTTCATGGTAAAGAATTTCATCACATCCTGTTTCTTTGATTTCCAAGAAACTGCACCCCCTCTAAGCATGCACACATATCCAGATGTAGACTTCACATCATCTGGATCTGTGAGATAACTTACACTTGTATATATCTGAATATCCAAGCAACTAAAAAGAAATGTGGGACTGTAGCAGCTCCCACTCAATTATTGCACATACAACATATACATTCTCAATATTCTTATGCATATATCATGAGGTAGCATATCAAGTCTGATCCAATATGTAATTCAATACCTGTTTGTTTCACAACATGCAAAAACCTTCATGAACCACAAAGGTTCAACCACACTAGACATCTTGGTAGTAAATTCATACAAATCAAGTTATCTAATCAACACAATATGCGTCAGAGAAGCCCAGCATGATGACATTCCTGCAACATTCCCTATAGTTCAAAGTCTTAGATAATCGAGGATTCTAAATAACTAGAAACATGGGTCAAGGCATATAGGTATTTAAAAAAATACAGTGCATGATAGTTTTTCTCTCACTTTTATAAATACCTTCTAGACAAAATGTTTTTTTTTTTTAATAAAAAAAAAATTGACTTGGTATATATATATGCATTCACAAGCAATAGTTATATAATAATATGCCAGTTTAAAATGATTTTCATAAAAACTTAATGGACCTTGCAAGATTATGTGGCTTTCCCTAAACTATATTCATAGACTTAAGCTTTTCTGAAATCATCCAATTTAATTATAAAATACGTGCTTAGCCTTCATAAATCATTTTATCGCATTCACATTTAATTTCCTACCAAGTCAAGTTCATGGCCATAAAAACAAATCATATATATCTTCTTATAATTTTATCCAAAATAAAGCACGACTAAATAATGTCTACTAAAGCCTTGACAAAATACTTCATTTTTGGAAATTATAGAGAATTTATCAAGAGATCATCGTCACATGCAATCATATTATAGACATTATTGAGAGGATGGTCATCAAGACCAAGTTCCATCAGAACACTCCCTTTGTGCTTACATATTTGAATGAGTCACACCCATGTCTCGTGTTTCATCCTTAAGACTCAAAGCCCTTGATCAAATCACATCTTCATGTGTATTACTACCTCAAGTAGTTCATACTCAAGCACAAAGAGGCACCAAAACACAAGGTATTCAAAACCGACACTTTCAAATTTGTTAGCACTTATCACTTAATGTCCATACACTCCATACATATTCATAAAACAATTAACCAAAATATAACCAAAGCACATTAAACAAAGTTATTAAATCAACTTTCCCTATATGACCGTACAATGTAATGTGAGATAGATTTCATACTCAAAACCATGTAGTGTGGTACCTGAGCTTTCTTGATTTATTATTTTTACTTGTTTGGCAAGTTTTTGTGATCTTGGAAGTACACGCAACTGATGAAAAATATATTAATCATTGGTTTCACATGTTACGAAGTTTCCATCTCTTCGGCACTTGGATTCTCCTATCTTACACCGTGAAGAAAATATCTTCTTCATCTCATTATTTCAAATACCATAATTTCGATTTTCCCACTAATCTTTAACGTTTCTATGCTACCACCAAATCTCTCTATATATCCCTTCATTTCGAAAAAACCAAGATGTTTTTATAGGTATTGTGTTTCTTCTTCTTTCTACTATTTCTAGATCACATACTCTTTACATAGAGTGTCATATCTTGTTAACTCTATATTACATCTCTCTAAAGTTTTATTATAATAAACCATACTCATAGCACACTATAAAACCTTTTTAAATGAGCCTAAAAAAAAGGTCTTCATAATTAGGAATCCAAAGATGTGTCTTAACATGTCACATCTTTTTAATTTACTGTAGAATAGAACTTGAGCATACCATGATAAAAATATGATATCTCTCAACTCATAAAGAGTTAATCTTCGAATCATTTTGAGTACTGAAATAGACTCAAAAGAATATAAAATAGTATTCAGTTCCATCCCTAAATCATACCATTTAGTGAATATTCATTTTAGTGACATTTACGTCACAATGCAATCTTTGTAATTGAAAATTAGGTTGAGCACCTCTCATTAAAAAAATTGTTTATCTCAAACCTCAAAGAATTTCTTCTTGAAATCTTTTGTGTTAAAAATTAGACTCAAAACCAAATCTTAACATCATAGTTTTAATTCCAAATAATATTTTTCTTCAGAGAAATAAATAAGTGACATTCACTTCATAAAATAAATCACACTACAGAATTTCAGGATGAACGTTATCTAGTAAAATTGTTTTTTCTCTCTACTATCATGGAGTTTCCCATTCAAACTAATTTTATTTGAAATTAGATACATAATAGTAACACATATATTTTCACAATCCTTATATCACTCTGTTAAGTAGGCTTGATAAATATATCTATTTATATCTTCAATGAATAACATACCAAATTACAGAAAATTCAGGATAACCTCTCTTCAATCCAAAATTTTTATTCCTCTCTGTCCATAGATATTTCTCTCTCAAATAAACTTTATTAGAAAATAGACTCAGAATGGAAGTTTAAAAATTTAGTGGGGGCTATAAAATATTCTTTTAAGTATAGAAATAAAATCATAACTTCCAAGTCATAGGAATAGTTTTCGTTACAGAAAACAGCACTTGCGTACCCTTCAATAAATTGATCATATCTTTGAAACCACAAAGAATTTCTTTATAAAATTTTTTTTTTGCTTGAAAGTAGACTCAATTTTGTGACTTATAGTAAAATTTGAGCAAGAAACAAAATCATATAATTGGTAAGAAAAATCACGGAACTCAATGAACAGTTTTTGGATTTTGTAGGGTCAGAACTGATACCCTTCATTGATGATTCCATAACTCTCAATTCCCTTAGGATCTCCCACAGAAATTTTTCAGATAGATCCTACTTTTAAAGACACAAAATATCACTGAAGTATGTAATAGAAAAATGCCTCAGTATTTTATTCATATCACTACTCTAAAATAACGCAGAATACTCATTCTGCAGAGCGCCTTTTCGGCATTGGAGTATTTCAATAATTCTTAACCGTGGGTGTATTTTTTGACCACAAAGGTCATTAACTTTCTTATATCTCACTCCTAAGCTTCAGCTAAACTCAATAAAGATAAAAATAACTAATGACATCAAGTATCAATAGCTCTAATACCAATGAAATAAAGACCTGTGTGATCTTTTACCGGGGAATACATTTTTTTTATTTTTTTATTTTTTTCAACCCTTTCTTTTGGCAAAAGATCACTTACATGTAGTCTTTATTACAATAAGATAAATTTCAAAATAAAATCAACATAACAATAAAACCAATATCTTAACAACTTGATGCCAATGAAACAACTATGCATTATGCTTGAGAATAAAATATAAGATTGTAAGAAACAAAAGGAAGAGTGCCGGAGATTACCGCAACCGGGTTTATTACACCCTCCACCGAGTCACTACCATCCGATGGTGCGGGATCAACGGTTTAACTTCAATCTCGAACCGAAAAAGCAAATTTCGGTCAAGCTATACCAATGGAACATGAATCCCTTTGATCACAAACTCAAATCCTAGGTGAATTCTCTTAGCAACCTAGTTTGATAGAGATGGATTCTCTTTTTGTTAAACCCTAAAACCCTTAGCCATAAATCCATATTTGAGAGATAGGAGAGAGAAGAACTCCATAACCTAAACCCTTAGGTTTTTTCATAATGTGGGAGAGAGAGATCAAACATGAGAGATAAAAACTTTTTTAAGAGAGAGAAATAGAAAGATAAGGTGTAGAGATTTTGGGTAGAGACGATCCCTTTTTATAGGCTTTGAATAAGATTAGGGTTTCTTAGGGTTTTCTTTGGCTTGCCTCTTTTTGTGAGATTGAACATAGACCATCGATCAAGAGTGACTTGTGGGGTGAGAGATCTAAGTCATTCATTCCATAGATGGGCCATCAATATTATGGAAGGTGTACGAACCATTATTCCCCTTTTGTAAACCATTTTCTCATCAATAGAAATTAAATAATTAAATCTAATCAAAATATTGTGCAAACTTAAAATAGCATAAGTCTAATCAATCTTGCCACAAAATCTTTCAAAGATATATCAAGTCAATATTTAGTCAATATCTTCTAACCATATGGCTACACGGCATATCACCAAAAAATAGGTAAGAGAATAAAAGTACGGCGTGCCACCCAAGGGAGGCACTCATGGGTCCCACTTTCTAAAAATATGGCTGGCCCATATGCACAATGGGCCCCCATGATTTTTATATATTTAAAATTAATAAAAAGATTTTAAAATATTATTTGAATATTTAAACAATTGTAAAATCAATATCTTTAATTTTATAAATCTAAAAATTATAAATAAAATATCCATGGGTTCATAAAAATTCAAATAATAATCTTAAAATTTTCATCATAAAACAAACACAATTTAATTAATTTGCTAGGAAAATGATCCATATAATAAAGGATCCACAATAATGGGGCACTCCACCTTCAACTGTGGACTACATACTACACTTGCTTTATTAGACCGACCTAGTGTTTCCATGACAGTACAAGCAGAGGCTTATTAGCAGGTCACCAAAGTTCGATCGATGAGCTATGGGATCGCAATTCCAGTATGTAGATTTCAGGTCCTCCCCTAGAGACGAGTCAATGTCACCTAGACTTGATGCGACCATAGCTCCTATGGTACATAGGGGTATCTCTCGCACATGCATACGCTTCACCCTAAAAGGTGGATTTTTGGCTTTCTCGAACGATCTATCGATATGCATGCCGTGTGATGGTACATGGATGAGGTTTGGGCCCTTGTCTCTGTAGGCCACCATCACATACAAGGGTCACACAGTCCCTTGGCTCACTCATCCGGGCATGTTCTCCGACCTCATCAAGGGCTAACCCATAAACCATTATCGATTTGTTTTTCATGCCCAAGTAACATGGATTTTTTCCAACCAACTGGCCTAGATCGTTAAGCACAAATCGGTATCAGCAAACCATTATTTGCTTAGTATGGTCCACGAGGGACCACACTCCCACTGAGTTCATGTTCCACTATATCATTTCATTTACAAGCACTCATAAAGCCTTTAAAGAACACATAAACCCAACAGCGACACCGCCAATAATCCTGAGAGAGGGGTTCATCTCTTCCCTCAAGATTTCAACATTGGTATCAGAGCGAGGTTGCTGTAAATTTTATAGTCTCAATTTTGGCTCTCTATTGCTGTCGCCTGAGCTGTGAGTCACAATTGCTTGAGTCGTATTTTTTTCCATTGTTGACGAGTTTTGGTGCACGGTATTTTACTACCCCTATCTTGACGCTGATACATATTGGATGATAACGTTATTGATAATTTAACAGCCTTGACGCTCTTATTGATAAAGTTATTGATTCATTGTTCTTGATCCATATATATCTTATTGATAAAAATTATTGACGCTCATAGATACATAGCCATCGTATCTGACTGATTCATTGTTCCCATATGTATCAAGTCGGTAACTGATAGGCAGGAGATCTCGTATATATCTTGATAGATGCCTACCTCTTGTAGTGAATTAATATTTATCCTAGCAGAAGTTCAACGTATGTTTTTTTTTGCCAAGCCCTTTTAAACGTTTTTTTTTTCCCATTGAATATCACAATGAAACTCACTACATTTCAGTAAATTTCAATGAATTTCAAGGGTTTTTTGTTCTGTTATTTAACTTATTGCCCAAAATAGTTCACTCAAGTTTTTCCCTGGAAGCTTCGTGCACTTACCACGCCCACACCTTAACCACTCGGCCATAGTGAAGCAGTAATTCTCTCTAATTTTGGAGGTCATAAATAAATAAATAAATAAAAATTGCTATTGTAATTTTATGTTGCTGAAATTTTAGAGACAGGGATATAACTGCCGCTGAAAATCAGTATCTTAAATAACTAAAAAAAAAAAATATGTACTAACAAGTAGGTCCGTGCTTTTGCAATATAAACAAAGGACTCTTTGCATTTTTAGTACTGTTGTAATTTTAAAGATAACTATGGAGCTATTGCTAGAATTTTTAGAAAGTCAAAACTCTTGATATTTTTAGAGGCACAGAATTGTTGCTGGAATTTTAGAGAGAGAGACAAAGATACATGTAACTGCAGCCAATAATTTATTTTTACTTATGTTGCTACATTTTTTTTTTATATGCTTCAACTAGGATTTAAGGATATTTCTACATATTCTATTTGCATAATTATCATATGCTTTGGTCTCTTTAAATGAGAAAATTTTATGATTTTGATTTAGCGAACACAAATTTTTTGTAATATTGTTATGCCATATTTTTTGTTGAAAAATATTAATTTTTATTGTAGACTCTCTCTCTAAAGCTAAAACATATTTTATGAAAAATAGTCTTATGCAAGACTTGAGATAATGTAATTATTGCCTTACTTTATTGATTTTTCGTTGCATCACAACAGTGCGAACATAAACTGTTCGAGAAAATTTTTCTTTGAGGTTGCAGCTTATTGAGAGTCGGCAGACTTATTGATTTAACTAGCAGACAACCCTTTCTTAAACATAATTAACATTTTCAACGTTTAGGTATTGTCTAAAAAATCAAAATGACATCTAGGCTGGTCATGTCAGAACTATCCAAACTTGAAAACTCAATGGGACCAATTTTTCTATGTAGAAAAGAAACATTATATATATTCTTTTCCAAGATAGGGTAGATTATGTTCTAGAAAAAGAATCATCAGTTTTAGAGCCTAATGCCAATGGTTAAGCCAAAATGCGACTTGAAAAATAGTTGGAAGATGACAAAGTAGCTAGGACTACTATGTTGAGTTTTATAGAAGATGATTTGATTAGAGTCTTTGAGGATCACACCACAGCTCAAAGCATGATGGGTGCTCGATCTAAAAAATATGGGGTCATTTTTTAGACCCATGTGCAGTTATTGTTAGAAAAATACAATTCTTGTAGAATGAAAGAATCAGACTCAGTAACCGAGCATGCTAATAAAATGATAGTGCTCGTAAATAACCTTGTTGCAGTCGGGAATCGAGTCCTCGATCGCATGCAAGTGTCCATTGTCCTCAACAATCTCCCTCCATGTTGGGAGTCTGTTGTAATTGCATTGAATCTTTCTGCATAAGAGATAACCATATTAAATCTTTCCATGCATCTTAGTATTGAAGCTAATAGAAGAATGATGAAGAAGTCAAGGAGCTTTACTTTGCCCAAAGTTCATATTCTCAGATCCCCAAGAAACCTTACAATAATAAGAAAAATAATAGATACAAGAGAAATGAGAGAAATTTTAAAAATCAAAAGAATAAGGTTGAGAAGGCTAGTTTTTATTGTAAAGAAATTGGGCACATCAAATTTAATTGTCCTAAGCTGAAAAACAAAATAAGTATCAGAATAACAATCATGCTCGAAATAATCAAAATAAGAGAAATGACTTGATCTGCGTAATTCTAGAATCAATAGTTGTCGACCATGACCTGAGAAATAATTCACAGAATTGAAAGAGATTGCAGCCGGTAATCATCGGATTTACATGAGAAATGACGCAGGCTGCGATATATTAGGCGTCGATACTTTCAAGATGTGTTTATTTGAAGGAACAAATCTCTTACTGAATGATGCATTGTATTTCGTAATTTGATTTATGTCCTTAAGTTATACGACAAGGGTTATGAAATAAGATTCATGTCTGGTAGATTACCATTGGGAAACACTCTAGAGCATTGATGTACTGTACCAAAGTTGACAATTTGTACCAATTGAATATTAATGACAGTTCATCTCATGTTGGTTATTTTGATGTCTCTTTCCATATGCTCAAGCTGTAGGATGCATAATTTATGTCATATTGTGTACAGATCTGATTTGAGTCATGCATATGGTCTTGCAAGTAGATTTAGAGTAATCTTGGGATGACTCATTGGCAAGCAGTAAAAATGATGCTCAAATATATTCAGAAAACTAAAAAATACAAGTTGTGCTTCCAAGCTGACAATTTAGAGGTTACTGGGTACTCTGATGCAGATTTTGCAGGAGACCCAGATGATAGAGAATCAGCCTCAGGAATTGTATTCATCTTTGGAGGTGGATATGTTCCCTGGTCTAGCCAAAAACAATGTTGTATAGCTTGATATATTATAGAAGCCTAGTATATTGCTTGTAGTATTGCTACAACTTATGCCGTCTGGATTAAACGCTTCATAAATGATTTGAAGCTGGATATAGCCGACAAACCTGTTAAAATTTTTTGTGATAATCAGACTGTTATTTCATCAATTAGAAATAGAGCTTATAGTAAGCACATTGAAATTGATTATCATTATATTTATAATATTATTGGAAAGAATGAAATAATTGTAAGTTATTTGCCATCTTCAAATATGATTGCACAATGGGGTTGAGTGCAGAAATATTATCAAAGCATGTAGCTTTGATGGGACTTAGAAATATTTAAGTATGGAACTCACAAATTGGATCTTTTTCTTTAATGTCTTGGCCATGTGAGAAAAAATTGCATTATCGTGAGAAACCCCATGACATGACCTTGGATATTTTTTGTTATGAGATGTATAACCGCACTAGCGTGAAAAGCCTCATGACCAAAATATGATCATAAATGTTAAACTCATTAAGTGGTAAAGACTTTATGATATTATAATATATCTGACCCTTATAGCCAAGTGAAAGATGTTGGTACATGTGTGTGGCCATGGGGCGTGTCATTTTTCTCTCTTATAATTTAATGCTTATCACTAAAATTGGGAGGCTTTCTTAGAGAGAGACAGTGTCGTTATCTAACGGGTAGAAAATAACCACCCACCTCCAAGGATTACAGGGCCACGTTTATCAGAGATTTCAATAACTCAGCCGAACGTTGGAGAATCTGATTTGAGTAATCATTGTTCTTAGAAAGGGCCTGATCTCTGCAATCCCAAATCTCGCGACACCACCAGTAATCCTGTGGGAGGGGTACATCTCTCCCCTTAAAATTTCAACAAACTTTATATTAGAGGGGCTAGTATGCTTCTCCCCCAGTAAAGAAAGGATTAAGGTTCAAGTCGGCTGCCAAGCTGAACACCGTGCCAACATATTATGTCCACCATTGGATGAGTCCATCTATTAACCCTACGTTGGACGTTGCGTGTTTGCACCATTGGTGTGGATGGAACCCTAATTAATCAGCACTTTGGAG
>NW_006500327.1:2369609-2379928 GCF_000471905.2 Amborella trichopoda
ATCATCCATCCTCATTGATAAATGAGTCTAATCATACTTCAGAAAATGGCCTTTCATTTGAAAATTTAGGACTATGGTTAGTAGATCTCCACCCTTCACCATAAGGAATGGAAGGCGGATGCTTCTGTTGTGTACTACATACCAATGGTGTATGATTTAATTTCTCAAATAATGAATTCCTTAATGGGAAAGTACTTATTATTTGTTTATCAAGATTGAGAAGTCCTAAACGAGTCCTTCCTTTGTCTTAACTATGATGATTTTAGGAGCAAGCTTTCGTGCTCTAACTGAGATAGCAAGAACATATTTTCGAAGCATTTCATAAAATGCTTGTTTTTGTTAGGTTACTCTTCTCATCGAGTGTTTTTTTGTTCTCCTTAGTTTACTCCATGTTCATTGAACGCATTTTTGTAAATATAAAAACTATTTGAACAAGGATATTTTTTATTACTCATGAAAGGTAAAATAAATACTTCTAGAAGATAACAATAATATTTTATTCCTTAAAAAGCAATTATTTTAGTTGGGTGGTGTCGCATATCATGCAGATGATGAGGCATTTATATAGACGATGTTATACCCATAATAGTAAATAAAAATTCTTTTTATAAATTTTTTTAGCTTATTCTTAATTAAGTACTTAAAACATCCTTAAGCAAGAAATTATTACATTGAAGACCGAGCAATCATCCAAAAATATCTTGCAGATTTATCCAATATGAGTATCCTAGTTCCTAACAAAATACAATGTTTAGTGAAAAGATATAGAGTTTTAAAACACTTTAAAGGCCCCCAGTTTGGATGGAACAATTACTTGAGACAGGCATCTTCGTCACTCTGAGCCTTGAAAACGTGGCGTTTGGTTTGTTCCAACATATCATGCGTGTAATCCAATTCGCCAATTGAGACAGTGTGATGTATTTTGTTGGTAAGTGTGGTCACAAAAGTCTACCCTCAAATATGGGTACCCATTTATTTGAAAAAATATAGAATGATATCATTTACTTTTGGTATAAGGTGATCACGATTAATTTTGACTATTAGATATAAAATTGGGTAGTTGTATTTATGCCACTGACCATGCTCAATCGTCAAAAGAAATTTTTTCAAATTTTATGACACACTCAAGCTACTAAATTTTACATCGGATAAATATAACTAATTGTATCCTCATTGCGTGGTCTCCTCATATACAATTCCATTCTACTATCTACTTTTGAAATGAAAGACCAAAAATGGCTTTGATTTCAATTTTTTATCTTCTCCTTTAAGTAGGTGGGGAAGTATCTTAGTGTTATTTTTTCAAATAAAGCGGGCTGGGAAAGGGGGGCTTACTCATGAATGACTGGTAGCCCACTAAACATTGCATATTCGTTGGTGAGCGAGAAAAGAAACGATACGCTTCTTTTGTTTTCTTTGGTTCTTCCCATGATACAAAAAGGGAAATGTTTCTATGCGATCCCAGTAATGTATAAGTGCCACTTCTTAACCCTTCGATCTGAATTGAACAGCTACGATTGTTCATACCACAATATCACGTTCGAACACTATTTTATTTTTTGTTTTTGTTTTAGATGAAATTTTGAACGTCCCATCATCAAATTAGGGCGAACCTAGAAAAAAAAATTCTGTAAAAACAAATGATCAAAATGCCCTTATATTTTCAGGGTATTCTGGCAATTTTTCATCACTGAAAATATGTTTTTAATATTTTCATCATGTGCGCCTCTATCAAATCTATACATGCCTCAAATTTTGATTCAAAATTATTGGTAGAATAAAAATAAAAAATAAAACACTATGAACTGTCGGTTCAAGATCTAACGATTAAGTGCTAGCTAGTGACATTGTGACTCACGCCATTTCTCAGATCTGATGGTTGAAACCAGGGGTCACATATACCATATATGTGGGTGGGTCACATAGAAAACCAGGGATCACATATACCATGGGGTCACATATACCATATATGTGGGTGGGTCACATAAAAAGCCCTCCCAAACCTTTTCTTTTATTTTAGTAGTTTTTTGGTTAGTCAGCATTGGTGACTCAAAACTAAACAGACCTTGAATCGGCCGTGTCGGCTTGTGATCGGTAGAGGACCGGCCCGAGTACCTTGGAATTGGGTAGGGCTGCCAACAGGCCCTGGCTCAATTCATGCCCGGCCCGAAAATATAGGAAATTTCGGGCCTAGGCCAGCCCGACCCCGAAAATGTCCAAATGTATCCCATCCCGGCCTGAAGGCCCATTAATGGCTCGTTAAGCCTCTATTGGTCTGGGCCTGGGCCGGCCAATTAAGAAAACTCCTTTTTTTCCCTCATTTTTCAATTTTTTCTTGGAGCAAGCCAAAAAAATGCTAAACTATTTTTAAGAGAGAGAAGGTTTTAGAGAGAACGAAATATTAGGTTTCTAGAGAGATGACCTGAGGTTTCAGAGAGACAAAGATTAGATTTTTTTTTTGATAAGTCAGTGGGGATTTGAATCCCTATTCATTTTTCATTAATAAGTAAGAATGGTACAAAAGGATAAAGAGTTTATGGTACAATTCTTTCACGAGAAGTCCTGTCCATATTATAGAGAGATTGGATTTCTTTTTTTCAAAAAAAAGAGAGAGATTGGATTTTTAGAGAAAGAATGAGTTTTGGAGAAAATGAAATATTGGGTTTCTAGAGAGAGAGCATGAGTGTTTAGAGAGAGATTGGATTTTTAGAGAAAGAATGAGTTTTAGAGAAAATGAAATATTGGGTTTCTAGAGAGAATGCATGAGTTTTTTAGAAAGAGAGTTTGAGTTTCTAGAGAGATAGTGGTTTTAGAGAGAGAGATTGGGTTTCTAACTAGAGAGTGAGTTTTTTGAAAGACACGTTGAGTTTTAGAGAGAGAATAAATATTTAGAGAAAAAAAATTAAGTTTCTAGAGAGAGAATTGATTTTTAAAGAGAGAACTAAAATTTCATCTTCAACATATAAAATGATAATTACCTTTGTAGGTTAGGATGGACTTATTGTCTTTCTTTATTTAGAGAAAGAGATATCAACATCGATTGACTAATGGCTTTTTACTGAATGTATTCTCCATTGCATGCGTTTATTCCCCCTTAGATTGGCACCGTATAAATCTTTTTTTTTAATACAAATCCAACAAGAAATATACACAATATATAAGGGAAGAGAGAGAAAAATTGACATCAATTATTTACCAAGTTCACTATGTTAAACAAAAGTAAGATAATAAGAGTCAATAAATTGAATAAATAAGGGGATAAGTGCATTGGGGTGTTTTTTTTATTTAGAGAGAAATAAAAGTCAATAAAGAACAAAATAAGTCCACTAGTACTTTTTTTATTTAGAGGGAGATGATAAAAATTAATAAAAAAATTGATAAATGTACTAGTGTCTTTCTTTATTTAGAGAGAGATAATAAGATCAATAAAAAAAAGATAAGGGTATGCGTGCCTTTTTTTATTTAAAGAGGGAAAATAAGAGTCCATTAAGAAAAAGATAAATGCATTAGTACTTTTTTTTTATTTAGAGAGTGATAATAATAATCAATAAAAAAATGGGTAAGTGATGCTTTTCTTTATTTGGAGAGAGGGATAATAGGAGACAATAAAAAAAGAGAAAAGAGCATGGTGTCTTTATTTAGAGAGATAATAGAAGTCAATAAAAAAAGGGTTTTTTCAAAAAAAAAAATATTTTTGTTTATGTATTATTCTCGTCTCTTTAATTTTAGGGAAAATTATAAGAAAAAAGTTTATATAAGGATGCAACCTTATAATGTAAACTACGGATGCACTTCAAAAATTCATAGGAAAATGTAGTTTTAATGTTGAAAAACCCTTTGATTGCTCATCTTGACATCGAGATGTATAATCATGAAAAATAAAAAGATTTTAAGTCTTAGAAATAGTGCATTTTATAACATACTATCTCCACCGTTCATTTTCAAGATTTTCATATGTCTATAGATCTACTTGATTTTAACTATTTTTTAAATTTAAAATTTTATAATTAAATATAAAAATATATTTTGAAATAATCCTAAAAACATTTTACATCAAAGTTATATATCATGATAAAATTTGAAGGTGTATCTTACCTCTAAAGTTACGGATAGAGCCATATGCCAACTGTATCGAAATTATAAATATCCCGTAATTTCAATTTTCTACACATCTTATCTTATCTTTCAATGCTGTTTGTATTGTACCATAAACTCTCACATTAATTTTTTTTGTATATACTCCCAGTCAAATCATTTTGAGACCCAAATACTTCTTTCTTTTTCTTTTTTTTTTCTCTCTCTTCCTTTTTTAACTTATTTTTTTATATTCTCTCTCAAACTCTCTACTTACACGAAAGGCCAAAACAAACTTTTTCTCGCATCGGTATTCGCTCTTTACTTATCCAAAACGCTAAAACAAACTTTCTCTCTCATCAGTATTCTCTCTCTACTTTCCTCAAAAACTTTTTCCTCTTTAGTAAGCAAAAAAACTTCTCTCTCTCGTCCCAAAACTCGCTGTCTACTAAGCAAAAGAACTCTCTCTCTCTCTCTCTCTCTCGTCCGTAGCATTTTGCCGTCCAGCACATTTTTGTGCTCAAGCAAAATTTTGTAAGCAATAAACCTTTTGTAATATTTGCCGTATTGGAGCAAAAATTTTGCTCCAAACACTCTTATGTGTCGGAGCGGAAAAATTTTTTTTTAAAAAAAAGAGAGGTTTTTTTTGCTTAATAGAGAGGAAAGTTTTTGGATGAAAAGTAGAGAAAGAGAGAGAAAGTTTGTTTTGGCCTTTTTGGATAAGTAGAGAGAGATAATATCGATGAGAGAGAGAGTTTGTTTTGGCCTTTTAGGTAAGTAGAGAAAGAGAGTTTGAGAGACAATATAAAAAAATTAAGTTTTAAAGGGAAGAGTGAGAAAAAAAAAAGGCATTTTGACCTCAAAATTGTTGGATAATTTGACTCGAGAGTATATATAAAAAAAATAGTTTTGGGGTTAGGGTACAATAAAAAAAGCATTGGGGGTGAGATGGGTAAAAAATTGAAATTGTGAATATCTACAATTTTCTCTTAATTTTAAAAGAAAAAAATGATGAAGAGTGAAGATTGTTTTTAAAAAAGACATGCTAAATAGGCCCCCAATCCCTTGGGACAGGCTGGCCCGCGCGATATAATTGTTTATATCAATACCTGCTCGGCCCCACCTGAATCCCGTTAGAAGCCATTAACAAGCCCGGCCCGCACGCACAAGGCCCTGCACTATCCATTGGCAGCCCTAGAATTGGGTGAGTCGTTATCTTTTAATTTTTAGCTTTACAAAAAAAAAAAAACGAGATTTCCTCATTATTCTTCATCAAATTTGCTTAAATTTGTTACAAATTGGTCATCTCTCATTGTTCTACAATAGTCCCAAACAAAATTGGACCGAAACAAATTTTTTGGCAAGGTTTAGATATTAAAAAAATTGCAATTTTTTAGCTCAAAACCCTTTTCAGTCATTTATCTGATTTCTACCAATATTCTCAACCAAAAATCATGAATTTTGTAAAAAATCCACATTGCAGCCCTCTAAATGTAACATAATTTCTTTGATCGAAGGCCTTGTTTGTAGAGATCTAAAATCAAAAGGTCTGGTTTTATTTTTCTAAGAAATCTTCAATTTTTTTAAAAAAAATTATATATTTTATTTTCTTCTATTAATACTTTTTTTTAGGATTTTTGTTGTAGAAAGTGTGAAATTCAATATAGAATATACATTGTATGATAAATGATAATTGAGTAGATCATAAAAGTTTTTTTTTATATAAAAGGTTTTCTTAATAAAAATCTTTTTTTTTAGGTTCTTTTGGGCGAATCTTCAGGTTGTGGGTTGGATTTTATTAAAATTATTAAAATGTATTTTTAGAAATCATAGAACCTTTATTTTTAGTAAAATTAAATTTGTAATTGTGCAATAGAAAGTTATAGAATTAATAACCGGTTAGCTGTTATTGTTGTAAATAAGTAGTTATTATTGCAAGTGGGTGGTTATTGTAGTAAATTTGGTTCTAATAACCTCTATATTAAGATAGGTGTGTGGTGGGGAAAGTGGGTCACATATATCGAGTTTTTCATGCTTTAGTGTACCCTATTTTTTAATTATTGAATGAAAATTATTTTTCTTCCGCTTTTTTTTTAGTGATATAACAAGGTTGTATTTATAATTGTGTAATAAAATTATGGAACTAATAAGTGGTTAATAATAAGTGTTGCAAATAAGTAGTTACTGTTGTAAATAAGTAGTTATTGTAGTAAATTTGGTTGTAAGAATATCTATATAAGAGGAGGTATGTGATGGAAAAATAGGTGATATGTATCAAGTTTGTAACGCTTATGTATACGTAATTTTCATCATTGAACGAAAAGTTATTTTTATGTCCCCTCATCTTTATCTATTTGATTGTTCTTCTTCTATCTTTTTAATGGTGAGTTTTAAGCTGATGTGGCGATGTTACATTGATTGAGAAGCGGATTGTTCTATATTGTGGCATCCATCTTTCTTCACATGGAATCAAAGCTACAAGGATGGTGGTGATGTTGCTTTAACTCCCATGGTGAAGAAAGATCAATTGTTTTTTGTTTTTTTAAGATGAATTCGGGTGGAAGGTCTAATGACTTGAGTGTTGACTTAGCTAACTCAGTTCAATGCAACCTTTCTATTTCTCAATTCTTCTTAAATCTTTCTATTTCTCAATTCTTCTTAAATATGAAAAACTTTGTTTGGAGATCCCTCTTCTTGATTCAAAAAAACACTTTTGGAGGTACGAATGAAGCGACACATCATTCGTGGGTCAAATAGGGAGTATATATTATATGGGGGAAAGATTTTATGCAACGGTTGTATAGTTGTATAATGCAACCATCTTTAAAAACTATGTTAGAGATATTTGTTTGACACAAATTTTTAAATGCACACTTTTTTCATTATGAAGAACAATCACAAAAAAAAAAAATTTGAAAAAATTCTCTAGAAAGTTTTCATTCTAGCCCAATTAATATGAGCCGTCCATTTTATTGAGATGGTTAGATATAGGCCTCAGAAACATTTTTTTTATTCCCAAAATCTTTATATAGTGTTATCATCATTAGATTAGTATTTTTTTTTTAAAAAAAAAGTGATTTTGAATTTGTCAAGGCCTAGATCTTGAAATTCACCAAATGGATGATCAAGCTTCATTGTTAGATGGGTACTATTTTTTACCACATCTAGGGTGCAAATTGAAATTTGTTTTTTGTATGATTGATTATGAGGACGAAGAGAATGTGCGTGCAAAATTTGAGGTCATACAAATGCCAAAAATATAGTTTTTTAGATGTGTGGTTGCATTATACTACTATACAGCCGTTGCATTGGATCATTTCTCTATTATATGTTACTTCTATTCAAGGATGGGCTACATTGCAATTGTTCGTGGAGTTTGATAATCTTCTTACTTCACAAGAATCTCTGTCCCATCAAATGGTCAGATTTTTTTATTTCGAGAAGTGATAAAAATGATCACATAATACTTAAGAGCTAAGCTTGGTCTCATTTATAGAAAATTACTTTAAGGAGGAGTGTTAAAGTTATTACAATGTATTTTCTAAAAATCATATTAGCTTTATTTTTATATTTTATTTTGAGTGATGTAATGAGGTTGTACTTATAATCATACAATATGAAGTTATGAAACTAATTGGTGATGAGTAGTTATTACTATAAATTGGGAGTTACTATTGTAAGTGGGTAATTATTGAAGTAAATTTGGTTGTAAGAATCTCTATTTAAATAGAGCTGTGCGGTGGGAAAAGTGGGTCATATGTATCAAGTCTGTAATGTTTTTGTGTACCATATTTTTTATCATTGAATGAAAAGTTAATTTTTTTCCCTTCATCTTCATCTATTTGATTATACTTCTTCTGTCATTTAATGGTGAGTGCTCATGTGACAATATTACTTTAATCGAAAAGTGGATTGTTATTAGTATATTAATTGAGAAGCGGATTGTTATTGGTATGGCATTCGTCTTTCTCTATTGATTTGTCTTCAAATCCAATCCAAAAATGGTGGATTTTCTTTCAAATCTAAAGGAAAGTCCTTTTTTATATTCTTTTTTAGGAAACATTTATCTTTTATGTGGATTTTGAAATGGGTGAGGATTGTATAAGATGTAACTTTATATTATTGAAGTAAGGTGTATTTCAAAACTATGCTAAAAATGCAGTATTGGTGCTACAAAGCCTTACAAATATATAAAAATTTATTGTTTAATTATGAAATTTAAAGTTTCAGAAATAGTGACGATCAAGCAGATCTATAAACACATGAAAATCTTGAAAATAGATGGCCCAAATAATGTATTAACAGATAAGTTATTTTTAGGACTAAAAATCCCTTTTTTTTTCAATGTCTACGAATCTTAAGGTCGAGAGGGTTGATTTGAGAGTTTTCCATCGTACGAACAACCTTCTCTAGTGGGGTTTTTTGGTGCACCTTACTTGTATAGCATGAGGTTGACCCCTTATCTTTTTCCTTTTGGAATACACATTTTGGGCTTGATTTGTATTCATATGCAGCCAAAAAATTGTGGATTTCAGTGGTTTTTTTTTTTTGGAATTATTGACATTTATTTTTTACTTTATCTTGATTTTTTAAAATTTATCATCCTTTTCTATTTTGATTCATTATATTTTTTTATTCTTGGTACCCAAGTTCTAGCGAGCCGACTCAAAGATTTTGTTGAGTCAGCTCGAACCGATGGATCAACAGTTCCATAAATTCCGGTTAGCAAGTTCATTTTCGTTGGAAAATGTGCGTAAGAACTTTGAACTTTGAAACTATATCTTTAACAACTTTTAAAATTTTTAAAACAGTAATGATCTTATGAGACCCTCCCACACCTATGTGTGTAGGACCCCAAATAATCACCATTAAATTTGACCCAGATATCTAGAAAAGTTATCACATGAGTGTAGGACTTGATTTTTCTAAAGATTTGTGCTAAATTTAATAGTGATCTTTTACAATCCTACACACATGAATGTGAAAAGGTCTCATACGATCATTACCCTTTTAAAAAATATACAATAGGATTATTCATCTGTGGTGTAGGGAGGTCTCCATCATTTGCCAATCTACAAGGAGTTTAGATTGCGCCCTCTGTATATGATTCTTGGTGATCTGAACTGTTGTCCCACTTATTTAAGATAAATTTGTGAGATTTATGGATTGGAAAGTTATTTTGCAATCCCAAAAGGCTTTTGATTTGAGGGACTTCCTTCTTACTCGTTTTACCATTTTGAAAATTTGATAGGCGTTGTAATTTGTATATATGAAACTATAATTGAGAATCTTCATTGCATTAATTTTTTATGAACATTTAGTTTGTTTCCAGTATCATATGTTTGTCGTTTATTTTTAAAATTATTTTGTGAAGTTTAATTGCTTCATGCGGGCATGCCCCACATGCTTGTAGATGCCCCCACAGTAGAACTAAGTTGGATGGTGGTGATCGCAAGCAGTGTTCACAAAATCGAACCGGAACGGTTAACTGGCCATGAGCTTAGGAGCGATTCGAACCGGAACCGGACTAACTAGTCAAGTAGATTTTTTTAAAAAAACACATGGGTCAAAAACCCCCAAAATATTTTAAAAAATAAACAAATAGAAAAACTTAGATTATACTACATATAAGTTTTTTTTTCTTTTTTCTTTTCATTTTCTAAACTGGTCATATATTAGTCATTTGGATCAAGTTGCATCATAAGGTGCAGACAATTCATGGCTTCAATAGAGCAATAGAAAATTATTGCAAATTCACAAGACTTCTATAGTAATTCCATAGATTCATAATGAATAACAATCAATAGTGTTGCAATAAATATATCGCTACGTATAAAGTGTAGCCTAATGAAATGTTATATAACTAGGTCGTAATTGTTCCAAAGTACAAACTAGATGTCGTTGGAAATTTATGATGAATGTACTCATGCCAACCTCCAAAAGGTTACGATTTTGAAAGATAAAATGTAGCAAAGAATGGAGTACCTTTACCACGTGCTATGATTAAGCCCAAAGAATTCATGGTCAACTTAACCAAACTTAACCAAGAAACGTCAATGTTTTGATACTATTCAATCAACACAAACTCATTCCACATTTCCACACTGAAAAAGAAAGTAGAACAAAAAAACATACTTTTACAAAAAAATATATAACATTACCAGCAATCCAACAAGCTCACCAAAAATATATAACATTAAAAGGAAAGAAATATATTTTTTTCGCATATTCATCACGAGAAAAAA
>NW_006500327.1:2386838-2419188 GCF_000471905.2 Amborella trichopoda
CTATATATCTCTGCCTCTCTATGCATTCTCTCGATATACATTTCCCTCTCTCTCTCCTATATATAATAGTTTATAAAAATCTCTAAATCTCTTATGCATTATTTCTCTTCAAGTTTCATATCTTTTTCCCCTATACATAAGTTTCCATCAAAGTCTCTCACCTCTCTTGAAAAATGAATTTGATTTATCTAATTAGAAAGATACCATATCTTAAACTCTCTTTATTTTTATAATATATATCCTATCTTATGTATGCATTAGGTTTTTTTTTTTTTGTGAAACGTGTTCACCCTTTAACGACTTAATAATGTAGTATATATATATAAAATAAAGTATTTATAACAAAGTATTTTTTGATTCATACACAAGGTCAGGTTTGAGCTCTAATTAGGTCTCGATCCCACTAGGACCCAGTCAAGTCAAGTCCATAGTTGACCTACTACAACTTTCTTTTTGGAACTTTGTGTCAGGTGATTGACACTCTTACAATCATCTGATTTGAAATCTGACGAATAAACGTGATTATGACCTCCTGATCGTCAATGATCGATTTGTATACTTTTCCCTATTTTAAAATGGAAAATTTTTCAAAACACTTATAAGAAATTAGCCTTTTAACATTTATCATTGCAACTATTTTAACTCATGATCATATATCTTTTGAAGCGTGTTTTAAAATTAAATAAAAAAATTTGAGCATAGTATGACGGTTCATCTATGGTATTTGGATAAATTTTTCTTTTAAATTTCGAGGCTCGCACATTTTACCAACAAATAAATTGCAAAAGCTCACTTTCACTATTAATTACTAGGGGTTATTAGGTTCACGTCAAATGGTTTGGGAGGAAAATATTCACAAAAAAAATATTTTCATTATGGAAATAATCTACTAGAAAAGAATTACTCAAGGTTGCTTTTTCCTATATTTGATAAACACATTTGAAAATCGGTAGAGAGAGAGAGCAAATCATAGACCCAAAAAATAAAAAAAAGTATCTATACAAATATTGTAGGAATAATTGGGAATATTGTTAGAATAATCGTTTAATTATATTTGACAGAATTTATAACAAAAAAAGAGAAAACTATAGATGCTTCCCTCGATTACATTTACCAGGCATATTCCCCTTAAGTATTTTTTATACCACATCATTTATCTCAATACTATTTAGTTTTGTATCTACTCTCAAAAAAATAAAATAGTTTTTTAAAAACAAAAATTATATCATGTATAAATTGAAATTTGGGAGAGTTTCTCTCTCTAAAAATTTTGAGATAGTTTCTTGTTCTAAAAGTTAAAATTTGATATAGTTTCTATATAAAAGTTATAAGATAGTATCTCTATCTAAAACTTAAAATTTAAGGTAATATCTGTCTAAAAATTTGGAGATAGTTTCTCTCTCTAAACGTTTGAAATTTGAGATAACTTCTCCTTTAAAAATTTTAAGAGAATTTCTCTCTCTAAACATTTAAAATTTGATATAGTTTCTCTATGATAACTTTGAGACAATCTCTCTCTAAAAAATTTAAGATAGTTTCTCTCTCTACAAAAATTGAGATAGTTTCTCTTACTAAAAATTTAATATAGTTTTTCTCTTTAAAAAATTTGAGATAGTTTCCCTTATTAAAAATTTTAATATAGTTTTTCTCTCTAAAATTTTTGAGATATTTTCTCTCTCTAAAACTTAAATTTTGAGATAATTTTTCTCTTTAAATTTTTTGAAAAAGTTTCTCTCTATAAAATTATGAAATCTTAGACTGCTTATCTCTCTAAAAACTTTGAGATAGTTTCTCTTACGAAAACTTTTAAGATAGTTTCTCTCTCTAAAAGTTTTGGGATAGTTACTCTTTCTTAACCTTAAAATTTGATATAGTTTTCTTTCTAAAATTTTTGAAATAGTTATTCTCTCTAAAACTAAAATTTAAGATCGTTTCTCTTCATAAAATTTTTGAAATAGTTTCTCTCTCTAAAATATTGGGATTTGCAATAGCTTCACTCTATAAACTTTGAGATAATTTCTCCCTTTAAAAACTTTAAAATAGTTTTGCTCTCTAAAAATTGATTTTATCTCCCTAAAACTTGAAATTTGATATAGTTCCACCTTTTAACTCTTGGTTAATAATGTAGTATAGATATTGAGCAATTATTCAATACAACAATTGTATCATAGTATAATGCAACGACACTTCTAGAAAACCATGTTTGTGGTATTTGTATCACCCCAAATTTTCATACACACTCTTTCATCTCAATAATCAATGCTAAAAAAAAAAAAATTCAATTTGAATCATAGATATGGTTAAAATGAGTCATTTCAAAAAACGAATCTAAACCATTCATTTTGTGAATTTCAAGATCTTAGCCTTTATAAACTCAAAATCAAATTTCTCCTTTTTAACGTTGCTTATCTAATGATAATAAAGTCATCCAAAGATATTGGAAATGAAAAAATCATTCTAAGGCCTAGATCTAAGCATCTCACAAAAATGAACGGCCTATGTTAATTGGGCTACAAAAATACTTTCTAGGTTGTGTTTTCAATTTTTTCTTTTTTTGTGATTGTTCATTAGAATGAAAAGAGTATATATTTCAAAATTTGTATCAAACAGATAGCCTTAAGATAATATTTTAACGTTGTTGAATCATATTACTATACAACAGTTGCTTGATATCATTGCTCATAGATATTTTTCACATGAAATAATTTTTTCGTGTTTAAAGTAGGAACTATACATGTGTAACTTTTTTTTATAGGACTAAACCACCCCTTTAAAGAATGGAAAATAAAATTGTTTGGGGACTTCCAAGCACGCACTTGTTATTATGTGGGCTTGGAGATCTACACCATCCTCCAAAATTGGGTCCCATAAATAATAGTCTCCAAAAGAAAAAGCAAAATTAACATTTTAAATATTTTTTTCAAAAAAATTGTATTTCTAGTTTTTAAAATTTATTTATTTATACATATTAATAATCTCCACATTAAAGATTACGGTGTAGTTGGCATACGAATGCATCCATAGCTGTAGAGGTAAGGTGCACCTTCAAATTTTACCATGCTATATAATTTGGATCTAATATGCTCTTAGGATTATTTCAAAATCTATTTTTATACTTAATTATAACATTTTAAATATAAAAAATGGTTAAAATCAAGTAGATCTATAAACATATGAAAATCGTGAAAATGGACGGTATAGACAATATGTTGTAAAATGCATTATTTCTAAGACTTAAAATCTTTTTATTTTTCATGGTAATACATCTAGATGTCGAAATGATCAATCAAAGGGCTTTTCAACATTAAAACTACATTTTTCGATAAATTTTTGAGGTGCATCTGTAGTTACATTATAAGGTTGCATCCTTATATAAACTTTTTTCTAAAAATTATATATTCTCTACAAAATTTGGATCAAATTTTATTTAAAAATACATTATTAAGCAGCCCGCATTTCTACATGTGAGTCCGTGGACTCCTAAAAACCGTATTCCACTAAAGACAACAAAGAAACATTCACACTTCTCGAATTGGGGATGGACGGCTTGGATCTATTCTCAAACACGCGTTAGACATCAAGGCCGTTCGTTTCCAATTCAGCCCATTGCCGGCCGTATGTCTCGGCCAAGTGCGCGTCACGTACGTTACCGAGGTTTACACAGACGGTCCAGATTCAAAATTCCTTTTTTATAAGGATCGTACACCGTCCAGTTAAACTTAGTACATTACGACTTGGGGAATTTCATAAGATAAAAGTACTTCCCCGGGGGAAATCTTAAATATTAGTCGACTCGAAGCCGAGCCGATCGGAGCCTAAACGCGTATTTGACGCGTAAACTTGGTAGTTTTTACTTTTTAGCTTGCTTCATTCGGCCGCTTTATGTAGTCAAGCCGAACGCGCCGCGAAACTTCGATGACCGTATAAATGCCTGCGCTTCTCTCTTGCAAATATCTCCATTGTTCTCTGGAGGTCGCCCTTTCTCTCTCTATCAATTTCCTACCGATTCTCTCTCTCTCTCTCTCTCTCTTTGCGCAGAGCTTTCAGATCTTTGAGAATGAGCTACTACAACCAGCAGCAGCCACCCGTTGGGGTTCCTCCCCCTCAAGGTAATTAATGGTTTCTCTCTAATGAAAATTCCTGTTTTTTCCCTCTTTTAAATGATAAATATACTACTTTTATTTTTTTCTCTCTCTATGGAATTGATAAATATACTCTATTATTTCTCTCTCTCTCTCTCTCTCTCTATGGAAGGATCTTGGGTTTGCTGTTATCTGCTATTCTTCTTTTCAAAGAATTAGGATTCTGGGTCTTTCTGTTCTTTATATAGATCAGTATGCGGGGTTGATATTTGTTTGGTTTCTCGATCTCTCCATAAACTGAAAAATTTTAGGATTCCTTTTGCTCGATTTATCTTTGAATAGTTTTATATCTAAAACTCAATTTTTTTGGGGCTTTTGTTCTTTTGTTGTTATATTTCCTTTGCTTTCTTCCTCTCCTTCCTTGATCTCACTGTAAACTGAAAATCTAACGTCCCCTCTTCTCTTCTCCCTTTTATTGTCAATAATGATAATTCTTGGGTTTGTTTTCTGTCTCTTTGCTTCCTCTTTTCAGTATTCTGAATGCTTCTGGCTCAAAAGTTCAAACCCCTAAAACAAAAATCCTAGAAATCTCCCTGTTTTTGTTCTTTTTGCTTCTTTTTATGCTTTGTTTGGTCGATTTCATAGCTCCGATGTTCTGGATCTAATTAGGGTTACGGTTATTTTGTTAAATTATTTTGCAGGTTACCCACCTGAAGGGTACCCTAAAGACGCCTATCCTCCTCCTGGGTACCCTCCCCAGGGCTACCCTCCAGCCCCAGGATACCCTCCACAATACCCTCAACAGCCACCTCCTCAGCAGCAAAGCAGTGGTCCTTCTTTTCTTGAAGGATGGTATGCCCCTCCAATATTTTGTCTCTGAAATTTAGCCCTAATCTAGGGGTATTCATAGACTTATTCATAGATCTAGCCCTGTTCTTTCCAAATTTTTTGTGGAAGTTGAATTGATTTAGGTCATAATGCAGGAAATTTAATAGTAATCAAATTCCTTTTTTGTAAGGAAATTTAATGGACCCTCATTCGGTATTGCCCTGTTATTGTTTTTTTGGATTGTATGTAATGAGCAGACAATTACTAGTGTTATGAAGTTCGAGATTTTTTTTTTAAAATTTATTTTGTTTGAGCTGGGTCAATGAAATGAGCAGACCATCTACCTTTGATGCAAGGAGGTCACAATTACTAGTTTGATAAAGTTTAGTTAAATTTTATTTTGAAGTTTTGAGCTTGGTCAATGAAATAAATACAGTATACAGTGGTTAAGATTAATTGTGACCACCTTGTACCAAAGGAGGTCTCTATGCTTTTCCATATTTTTCCATGAAATATAAATATAATACAGTGATGCTTATTTTATATCACATCCTGCCTTTTTGTTGCTTATATAATTTATAGTTTAGGTTATATGTGGGGGCCGATTTCCTAATGTTAGGATTGGATTCTTCCCAATTTTAGGTTTCAACGTTTGATTTTTATTTGTAAGAATCTTATTCCTAGTATAATTTAGCTTATAATATAGTACTTAGGATTGATTTGGGCAAGTTTTGGCCGGAATTAATCAATTTCAGCAAAAACTGGCACCCACGGTTTTGGTGATCTCATCCAAAAGTTAAGTAATATTTAGCCCCATTTTCTTTATAAAACTTGGTTTGGGAAAAAAAACAGGAATTTGGTTTGGGAAAAAAACAGGAATTTTAGAAACCATTAATTACCCAAAATATAAACAATTGCCCCAAAAGCTCATTATGAATTTTCAGGATAACAAAAGATCTCATTAATAATGAGGACGGCAACTTAAATTGGAATTGGAAGGCAACTTGAATTGGTTCTCTTTTTTGGTGTTTTTTTCCTGTGTAGTTTGGCTGCCCTTTGCTGCTGCTGCCTATTGGATGCCTGCTTCTGATGTGATGATGAGGAGATGAAATGGAAGAAAGGGGGGCATCTTCTTGAATTGCTCTTTTTAATATAGTGCAAATTCTTGACTGTTTGGACTTCTGGAAAGTACTTTTTGAAGTTTGTTGCTTCCATGTGAGGGGAATGTGGTATTTTTCTGCATAACTTAGCTGCTTCCATTCCTTTTTAGGCTTTTCATACACTTGGATCAAAGCATGAACATTTCATAGCTAAGAAATGCAGTTCGATACCTGAGTGAGTTGTCTCGGTGTGTTTTGCTTTTTGGTTTCTTTTGCTTTAGACCATGTTCAAAGAAAAAAAAAAGAGATAAGGTTTGATCTTTTTGGTTGTCTTTTTGAGTAAGCCTGTAATCCCGTGGGAGTGAAGCATGTGGGGAATATAATTAGGCGGAAAAGTCTTAAAGAAGAGTTTGTTTACCTTAGTCATTTGGAAAAGTATGAAGTCTGGAGCGATATTCTTTTTTGATTCCCTTGGGCTTCCAGCAAGAGCCGTGGTGGAGGGAAGTTCAAGATGATATTGAAATGACAAAAAAAAATTTGAGACAGAGATTGAGAGGGGTTCCATGGAAGATGTGTGATAGATATAGAGAGAGAGTTAGAATTTAGATTTGAGAAATGAAACATTGGAAGCGAATCCGTGTGAACAACCCAAAGGCTTGTTGTCTATGCCCAACACTTCAGAAAAGGTATCCAGGAGAGTCTGGTGTTATGGTGAAGTATTTCAGAAAAGGGAAACTATAGAATGAGAACCTTTACCTTTGTTACCGGACATTAATCTTGGATGTGAAATTGGGTGGCTGCGATTGTTTTATTAACCCAGCTCAAATTTAAAGAAATTTTTTCGAATTTTGTGACATCTAAGCTATCAAATTTCACTTATGATGCTGTGATCACTTTATATCGAAAGTAAATAGTCTCATTGTATACAATTCTTTCATAAAATGAGGAGAGTGATGTTATGTACGATGAAGTGTGAATAGAAGCAGGAAAAAGTTTATAAGGTTGCAACTTTAAAATGTTACTTAAAAAATCTATAATCTTGCTATTTTGAAGTTGGAAAACTCTTTAATATGAAAAGTAAAATAGATTTTGAGTCTAAAAAATCGGGCGTCTTGCAACATTTTTTATGCTTATTTTTAAGATTTTCATGCATTCGTAGATTTAATTGACTTAGAAATTTTATAATTAAAAATAAAAATATATTCTCACACTAGGAATTTTCAAGTTTGGACATGCACCTTTTCAAAATTCTATTTATTATTTTATTGAGTACATCTAATGTTTTTTTAGGTTGTTTCTAAATATCCATTTCATAAATCTTAATTTAATATTTATTGTATGTTATTTATTTAAAAAAAATTTAGGTCGTAGTTTCAGACCAACCAGTCTGAATTTCAAAACACTAATCCTGATTAAGTAGGGCCTAAGAGAAACTTGGCATCAATTGACCTTGGGAAGAGTGGCCAAGCGTGAAGGGTGAGACTATTGGCCTCATTTGACCTTCGGAAGAGCGGCCAAGCGTGGAGGGAGGGGGCGGCGGGGGGCGCTCAGCATGTGGTCAAGCCCCTACATGCAATAAGTATATTTGTAAAATATATTTATTTAAATATAATTTGATCTTAATTTTTAGAGGATATATATTCTTGGAGGTCATAAATATGAAAAAAATTGAAAGGTGTGGTTTCTATAAGGTTGCAATTTTAAACTATCCAATTAAGGTGTATCTCCAAAATTGTAATTTTGGGCTTAAAAAATTATTAGGATTATCTCATAATCTAATTTTATATTTAATTATAAACATATGAAAATCTTGAAAATGGTTGGTCTAGATAATTTGTTGTAAGATGTACTACTTTTAGGACTCGAAATCTTTTTTTTGTTTTGTTTTGTTTTTTTTCATATTTATACATCTCGTTGTCGAGATGATCAATTAGAGGGTTTTTCAACACTAAAGCAACCATTTCCGATGGATTTTTGAGGTGCATTTATAATTCTCTATTTTTAAGTTGCAACTTTATATAAATTTTTTTCAAAAATAAATAAATTTTGAAAACTAGATATAGTAATTATACTAAAAAAAACATTTGGACAGTTGCTTATAATTGTTTTTAGATGAACCACTTTATACCTCCGGACCGCATATTATAGAAATGCGGTCCAGCCTGCATGAAACAATGGTTCAAAAGGTAGCCATTCACCCAATTATTCAACCCCAAAAAAAGAAAAGAAAAGAAAAAAACAAAAGGAAAATCACTCACCCAGTTTTGCGCGGTTTCCTAGCGACATATTAGGGAATATTGTTGTTTTTATTTAGCATTGTTTATCATGTTGCCCAATGTTTTTTCTGATATAGAAATCTTCTTTCCCTATATTTAAAGGGTGTGGTTTCTATAAGGTTGCAACCTTAAACAATCCAATTACAGCGCACCTCCAAATTTTATCATCATGTAATTTTGGCGTACAAAATTATTAGAATTATCTCAAAATCTATTTTCATATCTTACTATAAAATTTTAAAATCTAAAAATGGTTAAAATCAAGTAGATCTATAAACATATGAAAATCTTGAAAATTGACAGTCTAGATAATGTGTTGTAAGATGTACTATTTTTGAGACGCAAAATTCTTTTTTTTTTTTCAAATTCATATATCTCAATATCGAGATGATCAGTTCAGTTTTTTAACATTAAATTAATCTTTTCCGATGGACTTTTGAGGTGCATCTGTAATTCTACATTTGAAGGTTGCAACCTTGTAAAAACTTTTGCCATATCTAAATCAAAGAAATCAGAAAAGCTATTTCAAATAAGATAACCATTTGAAAAGAGTATTAATCATAGGTTAATAACTCAAAAACTAAGTAAAAAATCCATTTCAAAATGTAAATCAGATTTGGTTTAAACCAATTTAGTTTGTTTTGTTCAAATTAAATTCTAAAAAGTCGTGAAAAAGGTTTAAATCATATCATTTTTATGTTTTTCAAAATAATCAACTTTTCCTATTTTAGACCATTTTCAGTTATTTTAAGAGTTGAGTGTACTTATCAGAAATCTCTAATTAAATTTTTTTTAAAATTTTGATATAACAAGAGGTTGGTATACTGCATAAAAATCTTAATGAAATCGTAAACAAGATGTGATAAATCCATGGACCAGTTAGGATTTTAAAAAAGCTAAAAGATATCATGCTTTAGAGCCAACATGCTGTCCATTTGCTGCGTCGGGGAAAACTAAGAGCATTTGTAGGATATCAAATTATGGGATGTAACCTCTTCAGCTCATGTGCTATATTTGATTAAAATTGCCAAAAATATTTATGCTCCCAAGGGAGCATACTATCCATTACCGCTTCAAGCAAAACCCAATATAGTACTTTTAGGACCCCAAATTTTGCGAATGTAACCTCTTCAACCCAATGCTATACTCAATAAAAAAAATAAATTGAAATTGCATTTTCTATGGGCTTGAAAGAAATAATGCCCCAAGATTAAATAGAAACCATGCAATTTTTAACATAACTCTCTAGTGATTTTTAGGCCGTTCCCAAATTTTCTGATAAAAAAAATCTACCCAAATTAGTCTTTTGCTAGTGGGAGCAAGTGTACAATGTATGCTCCTACGGGAACACAATATATGTGCTCAAATTCTTTTTTCAAATCGGATTATTTATGGGCTTGAAAAAAGTAATGCCTTATGATTTAATAGAAACCGTCAAGTTTTTGAAGGGTGATATTTGTGTTAAAAAATTCAAAATTCAATTTTTTTTAATATATTTTTATGGTGATTTAATAGAAACCTTCAAGTTTTTTAAGGGTGGGGGATATATTCCTTGTATTTGTTGTACCATTTCTCCATATTCAAAATTCCTATGGATTGCAGTATTGTTAGTACATCCACGGTTGAAAATGGGAAAATCGTTTTTGCAACTTGTAGGCCACTAAGGGAGCAGTCATTTATTGGTTTCAAAATTTTAGTGCAGCACTGACCTTTTGGTTGGATAAATAATAGTACTTGTTACTTGTTTGCAAAGAATACTTTTCATTTTAGAAAATTATGTTAAACTGTGCAAAGTTTCCATCCCCAAAAGGCACTATTTGAATACAATGATTTCTTAACAAAAAGAACACATAGGTGGTGGCTGCAACCAATTCATTGAGCTGGGTTCAATTACCTTTATCTTAAAGGTATCCAACAATTGGCTAGAGGACTTCAGCCCTCGGTTTATTTGCAAAGAGTATCTATACTATTTTTCTTCGGGAGCGTAATTTACTTCTACTCCCTAGGTTAGAAAACTTATTTGGGAGAATTTTTTTAATCTGAAATTTTGGAAATTTTTTCAATCAGTAGAAGGATGATTCTTGAGCATTAATAGACTTGGGTTGATCATTATAGAGCATTAGAAAGATTCACTGTCATGCCCGTGTCTGGCAATGCCGTCTCATACGACTGTTAATTAAAAAAAAAATCTTAATGGCTCAAGTTTATACAACTTTTTTTTCCTTTGGGGTAAGTCAGTGGGGGAAGAAGGCCCCTCACCCGATTTTTTTAATTTCATTAACTAAAGATAAAGGATGCAGGCTCATCAGATTACAACACTTTCATATGGAACTCATGCTTCATTGTAAGAATTTGGAAGAGTAAGAAAATCAAGAGGCCAGGCCCTCCAAACTGTAGCAGCAGATACCAAGGTAGCTTTCTTCACAAGCGTGTCAATAACCATATTTGACTCGTGAAAGATGTGTGAAATCCACCAAGAAGAGCCATTTGAAGCGAGTTTATACATGCAGTTGACAGCAGTGGTCTGTAGAGTCGAAGGTAGCTTGTGGTGGCCTTGGAGAGAGTCCATAAGGAGCTTAGAGTCACTTTCAATGAGATGCAATTTGATGGCCAAATCAATACCAGACTCTTACGGCTTTGAACTCAGCAAAATTGTTAGCAGCAACTCCAAGTGGCTTGGCAAAACATGCAACAAGGTGACCGACCTCATCTCTCAAAGCAACCACAACCAGAGAAGACTTGGGTTCTGAAAGGATGTGCCGTCAATGTTGAGCTTGAAGTAGCCCATTGGAGGAGGCTCCTATGAGACATGGATGCATTTCCGGGGTTGTTGCACATGCCACTAAAAAGCTAGTCTTTGAACAACTAACCTTTCCGAGGGTGGAAAGACCTAGACTTTATTGCAGCGAGACCTCTCACATGATGAATAACATGGTCTACGTCTCACGTCTAGATGACTTCCTTTTTAAAAAGCCAATTATTATGCTCCTCCCATAAAATCCAAATAGTAGTAAAAAAAAGAGAGAATGCAATATATGCTGAAGGCCCTGAGAGTTAAAGCTGATTTTAATCTACTAAGTGAACATGAGGAGCACATATGGTTTTGCAGAAATGCATTTGCCACATCTCCAAGAAATGGAGCACCAAAGGAACTGCGAAAACAAACATTAAAGCAAAAGATGGTCAACGTTATCACTATTCTTCTAGCGAAAAGAGCACGTGGGAACCATAGTCATCCATTGCTTTCGAGCTAACGAAGAAAACAGCTTTTGAGTTTACGCTTGTTGGAGGTGGTTTTCTATTTTTTTTTAGGTGGAACCCTAGCAACTGCAATTGCGTCTTACGAATTCACATGCCATCGTAGTGGTTGGTCAGCATTGATGTAAGAATAACTATGTCAACCATTTGGCCCTAGGTTACGAGGGGAACGACCATAAAGATATAAAAGCAGGTTGTGAGGTCCCTCTATATCAAAATTTTATACAAATTGGATAGTATGAAGAGCACTTTGCAAAGTTCATTGCAGTCTAGTGTTCGGTTTAGTTGCCAGACCATAATCGAAATTCAATCAGATCGAAATGATGTTCATTTTATCTAAATTTTGCAAGATGATTGAGGAATGTTTTAGAAGCTTGTTGACCAAATTTCATGTGATTTGTGTGCGTGTATAATATATCCTTTCTTTTTTTTTTTTTTTCTATTTGATATTATAAAGGCCGCCATACATGCTATGATATGTCCTTTCCTTTTTTTTGTATATTTTATTTTCTTTTTTTTACGCATGTTGTGTAACATGTCAAATATTATATAAATATATGGGGTTTTCTCGCATGATCAATATATTGAAATATATATAAGTTTTTTCTGACATGGTATTAGAGCAATGCTTTGGTCTATATCTTACTCGGTTGGAAAGTTTTTTTCCTGGAGAGAAAAAGGTGCTTGATTTTGGTCTTGTTAGAATCTGGCAAGTTTTTCCAGGTGAGATTAATTCTTGATAATCCACTAGGTTGCTGATAATTTTCTGGCGATGTTAGTTCTTCATAATCCGGCAGGTTGCCAAGAATTTCCCAGCGAGGTTAGTTCTTCACTCTGTTTTTCTTTATGTACCTTTCGCTTTGTTTTTTTGGGTTGTTGTTGGCTGTGAGTTGTGTTGCTTGAGATCTTCGCTCTCTGTCTCGCTCTCGAACTTTAGCTATGTTTTCTTTTGGGTCGTTGTTTGCTGTCGATTTTGTTAGGTTTTACTGTTTTCTCTTGGTACATCCAAAGGAGCCTTTGCTGGTCCTTTTTTTAATGTTTACCTTTAGCTTCGCCACTTCCTCTTCCTGAAAGGGTCGTTTGGGTACCTGAAAATCTATTACATGACAATCGATTACGAAAAACTATGACATTTCTACCGTTTAGGTACACAAAAATCATGAAACACATTAAGCGGTAAAAAATCTATTACACGCTTGACGTATAATCTTTAGAAAATTTTCGTCTGCATCTCTCTGCCCGATGCCTGCTTAATAAAATGCCAACCCGCTTACTCTCGGTTTGGTGCCCGTCCCCTCTCGCTTGAACCCTAATAACTGGGTTGCATAAGGTGTTCCTTCTCTCTTTAATCCAACATAATCTTCATAAGAGATTAGTAAAAGCTCAATTGAAATAAGATACCTCTTTAGTTTCTTCAAATACCTCAAAATTTTCTATTGGAATTATCAAACCTTCTAGTTTACTAATCAAACTTCTTTCCATTTTTTAACTTGTACCATAAAGATTTTTAATTTGATATCATAAATTTATTGATTATTTGAAATTATATAGATATACATTTGAAAGATTTCTATAAAAAAGGCTTATCACAATAAAAACATGTTATTCCACTCATATTATTCCAATGACTTATCATGTTGAAACTAAAGTTTAATCATGTTTGAAGACATGTGATTCCATGTAAGTGCCAAAGGTATGCAAAATAAATAGGAAATTGTGTAATGATGACTTTAGAATGATACAAGTTATTATTAGAAAATCTTTTTGGAAGGATGATGATGTTATTATTAGAAAATCTTTTTGGAATAATGTGATGATGACTATAATTCTGTATTTGAGTGGAATTTTGTGACAAAAAGAAGAGAAAGAAATGATAGTTTATAGGCAAGTGATGGTAAAATATTGGCAATGTATTTCCTATATTTCTTCCAGACATAGCCAAACAGTAGCGATGTATTTCCCCAAATACTACCCAACAATCAATTTGTAGGTTGTATTATGATAGTAATATTTCCAAGTATAAGGCCATTTAGGTACCTGAAAATATATTAAAGGGAAATAGATTACTAGGAAATATGACATTTACATTGTTTATGTACATTTATTAATAAGTAATCGAAAATAGATTATACAATATTTCCCTAAATATCGTGAGATCTATTACATGTGGGGAGGTTGGGAATAAAAAACCATTTCCCCTCTACGTACATCCTCATCTCCCTCTCAAGCTCTCCTTTTCCCTCCCAACCTTTTAAGCCTACCACTTCTCTCTTTCTCTCCTATCTGTCTCGTATTAAGTCATTTACATCTCGCTCTTTCTACTATAAGATGTGCCCTTTATCTCTCTAAGCTCTCTCTCATATTTTGGCGATTTTTTTCCAGCCAATCATCTAGAAAGACAGAGAAGTAGGAACATCTCTACTGGGCATCTTTTTGGTGTAGATTAGAGGTAACGAAATCCAAAACCAGTAAGTTCTTAGCTCAAACATTGATTTTTTTAGCCCTAAAACCTTGATTTTCCAATTTCAATTACTTATGTCTGTCTCTTAAATAGTTGAATTCTTTGCATTCTTGTAAATAATTTAACAAAAGAATGATAACTTTGTTAGATTATTTCCTGAACTTTTAGATGGAAATCCTGTGTCAAACGTGGAACTTTTGAAAAACTAGAAATATTTCTTTCTGAAAGAGATCTTTCATAAAAACAAACGTTCCCTTAAAGTACTGAGCCTACTAACTTAATGCAAAAACAAATTCTCGTTACAATTTGAAGTTAAATTTTGACCCACCGAAATTTTGTCTTCAAGCTTTCCAATAGCAAAATCCTGTTATAAACTAGTGGTTGTCACCCAAGATGCCATGCTCTAAAACCCTTTTTTCTCCTTTTCAACATCCGAACTCTATAGTCCATTGTATTCTTTTGGTATTGCAACTATAGGTGGCAATTCTTTTGGTCGCCTTAGTGGAAAAATCCGAATCTTTTCAACTTGTGCCGGTTAAACTCAATAAAAATAACTATACTTTTTGGGCCTCCTTTATGAGAAATGTGATCCACTAAAATTGACTCTTAGAATATATCTATGGAACTGAAAAGAAACCACATGATCCACAAAACTAGTTGAATGGGGAGTCAATAATGATAGGATGATAGCCTAGTTGTTGGAGTATGTGGAGAGAAATATTAGAGTTAATTTGAGCAATTTTTAGAATAGTTGAGAGACATAGGTTTTTCTGAAATAAATCTATTGCCAAACTAACTGAGCAATAAAGTATCAATTAGTTCTAAAACTTCATTCACTTCGACAAGGTGATCAGTCTATTCAAGACTTTTATTTTACCATGAAGGCGCTTTGGGATGCCCTGGCCCTTATGGAACCTGAAATCATTGATGGACCTAGTATAAAGATTATCGAAAAATCATGAAATGAGTTCGGTAGTTATTGAATTTCTGATGGCACTTCGACCTAAATTTAAGAGTGCCAGAAATGCTATGCTACACAGAGCTACTCTTCCTACTCTCACTCAGGTGCTTTGATTGCAGAAGAGACTAAGATCAAGTCTCTTAGAATTATTTCAATGGGAGAATCAACTTTTGTTGCAACTCGAAATTTGGAACACAAAACCCTAAATAGAATTCTTCCTATGTACCACGCAAGGATAGGTTATATGCTAAATGCAATTACTATAAGGAACTTGGGCATATGAAATTCACATGCCAAAAGAAAAAGAAACATATTGTTGCAGAGTCGAGCAAGCCCTTCGAAGACACATTCTGGATCAACACGCTATTGGTAATATATCGGTTAGCCTATATATTTCTCTTGATTATGAGTATATATCTCTTGATAAGATTAGGTGTATATAGGATTATGATAAGATTAGTTAGTAATTATTAATAACTGTTGGTATCTATCCAGAACTATTACTAACATATATTTATATTAGGTATTGTATATTCTTTATTAATCAATAAAGAGAGAGTTCTCTGCAGTATTCTGAGTTTCTAATATGTTAGCGTATATATATCTCTTGATTGTATGTGTATGTATCTCTTGATAAGATTAATTAGTAATTATCAATAACTGTTGGTGTCTATCCAGAACTGTTACTAGCAGTATATTTATACAGGGTCTTGTATATTATTTATTAATCAATAAAGAGAGAGTTTTCTGCAGTATTATGAGTTTTTAATATGGTATTAGAGTCATAGGCTCCTCAACTTCATATCTGAGCTCGCAACTTAGATATGAGGTTACCGGATCTGAGCTCGGCTTCAGATTCATTCTGACTCTCTATCAAACAGTTGCACCCTCTCTAATGTTGTCTTTCTCTCTCTACTAAAAAAAAAAAAGTCTCTCGTTTACGTTGACGTCCAAAAGCATCTTGGGTTGAAACATGCATGAAAAAGCTTTGCGTACCCTTTAGCCCTGCACCCATATTTCCAACCATACTTCTCATCCCTCATTTTTCTCACCAAAGGATCCAAAGCCTCAACAGTTGTTGCATCTATCTTATCCTTAGTAGTCATCACTTCCAATGGGTCTTGACCATGAAATTCAAATTTGCTTATTGCACTTTGAAGGATCCAGCACAAAAGAAAAAAGACCCCACCTTTGCACAAAAACTTCAGCTCTCCTCTTCATTTATGATTGAATCAATTAATACTAGCAGTTTAGTGAGAGAAACTCATAGACCAAGGAAACACTGGCAAAGGCCTTCGAGTTGTGTTTCGACTCACTGCTAAGTCATGTTTCGACTCTCTACTGAGTCGTGTTTCGACACTCTGCAAAACAACATTTGTCTGTGTTCTGGCTTGTGTTCTAGACTGTGAGTTGCTGAATCTGTCTCGGATCCACACCGAGTTCTGTTGGCTCTTTGATATATCATTATGTTTTCTCAGTTGTTTCGACTGTTTTTCTAGTGAAGATCTGAAGTTTTTTGTCTGATGGCTCAAGTCTTATGTTCCTGATGCCGTCTGTTGTTCTTGAGGCTTGTTGATCCGCCATAGTTTTTTATGCTTGTTGTTCAAGCAATCTGAGCATGGAGACCACTCGTTCATTTATGCAACTTATTGTTCAAACTCCAGCTGTTTTGTGTCAGAGCATCTTGGCTTTGAGGGGGAGTGTTAGCGTGTATATATATATATATATATATATTGATTGTATGGGTATATATCTCTTGATAAGATTAGGTGTGTCTAAGATTATGGTAAGATTAGTTAGTACTTATCAATAACTGTTGGTGTCTATCCAGAACTGTTACTAGTCGTATATTTATATGGGGTCTTGTATATTCTTTATTAATCAATAAAGAAGGAGTTATCTGCAACACTATGAGTTTTTAATAACGTAATCATCAGTTACCCTTACAATGACACAACTTCAATAATTGTCATCACAATACAAGTGTCTAACATGTCTGGTTCTATTTTTTTTAAGTAAAACAACTTAAGCTTCCTGGTTAATAGACCGGTGCCTCTTGTCATATGACGGCCAATGAGTCTATTCTTGTTGACTGTAAACCATGTTATGATATTATTCACATTGCAGATGGAGCCACTATGAAAGTTTATAAGGCTGGCTCTATTATTACATCCTCTGATGCTTCTGATAAATTAAATTTCTCTAGTGTTTATGATGTTTCATCCATCACTATGAATCTACTCTTTATTGGCCAAATTACTCGATCCAATTGTAATGTGACTTTCTCTCCCTTTGGATGTTATATGCAGGGGTAGTCAGGGAAGATGACTGGGACTAGGCATAAAGTTGGTGACTTCGACTATCTAGACCATCTTCATGGGAAGATTCCTATTGAAACCTCTGCTTATGCTGCAACAGTTGATAAATGATATTTATGGTATCAGTATTTGGGTCATATTTCCAATTCTTGTTTGCTATTTTTGTTTTCCTGTGGTGTTATTGATTCTATCCCTTTTAAAACTCCATCTACTGTTAAAGATTGTGAGTCTTATAAACTCTCTAAAATGCATGAATTTCCATTCAATCGTAGTAATTCTATTTTCTACATCTATGTTTGATCTCGTGCATACTGATGTTTGGGGACCGGCTCCACTTTTGTCTAAACGAGGGTCATGGTATTATGCCATTTTTATTGATGTTCATACTAAATACATGTGAATTTAATACTTGTATATTTTCAAATACATAATAAAAAACTATAATGCAATACCACTATATACATGTGGATTCAATTATTGCACATACAATATATATGTTATCAACATTCTTATATCTATATCATGAGGTAGCATAGCAAGTCTCATACAATAAGTAATTCAAGGCCCATTTGGTTTCACAATATGCAAAACCTTCATAAACTACAAAGGTTTAATCACACTAGTCATCTTGGTAGTAAATCCATACAAACCAAGTTATCTAATCAATATAATATGTGTCAAGGAAGCCTAGTAAGATAGTCTTCCTACAACATTCTATATGGTTCAAGGTCTTAGGTAATTGAGGATTCTAAATAACTACAAACATGAGTCAAGACATATGGGTATTTAAAAACCTATGCATGAAATTTTTTCTTCCCTTTAAAAAATTGACTTGGTATATACGAGCAATGGTTAGATAATAGTATGACGGTATAAAATGATTTTTCATAAAGAATTAGTGGATCTAACATGACTATAGGGTTTTCTCAAAACATCCAATTTAATATTTAAATATATGTTTAGTTTTCAAAAATCATTTTACCACATTCACCTAGCAAATCATGTTTACAACTACAAAAATAAGCCATAAAGTCCATATTACAATTATATCTAAAATAAAGCATGACTAAAGAATGATTATCAAAATCTTGACAAAAATTTCTTTTTGGCAAATATGGAGACTTTATGACGAGATCATCAGCACATGCAACACGTCATATTACTAGACATTATCGGGAGGATGGTCACTAAGACCGAGTTCCATCAGAATACTTTCTCCGTGCTTACATATTTGAATGAGCCATACCCATCTCTCATGTTTTATACTTAAGACTACAAGCCATTGATCAAATCATATTTCCATGTGTAACACTACCTTAAGTAGTTCGTACTCTTAGCACGTACCATAACACATGGTATTCATAAACATGCTCTTTCAAATTTGTTAGTACATATTACTCAATGTCCATAAACTCCATACATATTCATAAAACAATTAACCAAAATATAACCAAAGTATATAAAAAGTAACTGAATCCACTTTCTCTAAATGACCTTACCATGTAATGTGGGATATATTTCATACCTCAAAATCATGTAGCGTGGTACCTGGGCTTTCTTGATTTATTGCTTTACTTGTTTGACAAACTTTTGTAATCTTGGAAGAGCACGCAATTGATGAAGAATATATTGGTCATCGGTTTCACATGTCATGAAGTGTGCATCTCTTCAGCACTTGGATTCTCCCTTTCTCACACAGTGAAGAAAAATCTTCTTCATCCCATCATTTCAAATATCACAAATTCGATTCTTCCACTGATCTTTTGCCTTTCTTTGCTACCTCCAAGCTTCTCTATGTATCTCTTTATTTCAAAGAAACGAAGATGTTGTTATAGGTATTGTGTTTTTTTTTTTTTTTGTTCCCAGATCGAACACTCTTCATATAGTATGTCGTACCTTGCCAACTCTATATTACCTCTCTTTGAAGTTCTATTATAATAAACCATATGTATGGTATACTATGAAACACCTTATAATAAGTCCTAAAAAGGTCTTAATTACTGGGAATCTAAAGATGTACCTTAACATACCACATCTTTTAATTTATTGCAGAATAAAACGTGAGCATCCCATGATAAAAATATGATATCTCTCAACTTATAACGAGTTTATTTCCGAATCCTTTTGAGTACTGAAATAGACTCAAAATTTATAAAATAGTGCTCAGTTTCATCCCTAAATCACACCATTTAGTGAGTCTACCTTTTAGTGACTTTTTACATTACAATGCAATTTTCTCAGCATAAAATTAAGCTGAGCATCTCTTAATAAAAAAATTTGTTTCTATCAAATCTCAAAGAATTTCTTTATAAAATCTCTTGTGTTGAAAACTGCACTCAAAACCAAATCATAACTTCATAGTATGAATCCCAAATAATACTTTTCTTTGGAGAAATAAATCAAGTGACATACACATCACAAAATAACCCATACTACATAATTTTAAGGTGAACATTGTCTAGTAAAATTGTATTTTCTCTCTACCCTTGTGCTATTTTACTTTCAAACTAATTTTGTATCAAAGTAGACATATCATGGTAGCACATGTATTTCCACAAGCCTTATATTACTATGTTAAGTAGGCTTGATAATTATAGCGATTTAAGTCTCAATGAAGAGAACACTAGAATTGCAAAAAATTCAAGATGACTTATCTTCAATCCAAACTTTTATTCATCTATTCAAATAGATATTTCTCTTTCAAATAAATTTTATTAGAAACTAGACTTAAAATGGAAGTCTAAGAACTTACTATGGGCCATAAAATATTCTGTTAAGAATAGAAATAAAATCATGACTTCCAAGTTATGGAAATAGTTTTCGTTGCAGAAAACACTTGCGCACCCTTCAATAAATTGATCATAAATTGATCATATCTTTGAAAGTAGATTCAATTTTATGAGTCACAGTCCAATTTCAGCTAAAAATAAAATCATATGATTGGTGAGAAAAATCACGGAACTCATTGGACAGTTTCTGGATTTTGCAGGGTCAGAATTGACATACTTCATTGATATGTCCATAACTTTCAAGTCCGTTAGGATCTTTTATTGAAATTTTGTAGGTAGATCATACTCTCAAAGATACACAAGTTCATTGAAGTATGCAATAGAAAAATACATCTTTATCTTGTTCATATAACTGCTCCAAAATAGTATATAATATAAATTCGTTAAAGTGCCATTCTCGATGTTTTGAATATATTTCAATAATTCTTAACCGGTGTATTACTTGACCACAAAGATTAGTAGTTTTCTTACATCTCGTTCCTAAGCTTAATCTCGACTCAATAAAGGAAAAAGACATCCAATGGCTTCAATTATCAACCTTGCTCTGATACCAATGAAAGGATTTTATGATAAAGCGCGGTGTATATATTTTTAAAAAAATTCTTTAAAAAAAATTCTTTATTACACCTGCACCGGCAAGATCACTTACAATGTGCAATTATAATCAAATCACTCTTGAAATAAATAAAATAAAAATAAAATCGATTTTCAATTGGTACATCTTCAAATACAATTCTTTATTTAAGAAACAAAAGTAGACTTTAATGTTTTATGGGAAGAGAAGTAAATATTTTAAAAGGTAAACTTGTCGAAGATTACCTCAACCGGGATTAGTACACCCCACACCGAGTCTCCTCCTTTCGATAGTGCTCGGGATCTATGATCGGTATGTTGATTTCTCTAGTATGGCAAAAATCCATTCAATGGCTTAATCTTGATCAAGCCTCTTAACTTGATTTTAGAGACATGAGAGATGAATATGAAGAGAGAGGAAGAGATCTACTAGCAAAGGGTTCCACCCCTTTGCCACCCATAAAAGAACAGAACAAAAGTGATGCGTGCCACCAACACATGATGCAACTTGGAGAGAGAGAGATAAAATTGGGGCATGCCTTTATTTGGTAATCCAAAGCCCTTTCCAGATAGAACTAAATTTTGGGGTAGGGAGAGAGAATTCTAGAGAACAGAATACATATCTCATTTTATGAGGGGAGACCTCATTTTATACATTTTTTATGCTATAGATTTCACCTCAATTCGTAGGGTCAAATCTCAACCATCGATCTAAGGAGACTTGTGGGGTGAGAGATTTGAGTCATCTATCTCTTTGATCCATTATCAAGATACAAAGAGATGAACTATAGCCTTATCCTCTATCTCCTAAACCTATTATCATAAAATAAGGAAAACTTATATTTAATGTATCTAATCACTAATTATTAGATCAACCAAATCTTGATTTAGAGATTTAGTAAATATCTCAAATATTCAACCTTATCACATAAGTTGGCTATACTTAAAAAGGTAAACCAACCAAGAGGATAAAGATTATTCGCAAGAATGTTACGTGAATGGGTGGGGGCGTGTCTTTTAGTAGTTGGGCCCCACCTAATTCACATCTTTTTAAATTTTGGGTCTCATATTGTATGGAGGTCCCAAATATTTTTAGAAAATATTTTATTTCATATTTAGAATTTTTAAATCTTATATTTTATTTAAAATGTCGAAAAATTAATTTCTCTTATTTTATAAATTCAAATGATAAAAATAAAATATCAGAAGATTCACAAAAATTCAAATAAACATTCTAAAAATCACATATCATAAAATTAATTAATTTTGATGGGAATATGATCTGTTAGATCTAAGAAATTATCAATACATGGGAGCACTCCACCTTCAATTGCGAATCACGATCTGCCTAGCTTTCTCAAACTGACCTAGTAGTTCGCATGACCCACAATTCACTGTAAGGGTTCATGATTGAAGCACCATGATCCAACCATGACTCTATGGTGCATAGTAGTAAACTCTCGCATATTACACGCTTTACCCTCATTGGTGAATCTCAAAACGATTATCTATGTACATGCAGTGTGATGATATAACAATGATGTTAGCCCTGTCTTTAAAGGCTATTCATCACACCCAAGGCCCACACAGTCCCTTGGCTCTCATTTGAGCATACTCCAACCTCATCAAGGGATAACCCACTAAACCCTTCTAGGTTGATCCCTATGCCCAGGTATCTTGGGTTTTTCCAAACTTCGGCTAGTCTAGCTAGTCGAGCCTAGTCCGAGTATCAGTAAATAACATTTGCCTAGTATGGTTCAAAAAAGGACCACACTCCTACTGAATTTATGTTCCACTATATAAAATACTCATACAAGCTCTCATAAGGCCTTTAAAGGTTACATAAACCCAACACCATATACATCTATCAAATTCATCAGGACAATAAAGATGCTGCAATAGAATTAGACAGTTAACTAATTCATTTGCCACCTCATTACTAACTCTTCGGTAGGGACATCGGATATCCCAGATAGCATTAAAACCTCTGCCATTGACCATCTCACTAATCATTTTACTTTTGGACTTAACCTTAGTAAAAAGATCAGGAAATTGATATTTTAAAGGACCATTTCTAATCCAATTTTGCTGCAAAAGTCTAACATTATTACCTTTCCCTACCAACATTTGCATAGCACTTAGATTTCTGATGAGCGGCAATCCTTTTCCACATAGAAGTAATACCTTTTTTTATTATTTCCCCTTGCAATCAGCCCAAATTCAATATCACTACCATATTTGTTCCCCTAAAATTTTTCTGCATAATTGCACTTTCTCATTTGCAATTCTCCACCACCACTTCATTATAAGTGCACCATGCATAGGTTTTATTCTTTTAATCCCCATACCTCCGTCACTTATAGGAGCACACACCTTATCTGACTTGACTAAATGAAAACATCTCTTATTTTCATGTTCTACCCAATAAACATTCCTCAACCCTTCCAAGGTTTTAACCGCACTTAAAGGTAGCTTATATAGCGAAATAAAATAAATTGGCAAATTATTTAAGTTATAAGGTTGCAACCTTAAACAATCCAATTAAGGCTTAACATGTAATTTTGATGTAAAAAATTCTTTGGATTATCTCAAAATCTACTTTCATATCTAATTATAAATTTTAAACTCCAAAAATAGTTAAAATCAAGTAGTTCTATAAACATATGAAAATATTGAAAATGAACATCCTAGATAATGTGTTGCAAGATGCACTATTTTTGAATTCCATTTATTATTATTTTTCTTTCATATTCATATATCTCAATGTCGAGATGATCAATTACATGATTTTTCAACATTAAAACAATATTTTTCAATAGATTTATGAAGTACACCTTTAATTCTACATTTTAAGATTGCATAAAACTTTCCTCATTTTGCTAAAATTGAATATTCAATTACATCGTATAAAGAGAGAGATATAATTATATTTTTAAATTAAATACATTATCTCTTATCATATTTATATCAATAACATATTATTAACATAACCTTTTGATGGCGGGCAAGCTTTTTATGCTTTCTCTACAACATAAACGTATATACTTCCCCTTATCCAATCATCTATTCTTAATGGAGAGTTATAATTGCCCCAATCATAATGTTACGTCTTTACGCTATTTTATTTTTAATTTTTTTTACAAACTATTTTGACACCAAATTTTGTACATCCAATCATCTGTTAAACTCGCACTAGCAAAAAATAAAATAAAAATATTTTCAATAAAATAAAATAATCAAAATACCTCTGAAAGTTTCAAAGAGTATTTTGGTTATTATATTTTATCGAAAAATTATTTTTAATATTTTTTATGAATGCATCCCAATAAAAATATGATATATATCAAATTTCATATTCATATAATTTGTATAAAAATATTAAAAATAAAATACTTTGAGATATTGGACCTAATATCAACCGTTAAGCGGCTCTCTCGATCGAAATTGGAGGGCTTAGGGGAAGCGTGAACCTTTTCGTTTGATGGCACCTGAAAGTACATCTTATAATCTCTTTAATAATTAATATAGAATATTCTTTTGGAAAATACCCACCCAATATGCCTCTCAACTTTTAGTCTCAAGTCTGACTTTTACGGCGGCCGCTCAAGTTTTACTCATTAAAATTTTATTATTCAGCCGAAACTCGAAGCAAGTTTCGGCCTGAATTTCATCTTAATTTCGCCGAAGTTCATACTCGTGGCTCTTGTGACTTGCTAGTTCTCAAATCCGGCGAAATTTCAGTTAGTTTCCGAGAAACATGAATTCCAGTTCGGTCTTCTCAGTTGCACAGACCGGCTTTCGTCACCGAAACCCTCCAAAACAAAGCGTTGAGAACTTTGCCAGTGTCACGTGTCAATATGTTTGCGTCATAAAATATCAGTCCCTTTGTTCCGCTAAATTCGCGTCGCCGCTTCTTTGAACGCCTACTATGTTTTTTTGAGCTCAAAAGCTTGACCTTCAACCCTCTGCTTCTTCTACCATGGAATTGAAGCCCTAAAGATTTCTCTTTTGTTATTGAGAGAGAACCTGACTCTTCATCTTCCATGGCTGCTTCGACCTTGAATTCATGGCTTCCCCTTCTTCAATGGCACCAGTCCTCGCAGATCAATAGAAGTTCTCTATCAATGGTGGGAAAACCCTGCTTTAAATGGTTGAGGAATGGAGCTCGGCTTAGCGATCTTTGTGCTTCGTGCTTCACTAATAGGCTAGAAAGCAGGATGGTAGAGGATTTCCATGGGGAAAAATCGTGTTGGGGGAATGCGCAGTTTGTTGGGTGGTTTAGGCAGGCATGGCCTTATATTCATGGACACAGGGGTTGTACGTTTGTGATTATTATTTCAGGGGAGATTGTTGCTAGTCCTTATTTGGATGGAATTTTACAGGTATGTTCTCTTGTTTTTTCCCAGTTTTCAAGTTTTATTTTTTAATTTTTGGAATTATTTATTTGTTTGGTGTGAATTTTGGTTTTAACGCAGTGGGAAATTTATCTGTATTAGATTGTTGCTGTACTTGTATACTTAGATATCAATGTTTCTTTCTTTCTTTTTGCCATTCGTCCTTTTTTGCTAGTTCATTTTCAGGAATGAGAAGTTTGGTTCCTTCATAGTCACTACTATTGCATATGTCAATGAAAATTTGATGCAAATTGGGTCTTTTCTAATTTATTTGTTCAAATTAAGGGAGTTAATTTTGGTCCTTAACACTGTTCTGAATTTTATTGTGGATTTTGTTGGTATTCCTGCATACTCTTTGATGCTGAATTTTATACATTGACAAGTTTGGGTAGGTTATTGGTTATTTAGTATTGGTCGCTGACAATGTGATCTGAATGCAGGACATTTCTCTCCTCCATGGTTTAGGAATCAAATTTGTCATTGTTCCTGGAACTCATGTGCAAATTGACGAACTTTTGGTTGAGAGAGGTGAGTGGTTAGTGACTTTTTATGGGTGCGTGTGCGTGCGTGCTTGTGTTTATTCTGATTTTCTGATTTTGTTGTCCACCTTCAAATGCATGAACAAACAAATATGGTTAAATACTATCAGTATTGAATATTGAGTTAATCTTGTGTTCTAACTGACCAAAAAAAGCTCTTCTGTTCCATCTATGCCCTCCTTGTTTATAGCATCTGTGGTGATTCTTTATGCAGTTTCCCATCACAAAAGAGTGATGCCCCATTGCATAAAAGGACAACATCTTGATACCTAATGAACAAACTTTAATTCTTGGCGAACTCTGTTTCCTCTTCTTACTTTACGGATACCTTTGGCAACCATTGAATGGAATGCCCTACCTGAAATGTATATGCTGAAGTCCTAAAACATAATGAACTTTGGAACATGCTGCGACTACTGTGTAGTTGGAGTCAACCAAACAATAGAAAGTAGCAATTTGAATAAATATATAAATGGAACTTTAACCAATTCTTATCAACATTCTACTAAATGAAGAATTTTTGTTTTTTCCAAGGTTTTTTTATAAGGTGCTGGTTATAAATGGAAATTCATTAAACATTTTCTGCAGGCTGCAAACCAAAGTATGTTGGGCGCTATAGACTTACAGATTCTGATTCGTTAGAGGCTGCAATGGAAGCAGCTGGCAGAATCCGTCTCACAATTGAAGCAAAGCTTTCTCCTGGTCCTCCTATACTTAGTCTTCGTCGCCATGGGGATAATAGTCGTTGGCATGATGTTGGAGTTAGTGTTGCAAGTGGGAATTTTTTAGCAGCAAAGGTAATAAGCTTTCTGTATGTGCTTATAACTAGCAGGTTATGCTCATAAGTGATAGGTTTTGATGAAGCTCACAGGTCACTACTTCTACTGTAAAGACTTGGCTTTATTATATTTTTGCTTTCCATTTTGTGTTGTGTGTTACCTTAGGTAAGATATTTACTTCATACACTAATTTGAATTTGCAATTTTATACAAAAAATTAAGCCCTGTTTGGACGTCGCGGTTGCCATATCCATGTCTTATCTCTATGCGCTTTAACAGTCATCATCAAGTGGAACAATCTACATTTTTTGGTGATAGCGATTAAATAGTTTTATTTTAGTTTTGTCCCTAAGACCAAAACAGGTTCTATTGGCAGTGTTTTGGATATGGGGGAGGCCTTATTAACTCATAATTGATTTCCGTTAATATTGACAAATATTCATCATTGAAATTCTTAGTTCTACCATGGTTTACTTACTACATTTGAACGCTTTGTCTAGCTTAGATGTTCTTACATCTATGGTACAGTACTCAGATGTATGAATAACTTAAGCTTTTGGTTCACGGGATCCGTACCTAAACAATAAATTTTATATCAATACTAGATTGTATACTGCTTTCTACATAGTCCAAAGAAGTAGTAAGAAATCTCTCTCCCTCTCTCTCACTCTCGCTTGTATGGTAGGAATTCTTGACCTCATGTTGTGGTTCTGACCATGTGAGAAGCCCCTTTCCTAGGACATATTGCTTTTTGTTTTTTTTTTGGTATGTTTTTTATTTTTGGGAGATGCTCTTGCTTTGAATTTGCAAAGTTATCAAATATAATTGTTTTAATAGATCCTGTAGATTCTTAAATGATCAAAAAGTCTAAAAATATTATATTCTAACGCAGCCTTGAAATTTTGGCAGAGGAGAGGGGTTGTTGAAGGTATTGACTTTGGAGCAACTGGAGAAGTGAAGAAGATAGATGTTTCTCGCATACAAGAAAGGCTAAATGCAAACTGTATAGCTATAGTAAGCAATTTGGGCTACTCGAGCTCTGGGGAAGTTTTAAACTGCAAGTATGCTTTGTAATTTATTTAAGGATTTTCTTTTTAATCATAGTGTTTGTACATGAGTTTGCTTTGGGTCACCCTTCAATATAGTAATTTGACTACACTTGAAGTTATATATTTCCATTAAGCGCATTTTAAGTATTGGAATTACTCATTTCCGTTGATTCCAATAATTCTTAGTAGTTGTTTCATTTGTCTTGGACATTTATGTTTATTTATTTCTTGTAACTTCTCAAATACACATTTTTGTTTATTTGGTTGACATTGACCCAATTTTCCATCTGCTTTAAGTAACCATTCTGATTTGATATATTCCTCTTATTTGTTTCCAGCCATTATGTGTTTGATCGGTTGATAGGTCAACTTATTTATTGGCTGGCCTTACAATTCATTGTATAATTCACGGAATCGTCCATCTTAGGTAGCTATTCCAGTTTGGAATCGCGATTCCGCATTTCTGCGACAGATTGCCACGAATCCCGATTCCAGGAATTTAAGAATCTCAAATCCACATTTTTTGAATCTCGTTCCAATTTCTTTGAAATTTAGATTTCCCTGCATGAAATTTTGCGATTCATAGGTAAATAAGAGAATGATTCAACCAATATGCTGCCTCACTTCCAATATTTAGGAACAGCGATTAGAGATACTATTTAAAATATATTAATAGTCAATATATCCACAACATCAAAATGATAGCCAAAATTTTGGGGAATGCTTAGAATTTTTCAAGAATTATTTAATAAATTTTGCTATTTAAAATATATTAATAGTCAATATATGATGGGTATCATCTATGGGTGTCAATGAACTATAGTTTAGATCATTCCCAAATTTCAAGAATTCGTAATAAATGTCCATCTTTTAAAATACATTATGATAAATAAAGTAATTTTATTTTCTTTATTCAATCTAAAAACTCTAGGAAAGTTCGCGGTTAAGGTTTCTTGACCTTGTTTCCAATACTTGTGGAGAGCTGTGATAAATGGCACTCAATATATTGACTTTGAGACATCTATTCCAATAATAGGAGAGCCCTAGTTAAGCATACTTGACATATGGAGGCCAGTACTAAGGAATTCTTGCTTATAGATAATCTAAAACTTTTAATTTTTTGAAATTTAGAACTCATTTCTTGATAATTTCTTGCCTGGTTCCAAGTGGTTGGTGCATGATTCCCGTAAGTTAGGAATCTCGATTCCAAGTTGATGTGAACGCAATTCCAGCAAGATAGTAATCTTGATTTTTATTATATCAGAGTGCTATACCCATAGGTGGGAATCCTGCTGCATGTGATGCGTTTCGAATAGACAACGATTCTGACTATAAGTATCATCTGGCCACCCCCTGATTTCGTGATTCTGATTCTTTAAATGTTTCGAGATACATGCGTTCCCAATAACCATAATTCATTGTAACTAGGGTATAATATTAGCATTCCTATATCTGCTATAATGAACTCTGTGATACTCTTAAGGTGGCTGCAGCTTTGATGATACAAAATGATCGTTAAATCTTTGAGCTCTAGCTGTAGCATTATGATTAATTATTGTTTTGTTAGTATAATGGAGAAACTCTTACCATAATGTGACCTGTGGTCTAATTCTTAATCAAATAAATTCTTTGGAAGCTGAGAAATCCTATATGTTCCAATTAATGTGCAAAATATATTCTACTAGAAAACATTTGATCTGCCCATGGCAAACTGCTACAGTGGTCCGTGGTCCCCTGTCCTCCATTTTTGGGGTCTTAGGGGCATCTGTTTCATCCCCAGTTTAGCACACAAATTGTCTTGGGCTTAGTGAAGAAGCCTATGAAAACGAATTTCCAAAAAGACCCTGGAAAATTGCTTTTTTGGACTTGCAATTGCGTATCATTCATTTCATATGCAGCGGGATCCAGCCCTTTCATGACTCCAAATTAATTTTTTGAAATTTTTCATCCATTGCAATTTGCCCTTGGGAGGCCCAAATGTTTTCCTGTAAGAAATATGCTAAACTTCCATGCATACGCACGTACGTATATAAGTACTTGCATGCATGCATGTATGGAAAATGCTATTAGGTTTTTAGTTTCATTCCCTAAAAATTTAGATGATTTGTTTTCTTTTGATTGTACACATTCAAGATTGATTGCCTGAGTCTGGTAGCTTTATAGTAACTTTTCCTTCAATATCAGTTTTGTTTGGATGCCTTAGCCAATCCTTTCATAGTCGAGGAAACAGGATGTTTTCTAGTTGTTGACCTTCCAGAGTATCTTATCATTTTAATTGCTAAAAATGTGCTCTAGTAATGAAGATTTTCTGTCTAGATCATTCCCTCTGTTGAATTATAGATGCGTCGCTGATAGTATTTGGTTTTCCCATTTTGCAGCACTTATGAAGTTGCCACTGCTTGTGCACTAGCTATTGGGGCTGATAAACTCATCTGCATTGTTGACGGTCCAATACTTGATGAAAATGGAAGGCTTATTCGTTTCATGACACTCCAAGATGCTGACTTGTTAATTCGTAAGAGGGCTGAACAAAGTGAAATTGCTGCAAACTATGTCGAGGCTGTTGGAGAAGAAGATATCATTTCACCTGGATATGTCAACCATGGTGGGTCTAACCATGTACTAGCCTATGGGAATGGATGCATTAAAAAGGCTAATCCAACGTTTCAGAATGGTGTTGGTTTTGACAATGGAAACGGGATATGGGCAAGTGAACAGGGATTCGCAATTGGTGGAGAGGAACGGTTGAGTAGATTAAATGGTTATCTCTCAGAATTGGCTGCTGCAGCTTTTGTATGCAGAGTAAGAAACATTCTCTCCTTGTTTTGAAGTGCACTATAGATATCCTTGCTTTATGAAACTTATTTTCATTTTGGTTGATTTGATATGCATTAGTTTGTTCTTCTAGTTGACTCCAAATTAATGGACACCATAAACCTTGAAATTGGTTTTATCTATATATTGATAAAATCTGTGAGTTAGAACTTAATTTAATATATACAAGTCATGATTAACATGAATGCAGTTGTATTTGTTCCTTGTAAGCGTGCATGTGTGCTTCACACCATGCACTGCAGCATACATGCGAAAATTGGGATATATGTGAATATGGTTTCAAATTGGATATTCGTGTTATTATGTCGAACTTAAGAAGTGAGCTGTCAATCAGAAATGTGAGAAATTATGGTAGTCCACTAAATTAGTGTATTGGTGGTGTAAAGAGACTCAGTGCTCGTGGAAACCTAATTTTTTATAGCAGAGGTAACCTGCTGGAAATAACCAACTTGCTTTTTGTGTTTTCCGTCGATAATTAGGCAAGAAATGATCTGTGATGGAATTTTTGGTGAAGATTTGCCAATGCTTCTAATGTTGTATGTAATGTTTCTGAACCTTGCTTAATTGGCCTTCTCCATGAAATTATAAGCTATTTCAATATGCTCAGTGAGTTCATAACTCAGGAAGCCCTATGCTAGGTGAAACACGAAGATTACCACTGTTTGGCAGAATGACTTGAGATGAATGCCAGAATTCCATAGCAAGCATTTGATAACTGAAACTTATGCTGATATCGGAGCCATATCCGTACTCCCATTCAAGTTCTGCTGCCTTTTCAGTACAACTACTTTTTTCTTTTCCACTCCTGCTTTATATAACTAACTGCCAAACATCCAATATCGCTGTTCAGTTGGGCTGAGTTGGGCTGTCCAGTCTCTAGGAATATTGGGTCTTGGCCTGGGGTTTATGGGTTTTCCAATTGGCTCCCTTTCTGGAAAAGTTGGAAAGAATCAAGAAAAGAATTTGAGTCCCTAGTTGGCTTTGGATGTTGTGCTAGGGGGTGAGTCGTGTGCTTCATACTCTAGAAGCGCATGTTCTATAGATACCAATGGTTTAAAAAGCGGATCGGCGACTCGGATCGGGCACCTTTAAAACCGATCCGGATCGGTGAATTGGCGATCCGGATCGGGAATCTGGTGAATCGGTCAGAATAAAGCTTCAAAAAAATCCGAAAAAATTATTAAAATTCATTATAAATATTGTTTTTTAGGAATTCAATAAGAAATGAGGGTACTCCATTAAGAATTTTCATGTTTTTGCATGAATATGCGAATAATGATATGTTCTTTCCCTGCATGAACTACTATTCAGCATTTAATTTACATCACACAAAAGGATAAACATAGAATTATCATGGAATAAGTATATCAACATACATGGACTACAATAAAGCATATAATTAGTAACATACGATCTAAAAATAAAATGACAGACAACGTTGTTGTTCTTCTTGGTCACGCTGGTGCCATTGATTGAATTCGTTTGACAATTCATTGATTTGATCTAAAAACGAATCATCGATATTAGCAGGCGTCTGACTATACCCAAATCCCTGAGTGTTAGTGTTTTGTTGTGTTCCCAATCCCAAATCTTCGAAGCTTGTCCATCCTTCATACTCACCTACACTGTCGTGCTCATCCCTACACTGTTGCTGTTGGGACTCGATATGTGAATAATATGGCTGGGATAGGGTGGCTTCAGAATCATCGTCTCTCTCATTTTCTCTTAGACCCCCTTCTTACTCTCCTTCATTAGGTGTAATATCACCGACATCTCCGACGAATTGTGGATACGTTGGCTGGCTGCTTCCTCTTTCATGCTGCTCATCACCTTCTTCAAGGTCTTCCTCACCGATAGCATCAAGGAACGCTCTCTTGTGCAACACTGGCTCCTCCTCTTCTACTATCCATTAATCTGCTGTGTCTGTGACAAATATTGTGTCTAAGTCTATCGGCCCATAGTCTTCAAGCTTCCTTCTTATTTGTCGCTCTCGGAGGTTTAAATTATAATGAACGTACACTAGTTTATGAAGCTTCTCAGAAGCAAGTCGATTCCTCCTAGTAGTATGCAACCATTGGAACGTACTCCAGTTGCGCTCACAACCAGTA
>NW_006500327.1:2420250-2430850 GCF_000471905.2 Amborella trichopoda
TTTTTCAAAAAATTTGATTATGAAAAAAAAAAAAAAAAAAAAAGGGACTGCAAACTCAAACAATAAAAATTAAAAATTGGGTTTAATACATCATGATAATCAAAACCTTATCACGATGTTCACATCTTTTTGGAAACTCATCATTTTTCGAAAAATTCGATCATGGATAAAAAAAAAAAAAAAAAAGTACAGCAATTTTTCAAAAAATTCGATCATGGATTACAAAAAAAAATTAACAAATTTTCAAAAAATTCGATTATTGATTACAAAAAAAAATTCGATCATGGATTAAAAAAAAAAATCACAAATTTTCAGAAAATTCGATCATGGATTAAAAAAAAAAAATCTCAAATTTTCAAAAAATTCGATCATGGATTACAAAAAAAAATTCGATCATGGATTAAAAAAAAAAAATCACAAATTTTCAAAAAATTCAATCATGGATTACAAAGAATTCGATCATGGATTACAAAAAATTCGATCATGGATTACAAAAAATTCGATCATGGATTACATAAAATTTGATCATGGATTAAAAAAAAAGAAAAACAAAAAAAACAAAAATTTCGATCATGGATTACAAAAAAAGAAAAAACAATTCGATCATGGATTACAAAAAATTCGATCATGGATTACAAAAACTCTATCGTGGGTTACAAAAAACACAAAAACAAAAAATTCGATCATGGATTAAAAAACAAACATTTCGATCATGGATTACAAAAATTCGATCATGGATTACAAAAAATTCTATCATGGGTTACAAAAAAAAAAAACAAAAAATTCGATCATGGATTACAAAAAAAAAAAAAACTAATTCAATCATGGATTACAAAAAATTCGATCATGTATTACAAAAAATTCGATTATGAATTAACAAAAAAAAAAAAAAAAAAGGAAAAAAAAAAAAAATTCTGTTATTCATAGGGCATCTTACATTAGCCATTTTAACTAAAAAATCCACCTCTAAGCGAATAAATTACATCCAATTGGGTACATTTTCTGATAAACAACAATATAAGGAATCAAAACCCTAAATTTTGAACACATTATCATCAATAAATCAAATCAAATCGATTAAATTGAGCAAAAAAAAAAAACGCAGTTCTTCACAGACAACAGTCATTGAATCTAAAAAATGAAGCTCAAATTGATTAAATCAGATCAAATTGAATACATCTAATTATAAACAACACTATAAGGATTAATAACGCTAGAAATCTAACACATTATTTGTAATATATCATGAACAAAAAATCGAAAGGCGGAAAAAAAAAAAAAACAGCAGAAATGTTTTTTCACAGACATCACTGTGTTCATCTAAAAAATTATGCTGTAATTGACCAAATTAAATAAAATTGAATATGTTAAATCATAATAGACACAATAAAGATTAAAAACCCTACAAATTGAGCTCATGATCTTCAAAATATGCAGTGATATTAATCATATGGCGGAAATTAATCTTCTTATCTGGTTTTGTGAACCCGAGCCTTCAATCTCCAAATAACTCTGTTTTTCTCAACGATTATCACTAATTCGTAACAGAAGGTTTTGATGAACAACTTTACGATCAAAATGCTTACAAAATTTGACAGATTCATGCCCTATTTGGCATGAAACACAAGGAAAGGCAGAAACCCTAAAAATGCAACTTTCGTGATCCAAAAACACAAAATTTCTCAACCATTTAATCCGTGAAAAAGCTAAATAAAGCTGTTTAAAGCCTGCATATTAGATCACTTGAAAAAAAAAACAAGAAAAATGATCAAAAAATGATAAATTTTGAAGAATCCCGTGAAGAACACTGTGCAGTCCGTGTTCTTCACGGGACTAGCCGATTCCGTACAGTGAATCGGCAAGTCACTGTACAGAATCGCCCGGTTCTCTCTAGAACCGGGCGATTCCCGATTTTTTGAGCGATTCGAGACATCTATGGCCGATTCTCTAGTCGAACCGGGTGAGTCCGGTTCGACTCGGCGGTTTTTTAAACACTGATAGATACTAATGTATTTTGTCTGTGATTTGTCTCTATTGTTATCATCTGGTAGTGCTAGAATGAGCATACAGTGATGTCTCATTTGCCTTTCTTCAACTTTTAAGTGTTGGGCACGTCCATCACATTTCCTAATCTTGATAAACAACTTATAGAAGTTTGAGATAATCATGTGTTATGATTGTTTTCCCTATTGCATTGTTATTTTAAGAGCTGTTATGTTTTGCTAGTCTATGAAATTTTATGGTTTCTTGATTGGCTACCCGTGTTCAATAACCTGATGTAAGTTAATTGAGGGTTGTATGTATCAGTTGCCTTGTCAATAAAAGATGGGAAAGGTTTCTCTACTTCCCCTACAGCATAGAAGTTCTATCCTCCCCCTACCATCCAGCCGTACAATTTTGATCATTTTATTTTATTAAAAATATTTTTTTTTATATTTTTCACTAGTGTGATTTTAATAGAGGAATGGACGTCCAAAATTTGGTATCGGTATCAAAATAGTTTATAGAAAAAAATTAAAAATAAAATAGTGTAGAGACGCGCCATTGTGATTGGGGCAATCTTAGCCCTCCATTCAAAATGGACGGTTGGATAAGGTGAAGTATATAAGTTTTATGCTGTAGGGGAAGCATAGAAAGCTTGCCCATAAAAGATATCCTATATTACAGTTTTGTTTCGTATTGAGATACAAATATTGTAGCTTTTTATTTATTCCCCATTTCTTGGCATGCTTAGGGCGGTGTTCAAAGAGTTCATCTATTAGATGGCACTATAGGTGGAGCATTGTTACTTGAATTATTTACAAGGGATGGAGTAGGAACAATGGTGGCGAGGTGCGTTACCATCCATATTATAATTAAATGTTTCCTGGTCACTATGCATTTTCTTCTGTTCATTTATTTGCTACCACAATGCTGATATTTTTAAACTTTCTGCTTTTCAGTTGACGGTATTCATCTTTACTACTACTAGAATTTATTTAGGATGCATGTGTGTGCGTGTTGTCGTCATATAATCAAGGTCCTAGATTTTCACTGGCTTAATCTTTAGACTTCTTGCTCTCTTACAAAGCAGTGAACTCCCTCGCAATTGGGGTCCCAATGAAATATTTCCTTGCATATCTCTCCTAAAAAAGTAGGAATCCCTCCTTATACATGAAATAAAATTTCCTTAAACCTATGGGAATGATAAATTTTTAGTTTTTTTAAAATTCAATAATTTTTGTTTTCTTAGAAATGGAAGAAATCCACTTTCTTTATTTATTTATTTTTAGTTAAAATTTCCATTTTTATTTTTTAATAATTTAAAATAACAAAGTTTAAAATAATTTATCCCTATGCAGTAGAGTCCTAATAATTATGTTTCTTTGCATTTCTAGGATTTAAGATGAGTTATCAAATGATATGAATTCCTTTTAAATTTTTCAGTAGTAATGAGGAATCTTTTGCTTTTTTATTATTTTAATGTGCTGAATTTTTATATCAGATAATATTTTGTTTCAATTTAGAATAATAGTGTCTAATTTGGTCGGCTGCACCTATACAATTGTGCCTGTGTATCATACGAGCGGCGGAATAGTCTATATTAAAATAGTTGAAAATGAGTACTACCACAACACCTTAAAATTTTTTTAATTTGTTATTATTAAATTATTATTTTTATCAATGGAAATAATGAGTTGACACTTTCGTTTATTTTTATATTTGAAACAGAGTTTGAAAGGAATAAAATCCAGGATTATAGGAATGGGCTCAAGGTGAGGTGATCAAGGTGGCAGGGTGCCACAACATTATGTCTTGAGTTTCATTCCTACCACATGTAGATAATCTTTTCTTTGCTGAATTAGCCTCAGGAAAAACAAAAAAAAAAAAGGAAAAAAACAAAATTCAGGATTGTAAAAAGAGGATGCGACCCGTATTTGAAAATTGTAGAAAATTATTTGCGCACTTTTTTTTTTTTCTTGAGGTTTTTCATGCTTAACTTGAGGATGGTTCAAAACAAGATTTTTTACAAGCTTTTCAACCATATCAAAAGCAGGTTCTTTTTACGAGCACTGAAATGCTTCTTATGTGATGTAACATATCCTAATAAATAATTCAATTTATTTGATTATTAAATGATTTTCTTGTGATGCAGGCCTCAATATTTTGTTCTTAAAAAATATCAAAACATGCAATAAATCAAACCGACAAACACAAAATTCGGCACAAGTAGCTGGAGAAGGAAATCCACCATGAAAGTGGCATCACAAGCTTCAAATTTTCTTCCACATAAGAAATCAATGCAAAAGTATATAATCCAAGTCTCCTCTTTTCTCTCTCTCTAAACAAGTATTTAAACTACCTTGAGAACTCTAAAATTCTCTGGTAAATCCTTCCCCTTAATTACTTTAAATCTCAACCATCCAATGTCTTAAACTTATGAAATAACCACCATCAAAACAAACCAACACATGGCTTCCTAAACCCCAACAACCTATACTAGAAAAAGACCAACCACAAGCTCTAAAAGATCCTCAAAATATTTGCCTTAATCCCCACAGTTATGTGCCTTTAGAAAAAACGCAACTATGTCCATTCCGTGCCTGCATCAGTTCCTTTGGTTGGAGAAAAGTTATCCTCGAATGAAGTGGGTCTGGACGGCCCCCATAGCAAATCCTCATTCTTCTTAACCTTCCTCTCTGCTGGCAACAAAAATTTAATGATTACCTATAATGCCCCAAGAAATGGATCGATTTGTGTAGATAGAGGGATTGATATTACAAAACCTACTTCAACCATCTTCACATTCTCTATGTTAGAAATCTATTCTCAATATCTAACAACTCATTAGGAGCAAGGTTCCTATAATTTCATAGCATCATTTCAGTAATATATCGAAGATTGCTGGTGAATCCCAATATACCACTTCCAAATTTTGTGAAGAAACAGAAGATTCTCCATGATAGTTATGAAAACCAACTGGTGCTAAGGCCTCTTGCTGAGCAAGAAGATGAATGATGGATCTTTCTCCTTAACAATCAATCTTGTACTATTCATGTCAGATTTCATGGCGCCCTTCCCTGCTGTTTTATGGGTATGGCTTGCACATTATGTGTGAGTTGATCTAGTTTTTATGTGAATTTGGTGATGGTTTTGTGGGTAAATGCATCTGGATTTGCAAAAGGAGCCTTGTTTGCTTAATGACATTCTGATTGCAACTTGAATGAGAAGCAGCCCTGATATCTTATTCAATGTAAGAAGCCCTGAGCTTTTACCAATTGATGCAGGCCCTGATATCTTATTCTTGGAAAAAGTACCAAAGCATTGGAGAAATAAAACCAATAGACACAAAGTTCTGCACAAAATAGCTAGAGAATGAAATCACCATGAAAGAAGCATCACAAGCTTCAAATTTTCTTCCACATAAGAAATCAGTACGAAAGTGAATACTTCAAGTCCCCTTTTCTCTCTCTTTCTCTCTCTCGCTAAACAAGTACTCAAACTAACTAGGAAACCCTCATTAGCTACAAAACCATAGCCCGTTATTACTTCAATCTCCACCATCAGTTATGACTTCAACGTCCTAAATCACTAGTGACAACAACCGAACAGACCTACATGTGAGTTCCTTAACCCCAATAGGGCAATAACATTATACTCGGAAATGCCAAAAACAAGTTTCAGAAATTCCCTTAAGCATATCCCTTAATACCCACAATGAGAAACGAAAGAAAAACTCAAATATTTCCTTTCCATGCCTGCATCTTTATGGTTTTAAAATAGTAATAACTATTTTCTTTTTTCTTCTGATTCCATAAATAACCACACCAATTTTAACATTTTTTTGGCTTATTAATTATTAGAAATTTATTTACATTTTTTGGTTTTAAAATAGTAATAACTATTTTCTTTTTTCTTGTGATTCCATAAATAACCACACCAATTTTAACATTTTTTTGGCTTATTAATTATTAGAAATTTATTTACATTTTTCGTTAGTGGTAGGCAGTTTTAGTCATGCAATTCTAAGCAATTATTGTGAAGCAATAAAATTGGGAAGTTCGTTTATTTATTTATTTATTGTGATTATTCTTTTGTTATGATTGTTGTTACGATGCTTTGTTATTTCTATTGGTGGTATTTCTAAATCCGTCTCTCTTCCCCGTGCTGCACATGAGCTCTGGACTAATATTTATAAATTTAGTTTTTAAATAATGGGATTGAACTAATATGCTGTATAAATTTTACTTTTTTAGTTGATCTTCCATTTCTCTATCCATTTTATGACCTAATCAGTGTTCTTCTTGTTCTATGTGGTCCCCTTGAATCTCAGGTTGGACATTCCTAATATTTTCAAAGGCTCGATCCTGGAATCTTCTGTTTTCCCTAAAACTGAAACACTTGTTTTTCTTTTGTGTAGTGATGTTTATGAGGGGACACGAATGGCTAGGGTGACAGATATTGCTGGCGTCAAACGACTTATACAACCTTTAGAAGAATCTGGCGCATTAGTTAGAAGAACTGATGAGGAGGTTTTTCGCTTTCCTATGCCTGAGCATTTTTTTTGTTATTGATGATATGAATCTCATCTTGCATTGACTGAAATTTGAAACTAATAATGCCATAAACTAATAACCATGGATTTTTGTGTTTACCTTGGCTTTGGAAGATGAAAATTGAGTAAACATGAATTAAAGGCAATATGGCTCGATGTTTTCTTATCAGCTACTCAAAGCATTGGATTCTTTTATTGTGGTGGAGAGAGAGAGCTCTATTATTGCATGTGCTGCTCTTTTCCCTTTCCTCAATGAAAAGTGTGGAGAAGTTGCTTCTTTTGCTGTCTCCCCTGAGTGCCGTGGGCATGGACAAGGAGACAAATTGCTTGGTATGACTTTTGGATTCATTAGTTACTGAGGATAATATCAATAAGATCACACCTGAAAATCTTTGGATTCTTGAGTCTGGATGGTCCACTGTCCGCATATGCTTTCCCATGCTTCAATGCTTCACTGCAGCCTACCATGCTTTCTACCATGCATTTTTATTATTTGTCAGCTTTTGATTGGACCATTTGCATATTGAACTTTGTAATTCACTAAGCTTGTGTATTTATCTTTAGGAAATGTGATCATATGTCATTCTTCATACACATCTTTGTAATAGTTAATGGCCAGTTTGTATGGGCCATTTGGTAATGAATAGCCTCTTTTTCTACACCACTCATTTATGAGTTAAAAAGACTGTTTTATCTGATCTGCTTCATGGTTAAGAGCTATTTCTCTCCCCATTTATTAGGAAAATTCCTCAAAATGTTACTCCTCTTATGAGAAAGAAACCTGGAAAGTGCTCGTATCCTTAAATAACCTATCCTGAAAGAAATCAAGACCATCCAGACTGTTCCTAGGAGCTCTGCTTACTCTGGTTTTATATACAGTCCATCAATTACTCTTTCTCCCACCTTACGGTCCATTATTGGGGCTTTTAAGTTTGTTTTTTTTTGTTTTTTATGTGAACTTTTACAGACTATGTTGAGAAGAAAGCCTCATTGTTGGGATTGGAGTCTCTCTTCCTTCTGACGACGCGTGCTGCTGACTGGTATGGTCTAGAACTCGCTGTAGATTCTTGATATTTCCAGCTCATAAATATTATGTCATTATTTTCTGTTCAGTCTTTCTCTTTGACTTGACTTGTCCATATGCCTTGTGAAATGACGTGAAAGGATTACGCAATATCAGTGTTGAGTTTACACGAGTAGGATGCATTGCAATGAATTATTGTCTGGGAAAATAAACAAACCATACACAGGTTATTTGTGCTGCATGAATAGAACCAGGGCATCCACCATCCTTTCTCAATAGTGGAAGGTGGAGGTTGACCTTACTTAAGTAAATGTTTATCATCAGAAGCTATGTTTAATCTCCATAATTGGAAATTGAGAAAGGATACGCAGCCTGGGCATGGCATGCTTGTCCTTATTAATTTGACTTAAATTTAAGCTTGTGTCCTGGAAACAATAGGTTTGTGCGGCGAGGTTTTTCGGAATGTCCCATTGAATCCATTCCAGAGGAGAGGAGGAAAAGAATCAATCTCTCTCGAAGATCAAAATATTACATGAAGAAATTGCAACCGGAGCGAGGAGGAATTACTGTTGATAAAGTTTTGTTTAGGTGATGCTGGATCCTCCTTTGTATTGTCTACTGTTTTTTTGTTGGTACGTGGCTTCGCTGTAATTGATATTTGTTGGAAGAGAAGGGATAAAATATTTTGTAAGATGTGGAATCAGTGTTTCGAGACTTGGCTGGGGCCACTCAGACTTGGCCGAGTTACTCAGCCTTGCCCTAAGGGCGAGGCAAGTTTTATCCTAGTAGGTTGTAATGAGATTTAGATAGTACATATATACTTTTATGTCACCTGTATGTCATAAATGCGTGAATGGTGTATTGGATAGCAAATGCGTGTGCTTTTTGAAGTCACGGGGGTTCCATTCCCTAAGGTAAGATTTTTTTTTTTTAGGGTTAAAGAGCCTGAAAATTAAGAAAAAAAAAGGCTTCGTGGGAATTGAACCTATGAGCTCTTAACTTTAGAGTACAAAGATAAGGTAAGATTTTTATTTTTTTTGGGTTAAAGAGCCTGAAAATTATAAAAAAAGGAGCTTGTGGGAATTGAACCTATGAGCTCTAATTTTCTTAAATTTAGAGCACATATGACCCAACCAGTATGATGTCCAACATCTAATATTAAACCTTACAGTAGTGGTTTAAAAAACGGATCGGTGTTTTGGATTGGACATTTTAAAAATTCATTCGAATCGGTGATCCGGATTGGGAATCAGTCGGATTAAATTTAAAAAAAAATAAAAAAAACTATTAAAATTCATTATAAATATATTTTAGGAATCCAATAAAAAATCGGGGTATTATATTATTAATTTTCATTTTTTTTCAATAATATGCGAATGTTGAGATGTTCTTTTTTTGTTTTAACTTATTTTAATCATTAAATTTACATCACAAAAAAGAAAAATCATAGAATTATCATAGATGAAGTATATAGTCATACACAGACTACAATAAATAATGATTTAAATCGATGAGAAATGACCACCAAACTCTCAAATAAAAAACCAAAATTACTACAACCTAACTAATTATATCTAAAATTATTACAAACTAACTAATTATAATATTATATACTGAAATTAAAATTGTTGGTTTACATTTTATAATTATTTTATTATACAAATAATAACAAATTCAACCTTTTATTTTTTTTGACAAGAAATACTTGTTGTATTACCTTTGATTTTTTTTTTGACAAGAACCTTTTATTTTTTTTAGTAATAACCTTTTATTTTTAATTTTACAAGAAATGTTTGTTGTATTACTTATTATTATTATTTTTTTAACAATAATCTTTTTTTTTTTTGACGAGAAATACTTGTTGTATTACTTATTATTATTATTATTATTATTATTATTATTATTATTATTATTTTAACAGTAATCTTTTTTTTTTTTGACAAGAAATACTTGTTGTATTACTTCTTTTTTTTTTTTTTTGACAAGAACCTTATATTTGTTTTACAAGAAACTTATATTTTTTTGACAAGAAATTTTTTTTTTTGATGTATTGTCTTTTTTTTGTTTTTTTGACAAGAATCTTATATATTTTTTTTGACAGGAAATTTTTATACTTTTATTTTTTTACAAGAAAAAGAAATTTTATTGTATTACTTGTTTTTTTTTTTTGTATAAGAACCATATATATATATATATATATACAAAAAACTTTAATTTTTTTGAGGGAAGGACATGGAACCTATCAAGAGTTGAACCTATGTCTAGGTGAGAAAAGGGCGTGCTAACCACCACACCATAGTTTGAAATGTGTTATTATTCATCCGACTTAAAGATTCTATTATATAACTATTTCACCTATTAACTTTTATCACAATAATCCCACATCGGAAAGACGGATAATAAAATTATGGGAATAAATACTACTTTGTTACCAACTCTCAACGTCCGTTAAACACATGAAGTAGCACGGGGCTTGTGGTTAAGGACACGTGGCCTGGAGGTTGTTGGACACTTATAACCCATTTTAACCCAAAAAATTACAAAACTGCCCTGTACGATTCATGATGTCATACACTGGGCGAACCGGGCGATTCATGATGTCATGCACTGAGTTACTGTACAGAATCACCGGTTCTTCTCTAAAACCGGGCGATTCTCTGTTTTACATAGGTATCAACACGGGATGACCGATTCTTGGGTCGAATCGGCTAATTCTCCGTTTTACATAGGTATCGACATGGGATGACCGATTTTCGGGATTCTCCGTTTTACATAGGTATCAACATGGGATGATCGATTCTTGGGTTGAATCAGCTGATTCTCCATTTTACACAGGTATTGTCATGGGATGACTGATTTCTAGGATTCTTCGTTTTACATAGGTATCAACACGGGATGACCGATTCTTGGGTCGAATCGACCGATTCTCCGTTTTACACAGATATCGACACGGGATGACCGATTTTCGGGTCGAATCGGCCGATTCCTTGCCGACTCGGCGACTTTAAACCACTGCTTTAGGGTTAAAGAGCCTGAAATAT
>NW_006500327.1:2431151-2443586 GCF_000471905.2 Amborella trichopoda
TCTATGACAACCGTTGTATAGTAATATAGATGTTAACACCTTAAAANCGATCTATGCATTTGTTTNATCAAATTATGAAATATATACNCTTTTCATTCTAATGAACAATCACAAAAAAAAAAAAAAAATAGAAAATACAACCTAGAAAGTATGTTTTTAGCCCAATTAACATAAGCCGTTCATTTTGGTGAGATACTTAGATCTAGGCCTTAGAAGGATTTTTTCATTTCCAATTTTTCGGATGCCTTTATTATCATTAGATGAACAATGTTAAAAAATAAAAAAGTGATTTTGAGTTTATAAAGGTTAAGATCTTGAAATTCACAAAATGAATGGTCTAGCTTCGTTTTTGGAAGGGACTCATTTTGACCATATCTAGGGTTCAAATTGAACTTTTTTTTTTTTTAGGGATTGATTATTGAGATGTAGAGAGTGTGTGCGCAAAATTTGTGGTCATACAAATACCACAAACATGGCTTTCTAGAAGTATCGTTTCATTATACTATGATACAACTGTTGCATTTGGATCATTGCTATATATATATATATATATCATAACAATAACAGCTCTGATACCATAACAATAGCAGTGGAGTAGAAATAACTAACTAATTAACAGAACGAGAATAATAAAATGCAAAGCCATAAGAATATAATAAACAATGCAACATGAACAATAGAACCTGGACTAATAAAACATAGGAACAGAAAACTTACATAAGATAAGCTTGATACAGATAAGATAAGCTTAATACACCACCAGGGTAGTTCATTTGTGCTCAAGCCAACACACTCAATACACAATTACTCAGACCATTACTGAAACTCTCGTACTCAAACTTATAACACTCTGACTCTTATTCATACAAGCACTCAAAAACTCTCCCTCTAAAGGTATGTGGCTTCCTCCTTTTATAGATGGGAAGTAGCTGGATTGAAATACGCACCGACCGCTTTAATAATGCATCGACACCTTTTGAAAAAGTAAGATTCCATTTGCAAAGTTGAAAGGTGCAACATATTCTTGCTACAATAGAAAGTTTGTCGGTAGCTATAGTAATCTGTCGGTGGCTATAATCCTCTTGTATTTTGTTGGTGGTTTTAGGGACACGTGTCCTGAGTAGATTTGGAGTCATACCGTCACTACTTAAGAATTTATTTTAGTTCGTTGGAGGAAAACTGATCCCTGCATAATCATCACCATTTAGAGGGCTATAATCCTCAATCTCATCTTCTTCTTTTATTGATGTAGACATTTTATCAACATCTTCTTCAAGTGCTAATAGTAGCTTCCTTTTAAGTTTTGCTTTTGATAATTGTAGATTCTTCTGTTGCATTATTGCAACGTATTATGTTACATCCATATTAGAATATTGTGAGGAGGAAGGTATTAATTTCATATAAATTTTTTCTGGATCCAGGGAATTATTTTTATAGTTGTCCCACCATTTTACCAATATTTATCGGCGTAACTCTAGGATATAATCTCATATGTCCATATCGTCTTCTGAGAGCTGATATGTCCATTTAAGAATCCAAGAGACCTGATATAATAAGGCCATGAGGTATAAATGATAGTTTCTTTTTAAACAATGTTTATTGTAGTCAGAGAACTTTTTCTGCGATACTTGCAGTTTTGTAGGAAGTATCTAGCTGCATGATCCCCATAAAAAGAGGTAATTTTTTAACCAGTTAGAAAATTATATAAGTTCAGTTATTTTAAACTGCACGTACCAATTATGTGAATTCTTGGTATTTTGATAGGCAACTATTACATCCCATGCTTTTATATATTCGAAAAAATGGTAGGATTTAATTTTAAATCCTATGGTATTTAACATCTTTAGTTTTAAAGGATCAAGTCCCCGGTCTCTATAAGAGATGATCTTATGAATTTGGAATTTTGAGTACCCAATTTCTACGTCATTATTTCTCTAATGGTGAACTATAGTCACCGATCCTGTTTCCATGAGTATGGCCTCATATCATTCTTTACAATTTTCTCCCATATTGGGATGTATGTGGCTTTGTAAATACATTGCTGCTATTTCAGTAGGATTTTTTGTTTTGTGATCATTTTCAACGACTATGAGTGGCATATAAGTTGTCTCAAGAAAAGAAGTTCTATTAGCACTCTAACCAAGACTATTAGTGCTTAAAGGAGATTGCCAGGGAGATATATCAATCTCTTGAAGTTGCTTTCTTATTAAAGCACTTGGAGATGTTGATGGTATAGTCAGGCCTTTACCTGGACTGAGAACTATATCCATTGGGTGATTTTGATTTTGCTTTCTCCTGTCTTCCATGCAAAAATTCTCGGGTACCATTAATATGTTCAATTGTAAATTCAAACGCTGAAAGGATACTTGCCATCAAGCAAATATTTGTTTTCAGACGAGATTTTTTACATATTTTTCAGTGATATCTTTAGTTGCCTTACAATCAGTACGAATAAGAAAATATTGATTTAGCAGGTCGCTCTAGAATTTAGTTCCATAATGAATAATGGCAAGAATTCTTTTTTAATAGTGGAATAGTTTTGTTGAGCTAGGTTCCAGGTTTTTGAAGTATATCGGACCAATTGTTTTTGCTCATGAAGTTTTTGTTTAAGTATGCCACCTAGCCCTTGTTCAAAGGCATCGGTTTCAATGATTTTAAAAGCTATAAGATTAGATAATGCCAAATAAGATAATTCTTTGGTTTTCAATTTTAGTTTTTTGACTGCCCTGGTATGTTTGTCAGTCCAATCAGGAGGGTTCTTTTTTAACCGTTGAAACAAATGTTTAGTGTCTATAGCAAGGTCCTTATAAAATCAGAGATATAATTTAGGCAACCAAGAAACCGTTGAAGTTCAGTTTTGTCCTTAATGATATCAGAGAATTTTGACACAAATTCAATTGCCCTATCAATGGGACTAATCCTTCATTGATAAAAGTTATGTCTAAGAAACCTTATTTTTGTTTGGAAAAGATTTATCGTTTTTGCTGACACCACCAACCCAGCATTTTTAACAGCTTTTAAAAATGTGCTTAGATGTTTCTAATGTTGATCAATGGATTAAAAAAAAATAAGTACATCATCAATGTATACAATCATGAATTTGGTACAAGGATTGAATATATCATTCATAATGTTTTAAAATTCAGATTGTGCATTTTTTAATCAAAAGGCATAATGTTCCATTCATAATTCCCGAAAGGGACTTTATGAACTGTTTTCTATCATTCGGAATTTGTCAATATTTAGATTTTAAGACAAATTTTGAAAATACGCAGGCATTTACCAATTTATCTAAGAGATCTCTTTTATTTGGAATTGGATACCGAATCCATCTTAATGCTTTATTTAATGGTTTATAATTTATAACTAATCTAGGGGCTCATCTTTCGATTTCAAAAGCCTTCTCAACACAAAAGGCTGAGTAGCTCCAGGGTGAGGAACTTCTTCTGATAAGTTTTTATCAAGTAATTCTTGTATTTCTTTTTTACAAATTTCAAGGAGCTTACTATTCATTTGAATAGGCCTTGCTTTCGTAGGTATTTTTTGCTCATCAAAACCTAGTTCATAAGGAAGTTCAACTATATGTTGTTTTCTATTCCAAAAAGCGTTAGGGACATCAAAGCATATTTCTTTTTCAAGGATTGTTTTAAAAGTACTTATTTTATTTTGTATTTTTGGAGATAGTAATTATTCTTCAATGGTTTTATACTTGATCTCCTCTTTTAGATAAAAAAGTAAATTTTCTTTAGTAGAGATTTTATTCATAATGTTATTTATTTCATGAACTCTAGGCGTATCTATGAAAGTAAATTTTACCTCATGTCCCTCCAGCGGTGTTTAAAACTTGGGTAGTTTTACTAAAGTATTTTGTATGGACTAAGCCTTCATTTATACAATTTAGATCTGCTCCAGAGTCAATAAGAGCAATGGTTTGGAAATTATATTCCTTTTGTACTACTATTTTAACGATAGTAAACCATCGTTGAGTTATGACTTTGTCTAAAAGGTTGACACATTCACAGTTTTGAAGTTTGATTTTTTCTAGCATGTTACATTTGGTTGAAGTTTTGGGGTCGTCATTTTTTAAAACTTTCGGAAGTGTATCTTCCGCTTCAGGTGGTAGAAGATTATGGTGATATTCATTCATCAAGTTGTTGAATTCTACTTCAGTATTTTCATCATGAATACCTTCTTTTCTATTAAAAGTAGTAGTTGCCATTTCCAAGATTTGAACTCTAGTTTTCAGGGTTATCAATTCATTGCGAACTTCATTTATCTCATGTTTTAACTCAGGAATTGAAAGTTCCCTGATAGTTTGAATTTTGTTTTGAATCCTTTTGAGGATGTCGTAGCAACTGTATTCTTCTCTTGTTGGTATTAGAGAAGGTTTTGGAGTAGTAGGTCTAGATGGATTTTTTGCCATGTCGATATATTGAACTAAGGCTTCATTTTTAGCCTCTGCGTTACTAATTTTATCAATCAGGTAAATGATTAAACTTTCCTATTTTGTAAGAGTATTTAGGTTTAAACCATTCATATCAATGATAGCCTTGTAAAAATTACATTGGTAGGCATTTACAGGATTATCATTATCATCTGAATTAGAGTCAGAGCTAGTGAGGATCAAATCCTCATCATTTATTTCTACAATTAAAATGTCTTCATCAGAGTTAGAAGAACTATCAAACTCATCTATATTCACTAAAAGAATATCAAATAATTGTTTTTTGATATCTTCATCGATTTGGAGTGCATTCCTTTTCATTTTAACTCTGCATTTATTTTTATAATGACTTACCTTCCTGCATTTATTTTTATAATGACTTACCTTTTGTTTGAAAGAGCGATCTTGCATAAATCTTTTAGGAAATGCTTGTTTTCTTCCCTGCGATTGTTTAAATTTTAACTTTTGTAAATTCTTGTATTTTTATTTGTGCGAGGGTTTAGAAGAAGGTAAAGTATTATACCCAAACTGTTGACAAAAGTTTCCTAGTTCTTTCTTCCCTGTCATTATTTGTTTTTTTAATTGTCTTCGGAGTTTCAGGTTTGTACACAAAGCAAGGCCTTCAGCGCAGTTTTCTGCTGATAATTCTCCAAGGGTATAAAGGGAATAGGAAATAATTCCTCCATGTTTATTTTTCAGCCGTGTTTTAACTTTTTTAGCAAAAAGATGAGGAAGTCCAGTTATGAATTTTTCTTTCTAATGATCTGCCTTACTATCTTCCCTAGATAATAATCTAATGTAGAAAATATCTTTATACTATTTAAAATGAGAAAGTGTTGGGCAATGTAAATTTGAAAGCAAATATTCTGATCTAGCAGGTATAAGAGCCGTACTTCCAACAAAGTGAAGGGTGAAAGTGTAGATACGTGTATTAACTGTATCACGTTCGTAAACTACATTTTCTTGGACCTGTCCAGGGCTGACTTCAGTTTTAATAATCCATTGTTTAGTAGCATTTAGGATTTGATCCTTTGCAGTCTCATCCATATGAAAATCCCACCATCCTTTAAGCCATCCTGTAAAGCCACATATGATAGCTTTGATAATTTCATGATCTTTGTTTCTATTTGCTTTACAAGCGGTGACATACATTGTCATGTGTTTCATAAGATTAAGGATTTGATTTTCAGACAAGTTATCTATATTCGAATTTACAATTGACCTTCCTGAATAAGACAGAACTAGAAATAAGATCTTCTTCTATTTGGAGATCAACAGGAGTGGGTCTAGGATATACATTCTAGTTTGGGCAACATGCCTAGTTTTCCTCTCATAATCTATTATGTTAAGATCGAAGCTTTCTGTTTTAAAAGCATTTTCTACCTCAAAAATTCTTGGTTTGTATAATTATGATCTTTTTAAGACTTGTAGCTCACCGATGAGAGGTTTTCCCTTCTCATTCATATTCAGTTTTGCAAGTCTTTTGACTAACTCATCAACCAATTCTTTATTATCTTTTTTTTTTTAATTCCTTACAGGCTGAATTTTCTTGCTTCTATACTTGGTAGTGATTTGAATAACACCGCTTCCTTTTGATTTTCTTCTTTCTTTTCTTGTCGTATAGATTTCAAATTAATTAAGACATTGTCAATTTAGTGATTTGTTTTCCTATAGTTTGTAGGAAGAGATTTGAGCAATTATTCTGTTTTATGATGTGTGGTATTCCCTCTAATTTGGCCATATGATTTTCAGATTCCTTAGGCCCCAACTTAAAGGGCGAAGCTTTAGTTTCAAGCTTCTCTCCTTTTAATTGTAAACTCATTTATGGGGGATGGATAGATTCGACAGTTTCACCTTTAATAGTGTGAAAGGTTTGAAAGGCCTTTTCAGCCATATTTATTTTAAACTCTAGAAGCTTAATCTTTTATTTTTTGAGGATATACTTAAGCCATTTGAAGAATTTTATATTCTTCCTATGTTGTATCATAAATTTATTAAACTTTTTATAAAAAACATCCATTAATTCTTCTTTAAATTCTTGAAAAAATCATTCTCTTATTTGTCTATTTTCTTCTGAAAGGAAATCTCTTTTAATCCATTCTTTATCAATGACAAACTCGTCTTGACTCTGGATTGTAAGTAGATCAAAGTCAAATTCTGATAGGGTTGGCTCTTTTGGTTCAATTTGAGAAGAACTAGGAGTGTTAACTCTATATATTAGATGTTGGACTTGATTTGAGCCTTTCTAAGTCCTTTTAGGATTATTCTTTCATTATGGGTTTTTTCATAATCTGATTGAGGAATAGAGGAGGTTGGGGTTTTTGGCGGATTTCTAGGAAGTGTATTGTAAATACTTAGTCTAGTTTTTCTAGATGATAGAAATTGTATTTCAATTTCTCCATCCAAGTATTCGATTATTTGTTCAGGATCTCTATTTTAAAAAATCTTAGTCTGATTTTCAGACTAAAGAGACCATCTTTCCAGTAATTTAACTTGTGTCCAAGATACAGACTTAGTTATAACCATATTAGATATATCCATATTTGTTTGAAAGAAAATGGTTTGAGCCTTTGTATCCATTTGCCTCGCATTTGGACATAGAGTGTTCATAACTTATAACATATTCTATAAACAAAAGCTAAGTTTTGATATCAAGGATCCATATCAAAACCTTGCGTTTTTAGATTTAAAGTTAAAACCTTCAAAAGTTTTGGATCTGATAAGGCCATCAAAAAATTTGGAAAGCAATTAAAATATATAGGACTATTGCAAAGAGTTGATTCGAAGATTCTTAATAAAGAATCGGTGAACCTTCTATGTCTGTTATCCCTTAAGCAATGCAAACAAAGTTGTTTAACCTTGTCCTGGTTCAAGGTTTAACAGCTATTTGGACTAAGACAATATGCAGATAGTTAAAATCTTTTCTTTTATGTTCTTCAACCATCCTTGAGGATAGGAGTTGGAAACTTTCTTAAGTTTCCATGACATAAATAGTTTTCTCAATAGTTTTAATTGAGAAGCTACTTTTAAAATCAAAATACCTATTTTTATAAATATCCGTTATAAGAACTTTTGGGATGTTCTAATTTTGGATTTGTTTTTCGATATTATCGATAATAACTTATTCCTTATTATTTACATGAAGTGTGCTGGTAGAAGCTGTCATACTAGATAGTGTTTTGAATAAATTTGCCATATTCGATTTTATAATCTTAAGCTGAGTCAACTGGAAATAATCCTTACACCTTCCTTGCCTTCAAGCTCAACGGTGATCTTTGGGTCACAATGACTTTAGATTTGACTAAAACATCTAAATTTGTAAAGTTAATTAGTTCACTATTTAATAGAACTTGGCTATGATACCATAACACACACACGCACACACACACACATATATGGGTTTGTCTAGAGTTAACAACCCCTCAAAATACAAAAGTTAAAGTTAGAAGAGGTTGTGATGGGTATATATATATAAAAGATGATTATTTTTTGTTTAAACTATTATTTTAATAAGTAATTTAACTATTAAGCAATGACAAATTTGAAATTTTACAAAAGTACAATGGATTTTCGAAGTTAGTGTCCTGAAATTTTATTTGTAGAGTATCATTGTCTTTTAATAAAAATTTCAACTTTACTCTTTATGGAGATGACAAAAGTACCTCTGGTCTTATAGTATATTTATAAAATTGCCCTTATTTAATGATGAAAATATCACAAAAAGTAATTTTTTTAAAAAAATAGACTACAAAATTAGTAAATCCACCATTCACAACTCTTTCTATCTTTAACCTTTGTAATTTGATGGGTTGTGAAGTTTAGATTATATATATATATATATGGGAAAAGCTTATGTTAGCCAGCTCGTGCACCCCTTTTCCAAACGTCAACGGTCTGGATCAGCTTATGTTTGATGGACGGTCTTCAAAGAATTTACATAGCGCGGTCTTTTCCATACAAAATAAAGAGTTTTATAATGTACTCTGATGCTTCGTACTGACTCAAAATCAGATATCTCTCTCTCTCCTAAATGACCTCTCTCTCTTCTTCTTCTCTCTCGCGTTCATTACCCTAAAAAAGGGACTTGTAAAAATTAGAACCTATATATATATATATATATAAGGGATTGTGGAAATTGAACCATGAGCTCTTAAATGAAGAGTGCAAAGGCAGTTGACCCAACTAATATGACTTCCAACATCTAATATTAAACTTACACAGTTTAATAATATTTAGACTACTTTTGTAGTCCTTTTAGACTATTTTTATACTTCAAAAAAAAATGAATAACTCTTGTGGGAATTGAACCTACTAGCTCTTATGGAACAACATACAAAGGTGGATGTGCTAACTAATATAACTCTCAATGACTTATATATTAAAGTGATACTTGTTATAATATTTATTATGCTTTTTCTATTTTTGTTTTTTTTAAATGTGAATATGACTCGAGCGAGTTATTCCATTGCTCAAGCTTGCTCAGGGTACACCTATTCATGGTGATAATAGATTTGGGCCGAAAATAGTTTCATGCGGACCGGACTGCATTTCTACAATATGATCCATCTAAAAATAAGTATATGTACTAGTTAAAATGTTTTTTAATATAATTATTATTTTTAGTTTTTTATTATTATTATCATTATTTTTTCATATTACATTATTTTTTATTATTATTATCATTATTTTTGTTTAGCAGTTCAATGGTAAGAACCAAGAAATGTAGCGCTGCTACATGTCGGTTGCTAATCACTTAAGTTCAAGCCCCATTACCAATGTTGGAATGATGCTATAGTGAGTTGCTAATCACTTAAGTTCAAGCCCCATTCCCAATGTTGGTACGATGCTATAGTGAGTTTTTGATGTAAGCTCACACATGAGTGTAGCGCATGAGGTGGACTACTAGGAAAAGGTTTGGAGAGTGATTGAGAGTTCTTATTAGGTTAGGATTAAGAGAAATTCACGTATGGACCATATTGCGGTCATCAACAAAATTTTTAGTCAAATTTTGAGAAATTTCTCACTATCTAGCTCCAACTATTATCCATTGCTTTTGGATGGAAACACGAACAAAATCAAAGCTTAAATATGTTGGTATGTGTGTGGCCATGGGGCTTTTAAACGTGCAATTTTTTTTTCTCTTATAATTTAATGTTTATCACTAAAATAGGGAGACTTCTTAGAGAGAGAAAATGCCGTTATCTAACGGCTAGAAAGTAACTACCCACTTTTAGGACCACGTTTTTTCAGAGATTTCAGGAGGAAGCCGAACATTCGAGAACGACCTCCTTCATCCCTCTTTAAGAAGGGTTTCATGGCCATGGAGAGGTACACAAACATTTACAGAGTTCTCATAGTTCTGGTAAAAGCCTGATCTTTGCAATCGATTGTCTCACGACACTGCCCCTAATCCTGGGAGTGGGTCCATCTCTTCCCTCAAGATTTTTACATTGGTATCAGAGCGGGGAAGTGTGGTGGGCTCATAACCTATAGATCCCATGTTCTATTTTTTGTTTTTATTTGTGTTTTATCCTGAGTTTAATTTACAGTAATTTTGATATTGTGCTTTGCCATTTACATATATCTTGCTGTAAATTTGTTATTCTCAATTTTGGCTCTCTAATGATGTCGCTTGAGCAATGAATCACAATTGCATGAGTGATAATTTTTTCCATTTTTGACGATTTTTTGGTGCACGGTACTTTACTACCCCTATCTTGATGCTCATACATATTGGATGATAACGTTATTGATAATTTAACAACATTGAAGCTCTTATTGATAAATTTATTGATTCATTGATTATTCATATATATCTTCTTCTTCTTCTTTTTTCATAATACCCTACTCTTAATTCACCTTCTTGCCTACGTGATTCATATATATCTTGTCGACTCATTGTTCTTGATTCACATATATCTTATTGATAAGGTTATTGATGAAAGAAAGACGTATGTGATCTTTTGTCGAGAAACACAATTTTTTTTTTTTTTATATATAATAATCACCCCTTATGTTTTGGCAATAAGATCACTCACATATGGTCTTATTACAACCAATAGATATTCCAAAAATAAATAGCACATCAATAAAATAAACTTCAACTACTTGATGCCATTCATACAACCTAATATGTGCTTGGGAATATAAAATAAAAGAACAAGCAAATAAAATAAAAAATATCGGAGATTACTTCAACCGGGCTTTTTACACCCCAAACCGAGCCATCACATCCAATGGCATTGGATCTGTGGTCTAGCTTCAATCACGAATCGAGATAGCTTATTTTCGGCCAAACTAAGTAACCACCCTTACAATCTCTAGTAAACCTTAACCCCCAAAATTAACTTAGGCTCCCTCTAATTTTTTCAACCCTTAATTTCTTCTTAGGCCTAGAGAGGAGAGAGAGAACTACCTAGGTTTTGGAGAGAGAAAGTTAGAGAGAGAAATATAGAGGAGAGAGAGCGGGGCGTGCCCCTCTAGGAGAGAGAGATGAGAGAGAGAGATTAGCGGAGAGAGAAAGGTTGTATAGAGATGGGGGGAGAGCACTCTTATTTATAGTAAATATTTAGGTTTAGGGTTTCTTAGGGTTTTTTCATAGTTTGTCCCTTTCATGAGATTGAATCTAAACCGTTGATCAGGGTGACTTGTAGGGTGAGAGATCTGAGCCATCCATTTTATAAATGGGTCATCAACATTATGGAAGATGCTTGTACCATTATCCCCTTTTCCTTAAACCATTTTCCTATTAATATATTTAAATAAAATAAATATCATGCATTCCATAAAATTGCGTGATCCAACTCACATATTCCATAAGGATATGACAAAAATTATCAAGCGAATAAATACTACCAAATATAAATAAAATAAGGTCAATTTTTATTATCTATTCAAATTGACCATATCTCTTTAAAGCAAACTTTCTATAAAACAAAATAAGCTATGGTCAATATTTCCCTTCCAAGATTTGACCACATGCCACAAATCAAAGTTACCATATCTTAAAGACTTGAACACAAAGCAAATAACAAGAATCCAAAGGGTGGGGCGTGCCACCCCTATGTGGCACATGTGGACCCCCACCCACATGCCACATGGTAGGCCCATATGCACTTTTGGGCCCCCATGAAATTTTATAAATAGTTTTTAAATAAAACAATTTGATATATATACATTTGAATTTTTACAATTTTATAAAATCAATAACTATATTTTTATAAGTCCAAAAATCATAAATAAAATATTGAGAGATTAATAAAATTTTAAATAATAAAACTAAAATCATTTCAATAATAAAATGAACACAATTAAATTAATATGATGAGAAAATGATCCATATGATTTTAGGAATTCAATCTGTAATTATGGGGTACTTCAGCTTCAACTATGGACTACATACCACACTAGCTTTATCGAACTGACCTAGTATTTTTCATGACCCACGGTCCAAGCAGTGGCTCATTAGCAAGTCACCAAAGTCAGGCTGATGAATCAAAGGATCACAATCCCAATGTGTGAATTACAGGTCTTATGCCAGAGAGAAGTCAAGGTCACCACGAGCTGATGCGACCACAACTCTATGACACATATGGGTATCTCTCGCATATGCATATACTTCACCCAAAGGTAGATATCTGGCTTTCTCGAACGATCTATCGATATGCATACCGTGTGATGAAACATGGATGAGGTTTTGACCCCGTCTTAGTAGGTTTACCTTCACACACAAGGGTCACACAGTCCCTCGGTTCACTCATCTAGGCATAAGCTCCGATCTCATAAAGGGCTAACCCAAAACCCTCACCGGTTAATTCTTTATGCCCAAGTACCTTGGGATTTCTAACCGACTGGCCTAGATCGGTAAGCATAGTCCGGTATAAGTAAACACCATTCACTTAGTATGGTCCTCGAGGGACCACACTCCCACTGAATTTATGTTTCACTATAAAAGTATTTCAATACACACTCATAAAGGCATTTGAAGGCCA
>NW_006500327.1:2459651-2470479 GCF_000471905.2 Amborella trichopoda
GTTTCTATGTAAAAATTAAAAAAAAAAAAAATCAGTCTACCCACCTTATTTTTAATTTTCAAAATTACTTTTTAGTCAATCCGAATTTTATTATTTTAATTTTATTTTTGTTTTTTAGTTAATAAATAATACCCTAAGCTTTAAGACATTACCCTACTAACTAAAAATATAAAATAAATCAAAATTTATTAAATGATAATTTTGAAAAACAAAATAAAAAAAATTAAGTGGACTGACCTTGTTCTATAATTGAATTAGTGCCTCAAATAAGTCACCACATCGCTTTCTGCACTTGCTTTTTGAAGAACACTAAAAACAAACATGCATCGCTTTCTGCACTTACGTTTTGAAGAACACTAAAAACAAAGGCACACGGCTGAATACCAATCCGCAAAACCACATTCCCTTGGACACATATCACATGGAGAGTAGAAAATTATTTGTCCCTACATTTACCGCCGGAATCAGCCTCAACCCGCCGGAAAAACCAGTTTTCCTGCAACTCCCGGCAGCCTTTCCGTGACTCTCATTTTGAGGCCATCCTTCATGACCAATATCACTGATGGCTTCGTCGAAACCCTGTGCCCTGCCACCACCTCCAGTCGGAACGAGCTTAGTGCCGCGGCAGCGGCGCATTTCATCTGCACAAAGGCCACCTCCTTGCCAAGGCAGGTCCTCGGCCCTCCATTGAAGGCCAGAAATCTGAAACCGCTCTCTGCTCTGAGCTTTCCGTCTTCTCCGAGCCACCTCTCCGGCTTAAACCTGAGGCAGTCTTCTCCCCATATCCACTCCATCCTCCCCGTGGCGTAGATACTGTACACGAGCATCGTCCCTGGTTCCACTGTGGTGCCATCCGGTAAAACATCCTTTTCTCGAACTCCCTTGTGGTCTAATGGCACCGAGGGGTAGAGACGTAGAGTCTCGGATAAGGCGGCGTGGAGGTAGTGGAGCTCGCTCAGGTCATTGGTGCCCTTCTCCTTGATCTCGGTTAAGATCTTGGCCTCGACCTCAGGGTGCGTGCTCACGAGCCAGAAGAACCATGCCAGGGCCGCCCCCGTTGTGTCCCGCCCTGCTATCAAGAAGTTCACCGCGACGTCTCTCAGATATCTGTTATCAGTCCCGATGGCACCATCCATAGCGAAGATCGAAAGCAGGTCTCCGCCACCACCGCTGCCTCTGCCTCGTGTACGCACCACCTGACGCGCCACAAACTCATCCATGGTGCGCACGCCCTGGGCTAGTCGGGCCTCCTTGCCGAGGCCCAGCCAGCGCATCAGCTTCCACCACGGCAGGATGTGCCTCACCATGACCGCCTGCATGGCCTCATCCATAGCCTGCGCAAAGGGCACGAGCGGGAGCTCCGGCGCAAGGCAACCGATAGCCTCGCCAAACAGGACAGCGCAGGTCGTGTCCATCGTGTATCTCATCATGAGGTCCTGAAAGTCGACCACCGCCCCCTCTTCAGCCGCTTGGCGGAGTATAGGCACCAAGTTGTTGAAGGTGAGCTCACGACTCTTCTTCTCAACAAATATTCGAAAGGCTTTCGAATGTACATGCGTATTTGCCATCCGTCGTTGGCCCTGCCAGTCGACGCCGTCGGTGTTGAAGATGCCGGCGCCCATGAGCTCCCGGAAAATGTCGTGGAAGTCCGGGCCTTTGGGGAAGTTGGAGAAGCGAGTCTTGAGGACGTACTCCATGTTGGAGGGGTCACAGGTGGCAACGATGCGCATGCCGGTGAGGATCGGACCACGGACGGTGAAGGTGCCGCCGAGCGCTCTGAGAACATCAGCACTCCAGTTGTGGATGTGGGGGAGGTTGATGAGTACGGCTGGGAGGTCGCGGAGGAGGGGCCAGCTGATGAAGGGCCTATGGCGCTGCCTCATGTAGTGGAGGAAGAGGAAGCAGAGGAGGGCAATTAAGATCTCGCTCCAGCCCAGCCCGCACCATGATCTCAGCCTTCCACCTTGGTCCATAGCGTTGGCGGATCAATGAATGAGACCTCCTGGCTGCTGCCATCGCACACACGCATGTCGGTGGCAATATATCCTCACAACTTGTTTCTGATTAGGACGCATATTGTAAAAATGCGGTCCAGGTTCTCTGGCCCCTCAAAACTTCCTCAAAAAACTTAGTTACACGTAGCAAGCCTTCAACCCCACAGCATCGCAGCCCCGCATTTTCACGCGTACATGTAATAAAGCACAACAGAACTATTTATATCACCACTTTATACTTATGTTAGGATGTGGGATAATTCCCACAAAGTGCATTAAATTAAAATAGATATTGAATAACTATTATTAATATGTAAAACTATTATACTTGCCACAGTGTGGCTTTATGGTTATTGTTTCTTCTAGGTTGAAATAGCCCGTAGGTTGGGCGTGCTACATTATTTTATTTTTGTTATAGAAAAAATAAAAAGTAAGTAGAAAATAATGTTGTTAAAAAAAATAATTATTTCATTTGAAATTCTATCTTTCTATTATCAATTTTTTTTTACTAAATTTATTCTAGAAAATTAAAATTTTGAAAAATTGAAGTGTTATTTCGAAAATAATGTTATTAAAAAAAAAAAAACTCCATTTGAAATTATATTTTTCTATTAACAATCTTTTTTTACTAAATTTATTCTAGAATCTAAAAAATTAAAATTTTGAAAAATTGAAGTGTTATTTCGAAAATTGATACGCAATCAAATATTTTCTATATTGGTAACCAAATTTTTATTTTATTTATTAACTTTTGTACTATAAATCATGTAATGTACTATTTTTCTTACAGTTATCAATAATACATTTTAAATTAGATGATATTATAAAATACTTTGGATTTGTTATTGTTTGTATAATAAAATAATTATAAAATATTAACCAATAACTTTAATTTCAGTATATAATATTATAGTTAGTTAGGTTGTAATAATTTTGGATTATAATTAGGTTGTAATAATTTGGGTTTGTTTAGCGAATTAGGGTTTTCCGTCAATTCGAGATTTTAGTGGCCATTTTTTCATCGATTTAGTCTACTCTGTATTGTAGTCTATGTATGATTGATATACTTTATCAATGATAATTTTATGATTTTTCTTTTGTGTGATATAAATTTAATGGTTAACATAAGTTTATACAAGGAAAGAACGTCTCAATATTCACAAATTGATGAAAAAAATTAAAATTAACAATGCAGTACTCTTGTTTCTTATTGGATTCCTAAAAGACAACATTTATAATGAATTTTAATTATTTTTTGGGATTTTTTTAAAGCTTAATCCAACCGAGTCATATGATTCCCGATCCAGATGGGTTTTTGGAGTGTCTGATCGGGGGCACCGATCCGTTTTTTAAACCATTGGCTTTAATATATAATCTTTGACATAAATATGAAAATAAATAAATTTTAAAAATTAGAAATAATAATTATATTAAAAAAAATTTGAACAGTTAATTACAATTTGTTTTAGGAACAATATCTCAATATCCCACATTTTTAGATTTTATTTTTTAATAAACCCGATGCCTCAAAAAATATCTTCCAACTCTGGCCAATTTAACATACTTTTTAACCTAAACAAATATGAAAAAGATATGCTGATTTTGAACCCAATCCATTTTCTCTTCATTTATATACCCTAAACTTTTCTCTTTCTCTCTCTTGCCGCCTGTTTCACTCCCTCTCTCCTCCTGTCTTTATCAAAACACTTCTCTCTCCTCCCTGTAACTTCTCACCACCAAGTATAGCTCCTCTCGTGTTTATCCAAACGCCTCCCTCTCTCTTTATGTGTTTATCCAAACACCTCTTTTTTTTTTTTTTGAGAGGATATTATTAATCTAGAACGAGATTACAGAATCCAAAATAACAGCTTCGGAGAGAGTCAAACTTCCTTTGGCTAGGGAATCAACTAGCACATTAGCCTCCCTATCCACATGAACAAAAGAGACAGAAAAGGAGGAGACGAGATCCAAAATCTGAAAATAACAAAGATTTCAACTCCCAAGGAACTTTCTAATCCCCTATGCACCATTTCACAACATTGAGGAAATCCCCTTCAATAATGTAAAAAATCCCCAAATTCCTCTCCACAAGGGAATGAAGGCCAAAGAGAAGGGCAAAGATCTCTGCATAATTCGCAGTCCGCACCCCAAGTGGCCCTACTTAAGAGAAAATCACATTACCCATTCAATCCCGAAGAACCCCTCCAAAACCAGGAAGGCCCGGTTACCTAATGAGCTACCATCAAAGTTGAACTTATAAACCCCCAAAGGTGGGACCATCCATCTGCCTTTGCGCCTATACTTTTGGAAACCCCAATGAAAGAGGTTAAAAAGGTTACATCTCACATCTACTTCAGAAAAATTCTGTTAACAACTCGTAGCAGAGAGGTACAACCAGATGGAATGCAAGATTTTCTCTAAAACTTTTCCAACTGGCAAAGAGGTACCTTCAAACATTCTTCTATTTCTCTCTCTCCAGATCTCCCACAGAATGGAGATTTGCCATACAACACTCCCAGTCATTGGTAATGTAATTGAATGATTATGAAAAACCCCAATCAGCGACAGTGGCATTACCAATGCAGCCCCAAGCTTGTCAAAAAACCACCTCCAAATGCCACTGGAAAACGGACCATGGAGAAAGAGATTATCACTAGTCTCTCCTTCTTCCTTGCACATGAGACATATATTCAATAAAATTTCCCTCTCTTAGTCAGATTATCAACCGCGAGAACTCAGTTTTGAATTGCCAATCAAAAAAAACCTAGCACTTTGAGAGGTAGGGGCCATTTCCACAAGATAGCTATTTCAGGCATAGACCATCACACCCTCTCATGGTAGAGTAAATGATACATAGATTTAACTGAATAAATCCCATTTTTGTCAATTTCCCAACCTACCTCATCAGAAGCATTATGCGAGATATAAACATCTTTCAATAGTCTATGAAGATCAGCAAACTGAGAGAAAATCAAAACAGAAACCCTGTTATAACGTAGAGTAATATTCCACTCAACATTACTACCCCTACGAACAAAAAGCTCAGCAATAGTGGTTTCTTGATTAGTCATCAAATGATAAATCAAATGAAAACTTAATTTCAATGGGCAGTCCCCCAACCATTTATGATGCCAAAAGGAGATATTGCAGCCATTACCCACACACCACTGAATATCACGATGTATAATGCCTTTACACGAATGGAAGGCCCTCCAGCTGGCTGACATGCCCCTTACTCTATTCCTATTCCCCACCCACATACTATCCATTCCATACTTTAAAGCAATCACTTCGTACCAAAGATGGTTTTTAAGAGTAAGACATCTTCACCACTATTTACAGAGCAGAGCTTGATTAACCAATTTGATTTTCCTAATCTCAAGCCCACCTTCCTTTTTAGGCGTATACACTCTATCCCGGCGAAGGAGATGGAACTTCTTCTTCTCCACAGATGACCCCCACAAAAAGTTCCTCATCATAGTCTATATTTTCTTTGCTATTGAAGCATGGATTTGTATAATAGACATCTGATAAATAGGCAAGTTTGACAGACATGCTTTAATGAGTGTAATCCTCCCTCCAAAAGATAAATACTTAAATTTCCATAAATCTAGCTTAACTTGGATACGCTGTAAAATTTTATCCCAAACTGCAATAGGGAGACGACCATCTGAAATTAGTATACCGAAGTACGTAATAGGGAAAAATTCAATCTTACAACCAAACTCCTGCGCAAAAGAGGAAACCTCCGCATTAGGGCAATTTACACCCGGGAAGAATCTCATGATCATTTGCAATAGCTCAGAACTAATCAAACTCCAAAATTGGTGAAAAAAGATTAGAGAGAAGTCATCAGGACCAGGTGCCTTGTCTCCAGGTAAAGCGAAAACTGTCTTTTTTAACTCTTCCAAAGAAACATTTCTATCTAGGATAGAACTTAGGTGAGGCAGTAAAACTTTGAAGCCTACCTGGCTTAGTCTAGGGGTACAACTCACTTCCAACGGAAAAGCATGGTGAAAGTGCTTCATAATAGCACGACTCATACCCTCACCATCATCCGCGTCAACACCATCAACCGCCAGACCAGAAATATCATTTTGGCGCCTCCTGGCATTTGCAATAACATGGAAGAGTTTTGTATTCATATTCCCCTCTTTCAGCTATTTGACCCTGGACCTCTGTTTCCAATACACCTCTTCCACCCTCCTAAGCTCTTGTAACTTATTCAATGGCACTTCTCTCCCCATCCATCTCTGTAGTCCAAGATCCTATTTGTTGCATTACTTGATCTGTGATCTCAATAGAAAGTAACACTTCATCAACATTCCTTTTTATTGAATAGCATTTCTCTTTTTTCCAATCCATAAACTTATGCTTAATTTCGAGCAATTTCTTATGGAGTTGAAAATCAAGAGACCCACTGACAATCGTATTCTCCCACGTGCTTTTAATAAGGTCTAGAACATCATTTTCCTTTAACCATCCAATTTCAAAGCGAAAAGGTCTAGTACTTCCCAAAAAAACCTTAGAGGTTAAAAGAATCGGAGTATGGTCCGAAGAGAGCTTGGGGACTGCTTTAACAGAGGCTATAGAGAAAAATTCAGACCATTCAGGGGAAACTAGGAACCTATCAAGTTTAGACATGGAGAGGGAAGTCGCACTCCCATTAGACCAAGTGAATTTCGCCCCTGCAATTCAAAGGTCAATGAAGGCATGCGACTCAATGAATCTATTAAATAGACGTATTGATGTAGTAATCACTCCCCCAGCAAAGCATTCATCTAACAAAAGGGTAAAATTAAAATCCCCCAATACAAATAGGATAAAGAAAATGAGAAATGACTTTAGTCATTTCTTCTATAAAACAAAATTTCTAAGCAGAACTATGTGGACCATAGACATTCATCATACCTCATTGAAGCTCAGCTTCCGGACCCACAAAGCCAACAAGCAATAAAAAATCTTTCTTTACAATACAAAAAGAAAGCAAAACCGTATGGTCCCAAATCAATAAAATACCACCAGACTGACCCACTAAATCAATGCCCACAAAATCTACTGCTCCATATCCTCAGACTTCCCTAACCCCAAAAAGAGTAGGGCTTGGAAGTTTGGTTTCTTGTAAAATAAGAGCAGTAGGTTTATAATCCAAACACCTCTCTTTTACTCCTCCCAATAACCTCTCACCACTAAGCATCCTTCTCTTCATGTGTTTATCCAAACACCTATCTCCTCCCTATAACCTCTCATCACCAAGCATCTCTCCTCTGGTATTTATCCAAACACCTCTCTTTTACTCCTCCCAATAACCTCTCGCCACCAAGCATCTCTCTCCTCCTGTTTTTATCCAAACACCTCTCTCTTCTTGTATATTTCTAAACACCTCTCTTTCCATATACTTACTTGTATTTGGGAAGAGAGAGTGGAGAGAGAGATAGGAAACGTGAGAAGAGAAAGCGGGAGGAGAGAGAGTCAGGGGTTAGAAATAGGAAAGACAGAGAGAAGGGATGTGGGGAGAGAGAAAGAGAGAAATTTGGGAGGATGGCCTTTAGAAAAGGCATATCTTCTTAGATTTGTTTGGCCTAAAAAAAGGTTTAAAGTAGCTCCAAGATATTTTTTAAAACTTTGAGTGTATTATGAAATAAAATCTAAAAATAGGGGATATCGAGATATTTTCTCTTTTTTTAGATAGACACTTTATACCTCTTGACTGCATATGGTAGAAAGGGTGCAGGTGGCATACAAACACCTCCTATGTGTAGAGGTACGATGCCTTTCAAATTTTATCATGGTATATAATTTTGATGTAAAATGTTATTAGGATTATCTCAAAATTTCTTTTTATATCTAATTATAAAATTTTAAATTTAAAAAATGATTAAAATCAAGTAGGTCTATAAACATGTGAAAATCTTGAAAATTGACCGCATAGGTAATATGTTGTAAAGTGCACAATTTCTGAGACTTAAAATCTTTTTATTTTTCATAATCATACATCTCGATATCGAGATGATCAATCAATGCGTTTTTCAACATTAAAAATGCCTTTTCCAATAGATTTTTGAAAAGCACCCGGTAGTTCTATATAAAGTTGCATCTTTAGATAAACTTTTTCTTTCTAGAAATGCGGTAATGAAAAAAAATCAACGATTGTTCTTGTGGGTTAATGGTCGAGGGTTAATGGTCGAGCCCGCACGAAACAATTGATCGTGTGGGTTATAGTTTGTAATTTACATTGACGGATGTTACATCTCAAGAACCGTCCCCATCACCACGTCCTGGTTTCCCAAACCGCCCCATTACCACAAGAAACTACACTTTCGTACCGTTTGAAAAGACCGCTTAAACGGATAGGTTCATGTTTAATTTATTTATTTTTTATAAACAAGGATAACTTAGGGTCAACGCTCTAAACAATCAAATGAAAACGTACTTCAAAAGTTTATTTTGTTGCTCAACTATCTTCATCTTGACACCAAGATGTATAGGTATGGAAAAAAAAAAGATATAGAGTTTTAAAAATAATGCATCTTGTAATATATTTTAAAAAAATTAATTTTTAATATTTTCAAGTTTTCATAGATTTGTTCGATTTATACTATTTTTAAGCTTTAAATTTTATAATTAGATATAAAAATATATTTTAAAGCTATCAGCAAGATTTCTAATATTGAAACGTTTTCGATACTATTTGAAGGTATGCTCTATATTGATTCTTTATAGCCTCTGCTCTATACAAACCTCACCCTTTATCTCTTAGGGGTGTTGAAGCTAACTCTTTGCATTTATTAAGTACGACTGGATCTCATTACAACGACTTAAAGCTTAGCAAGAGTCTCTGTTGTAACCAGTTAAAAGGCGGACATGATTGTATGCTACGAGATCATTTATCTTTCTTACAAGAAAGTCATAATCACTTCTAACCATTAGATATTAAATAAGAGGGCTTGGGGTGGTTGCAAGATATTTTTTTTTTTTTTCTAAATTTTGAGTTTAGTCATATAAAATATATGATCACAATCACTCAATTTAATATATGAAAGATAAAAGTGATTGTGACCCCTTTATATTAAAAATAAATGGTCTCTTTATATACTTTTTCAATACAAAAATACCTTTTAAAAGAAGAGAGTTCCGGAAAGAGCAAAGGTATTTTCACAAAAATTCTATTAACACCCCATTGTAACATTAAAATTAAACTTTCTGTTATTTAGGTGTTTTATTGTTATAAACTAATAGCATGAGAAGTACAAGAATGAAGATCAAAACTCAATTTTATAAATATTGGAATGTTTAAAGTGAGCAATTTAAATTGGTTCAATGAAAACTCTAGAACTAAAAGAAATCCTATATAATGTAGAACTCAAAGTCTGAAAATAGTGTATATTGTAATAAATCATTTAGACTGTCCATTTAACACTAAAAGTAAGTGTTTATATATCTGCAAGCTCTATATCCCTTTTTAATTTCAAATTTTATTGTCAGTGTTGAAATTTAATTTTAGACTCATAATGGAGCTTTCTGTTGCCAAAATACTTTTTAAACTAGAATTTGATATAAGGCTTTATTTTGCTTTCATAAAGCTTAGGCCTTATAAAAATTTTATCTAAATATTGCACGCATTGCTAACTTCGACCATCACACTGATGACTAGAGAAACGTGGTTATTGACTTTGATAACACAAGTCCCATCTTATTATCATGATTTAAAAATATTCTATAGATTTTATATTTCGCTCCCAAGTCCCATTTTTTGAGAGCGTATATTATCTTTTCAATTTTTTTTCTCTTCTATATATCTTGTCGCCATCTCACTGCGTTGTACGTGTATTAAACTCATTAAAATAAAATTTTGATCCTAAAATAAAATTTCAAAAAGGCATAAATCACTTGTTGAAGTAGTCTATAAAAGAGAGAGAATTTGATGGATCTATCTTCACATACGGTCTTCTAAGGTAATCATTAAATTTTTTCTCTCTAAAAAAAATTTATAATAATTAATTTTTTATATTTCAATCATATTATTTTCTAACCTGCTCTAAAATTAATACTCATTATATTAGATAAATATATTATTTATTCATAAGTAAATATTATCATGGAATATTAGAAAATATAAAATATAAAAATATATCACATAAACTTCAAAATATAATTATATCTCTATTTATAACTGCATTTTGAGCTAATTATTTTATAAAATAATTATAATTATATTATTTGGATAGAAGAAATCTAGTTCTATAAGGCCTAGACTTTTAGGCCCACCAGATTCTAAGTTAGTAACGTCCACCAAGTTCTACTCCATTTTTTGGAGCACCAAATTCCACAATAAATAGCAGAATTGAACTTGGATGAATTATTTCAGGTCTTCAATCTATAAACATTTGAGACAAAAATTAACGATTCAGCCGATTTTCTTATCCAATTCACCGATCAAACACGGGTATGTCTATGATCGATTCGTGTTGAGATCTAAGGAAGGACAGGAGGGAATTAGATCGTTTGTTTCAAACTCTTTTAACTCATGATCTCCAAGACCAAGATTTTTGGGAGACGGTGAGATGCTGCCATTTGGAAACTTTTTATTTAAGCTTGTTGTTATTGACATCAAATTTAAGAGAAAAATTACAAAAAAATTCTACAGTAGAGAGAGATTGGGAAAACTTAAGAAAGAAGTGAAAAGACCTCAAATTTTTGGTTTGCAAATTAGGATTCTGATATGATTTACTGGATTTGTTTGTTTAGTAGTATGTAAAGTACATCACGCGCTTCTTATGCCTTACCATTATCAAGGTTGGCTAGTAACCAAACTGTCACGCCCCAAGAATTTA
>NW_006500327.1:2473772-2497974 GCF_000471905.2 Amborella trichopoda
GATTCGAGAAAATCCTTCTACAACTTTTCTGTAATACCCTGTCAATCCCAAAAAGCTTCGAACTTCAGTCACATTACTTGGTTGTTTCCAATTAACAACGGCTTCAACCTTTGAAGGATCAACTGACAGACCTTCTTTTGATATGACATGTCCTAAAAATGTCACTTGTTCAAGCCAAAATTCACATTTACTAAGTTTGGCATACAATTTCTTTTCTCTTAATATTTACAATACCATTCTTACATGCTTCTCATGTTCCTTCTGATTCTTGGAATAAATTAAAATATCATTGATGAATACCACAATAAATTTATCCAAAAAGGGCTTAAAGATCCGATTCATCAAATCCATAAATGCAGCCGGTGCAATGGTTAATCCAAAAGGCATGACTAAAAATTCATAATGGTCATACCTTGTTCTGAAAGCTGTCTTGGGAACATCTTCACTTTTAATCTTAAACTGATCGTATCCAGATCTAAGATCAATTTTTTAAACACTTATGATCCTTGTAATTGATCAAATAAATCATCAATTCTAGGTAATGGATACTTATTTTTCACTGTCACTTGGTTCAACTCTCTATAATCGATACACAATCTCATGGTCCCATCTTTCTTTTTAACAAACAATACCAGAGCACCCCAAGGTGACTCACTGGGCCTGATAAAACCTTTATCTAATAATTCTTTCAATTGTTATATACGTTCTTTAAGTTCTGCAGGTGCCATTCTGTAAGGTGCATTAGAAATTAGGGCTACCCCTGGCAATAATTTAATAGAGAATTCAATTTCCCTATCAGGAGGTAATCATGGCAATTCTTCAAAGAAAATGTCGGGAAATTCTTGGATAACCGGAGTGGTATCCAAATTTATCTCTTCCTTCCTATCTTCTTTGATATAGGCAAGAAAGCCTTGACACCCTTTTCGAAGGAGGCGATTAGCTCGGATACAGGAGATTAAATATGATGGGGAGTCTTCTTTGATACCATTGAAGTAAAATACTGGCGGATTCGAAATACTAAAAGTAACCATTTTTTTGTAGCAATCAATATTTACATGGTATGCAGAAAGTCAATCCATGCCTAAGATTATATCAAAATCTTGAATTTCTAAGAGTATTAAATCAACCGACAATTCCTTTTCTTCTATCTTTATTACACAAGATTTGTACATTATATTGGTATCACTTGAATTTCCCATCAGTGTGGCTACCTCTAGAATGTATTCTAATACTTTTGATTCTACCTTTAAGTGGCATGCAAAGTGTCGTGACACAAATGAATGAGTAGATCCAGGATCAATCAAAACATGAGCTACTTTTTGGAAGACAATAAGAGTACCTTGGATCACTGATTTTGAGACCTGAGCATCTTGCTGGGGAATCGCAGATACTCTTCCCTTCATCTGAGGCTTTTGAGCTATCTCTCCTTGCTTTGGAAGCTGTTGCATTTGTAAGCTAGGACATTTTCTAATCTGGTGCCCCAATTTTTCACATTTAAAACAGGCTCCAGTATTCCAATAACAATGGCTCGATCCATACTTTTTCCTACATTTTATACATGGTTCTATTGGGCTTTGAAGTGGCAAGAGCCTTGGCTTCTTGTTTGCCCTTTCAAGCTGTTGTGGATTAGATGGTATGGGTCTAACCTGACTTTTCTGATTTTTCATCTTTTGGTAATCTTCGAAATCTTTTTTGACAATTTGGACTCGATCCACTATTTCAGCATAAGTTCTCAATTTTAAGACTGATATTCTGCTTTTAATAGCTGGTCTGAGACCCCTTTCAAATTTTTTCACCTTTATTGCCTCATTGTTAATCATATGTGGTGCAAACCTGGCCAATTCAGTAAACTTGGCCTCGTACTGTGCTACTGTCCATTTTCCTTGGATTAATTCCAGAAACTCCATTTGTTTTTGGTCTCGAATAAAATCTGGAAAATACTTTTCATTAAATGCCTCTAGAAATACCTCCCAAGTCAAAGGTTAATTTTCTTTGACCAATACTCTTTTTGCCATTCGCCATCAATGTTGTGCTTCACCTTTTAACATAAAAACTGCCAAGGTCCCCTTCCTATCATCAGGACATTCCATTACCTCGAATAATTTCTCCAATTGCATAATCCATCCCTTGGCTTCCAGTAGGTTTACAGCACCCTTAAAAGAAGGTGGGTTCAATTTATTAAATTGTTCTATATTACTGCCACCATTTCCCGTAACTGACTACCTGGGTGAATTGTTGTTTTCCATCTGATATTGCATTAGAGCAACCATATTTTCCAAGGCTTTGTGAATACCTTCCATATTAGCTGCAGCTATTCTGAATCTTGACTTCGTCCCAATCTGTACACACAATAAATATGATTTTAAGTACATTCTTTTTAAATTTTCTAATAATCTTAAACCTATTGCTCTGATACTATAATTGTCACGCCTCAAGAATTTACAATACTGATATTCCTGAGATGTGACAGTCAAAACATATATATATCTCTTGAGAGGACAAATTTACAGTGGCGAATTCTTACAAAGTAACAAAAGAAATTTTAAGCACAACTATAATATCTTCCAGAGTTGATCCTCATGAGCACTCAAAATGAAACCGTAGTTATCCTGAAAAAAAAATGTTTACCATAATTTGATGAGTTTGGCTACTCAGTAAATGATCATCACAATCCTAAAAATAATCATGGTTGAAAGATATTAATAATTTCAAAAAGGAGATCTATTAACAGAAATGCATCAACATTTTTACTTTAAAAAATGCATAATTAAGTACAATTCGAATAATTGAAATGTGTATAACATTTTAACGGCAGTGCATAATTCAAAGGATTTCACAAAATACCCTCCTGGCATCCCAAGTAGGTCACCTATATACCCCATCAGGGTCTTGATGGGTCCACTTAACCCCTATCGACGTTCTAGATAGGTCCACTTAATCCCTAGAGGTCCACTTATACCTCACCGGCGTAGCGAATGAGTCCACTTAATCCCTACCAGCGTACCAGATAGGTCCACTTATACCTCACCGGTGAACCGGATGAGTCCACTTGCATACTTAAAGTATTTCTAAATCTCTTTAAACATTCGAAAGCAGCAATATCATGTACTCAGCATATCACTAAAATTATTAATATGAATTTCACGAAAACCATTAATAACAGTCACTTTCAATAACATATAAAAAATAACCAGTCAAATATTTTGGGCTCAAATTTAGAAAGGTAGCAGTTCGTAAAGAAATTTTAGAATAATTGTCAATCTAATATGTATAGAAAAACTCTTATAGAAATTCAAGCATACAGAATTATCACAATTTATAGGATGTCAATTTACAAATAAACATTTCACAGACAATGCTATAATCAAATGCAAAATTATAAATTTTCAAATAATAAGGCAGTCATTTGCACATGAAATTTACAATGTCTAGATATTCAAAAACAGTAGAAAGAAATCTCACAATTTTACTAAAAGCAGAAATATCACATTTATTTCTAATAATTTTACAGTATCTAAAATTCTCTAAGACAAGAAATAAATTTATTTCTAAGAATTTATAGCATTTAAGATTTCTAACATAAATAAAATATTACACTTTTATTAAAAGATTATTTTTCAAAATAATGAGGTCGCTTGCGCCTAAAATTTATCGCGCCTAAAATTCATGATAATAAATAGAAATAACTATTTCATTTTATTTTTAAAAAGGACAGATTATTTTTCAAGATAATAAAGTCACTTATCTAAAATATTTGAGAAAGAGCTTCCGATAAAAATTTGGCTAGAGAGAAGAGCTCACTGCGTTTCGACTAGAGAGATAAAGATCTCAAAATTTTTCTAGGGTGGGAGTCATCGCCTCTCTTATTTAAATTCTTAAGATACCTTATTATATTATCTTATTAAGTTACACTTCATATATGAAGTGTAACAATTATATTACACCTGAACTAAAGGACGTGGCAAGGCAGCCAAAAACTTAAACCAAAAGCTTTTGAAAGTAGTGATGGTCCCTAAGGACCATCATGCTCATATGGACCATCACTTATTAAAAGTTTCTTCTATTTTTTTTATTTTTTATTTATTTTTTTTTTTTTGAATTTTTAGGATTATTACACAAACTCAAGGAATGCTTTGGTCAAGAAAAAAAAATAAAAAAAAATAAAAATAAAGCCTAACTCGGCTTGTCTGGAATTTTTGGGACAGACTTGAGGGTTAAAACAACCAAAAACGGACCGATACATAGAAATCCCAATGGTCCGGGCCCGGCCTGGTGTGGGCTTGGTCTCTACAAGGCCGGCCCATGCCTCACCCTTGCAGGGCTAAATATAATCAAATAATAAATGGAAAAAATTATGGAATGAAATAATGTTCAGAAATTCGACTCTGCCAAGGTACTCAGACTCTGGCCAAAGCGAGTTATTTGGCCAAGTTCCTATTATGTTAAAAAAAAAAAGAATTAATTAATTAAGGTACATATGAAATACGATACTTATTTGTTATCACTGCTTTGCTATCGTATTGGTAAGAATTTATACGCCCTCTACAACAAGGAATCGTTATTTTGTGAATCCCAATACTTATTTTCTATTTTTAATATAAAATAAGGAATGTGTATATTTTTAATATAAAATCATGTGTATATTTTTAATATAAAATAAGGAATGTGTAATTTTTTAATAAAAATGGAATCATTGCTGGTAGGATTTGAATCATGGACGAGAAAAAATTGAGGCATACGTGATAGCCAAAAAAGAAAATAAAAGAAAAAGAAACTATACATCATGTGATTATAGCAGTCGATACATTATATAATAAATCAGTACATAGTGCTCGGCCAAGTTCAAGTCTCCTCTGCCGAGTCCGAAAACAGTGGAAAAAAGTATCCCCAAGTCCACATTTTGCAATATAGGCCCTAGCTTTTTAGTGTCAAGCCAGGTAGAGCTTGGCATATCGCAAGCGGAACAGATATGACCCATAGAAGAAGCAAAATGAGTGATGCAAAGTTGTTCAAAACATATTGGAGAATGAAGTTGAGCAAGCCTATCCGGACAATGTAAGTGTGTCTTTTCTGTCGATCAACTTTTTGCTTGATTATATCCTCATTTGGTTGTGGTTTCATTCGAAGTGGTCAAAGACATGATCGATATGAAACATTTTTTAGGGTTTTAGATGTAACAACGATTTTGATCCTCTTTCACTCTCTCTAAGTGAACAATTCTAGGAGAAAATATAGTATTGAATGATGGAGAATATGAAAGAAATCTAGAGAGGGATTATGATGGTGAGAAAATCATATGGGATCTATGGCATGGTATTAGAGATGCCTCATTCTTTATCTATGGTTGATCAAAAGCTGTGGAATGAGGTCTTTTGTTGGTAAAAACGGGTGTGGTGGTGTCTTTCTCGCCTCTTTTCAATGACATCTTTGGTCTTGGAGATTGGGCAAAATGAGGGTGGTCTCTTAACTATGTTCTGGAGGTAAAGATCATTGGTGAGAATAAAGTGGTTTTCATGTTTCATTCTGAGGGGGACGTTTGTCGAGCATTCTGTGCTAGATTTCCCAGAGTCCGAGGTAAACTTCTTTCTTTGGATATGTGGTAACCCTCTGATCATTCGTCATTTGCTCAGAGAGTTTGTATATGGGTGAGACTTTGGGGTATTTATTTTAATATATGAAAATTGTATGTTATCAAGAATATTGCTAATAGTTGTGGTGAATACTGCGATTTGGATTGGATGTCCTTTTGTAGGGGCTGACCGACTCTCTGTCAGGGTTAAGGTTTGGATGGTGTTGGGTCAGCCTCTTCCAGTATCTGTTCAGCTCCAGGTAGGGAATGATACTTTTGTTATTAAAGTGGTGGCTGATGATGGGTTGGTTCAATCTTACCTTGAAAAAGAGATGTTTCCTTCAGAGATCGTAGTGGAGGGGTTGAAGATAGGGTTAGTGGCGAAAGTTGTGAAGTCGGGTTTGAGTTGTAATGGTGGAGATACTCAGTAGAAGGCCGCTGCTCAAAATTTGCTTGTTGTTGGGAATCCCGATGGTCGTCGCCGGAGACAGTGCTTCAAAAAGAAGAAAAAGAGTGGCTAGATTTTGAATTTTCCTAATTCGAATTTGAAAAGGAAATGGGTCCCGGTTGGATTTTTTCCAGATTTTACTGCTGATTAATCTAGGGAGTTGCCATGTATTAAGACTACAGGTGCTAATACTTCGGGAGTGGTACCTACCTCAAGTCTACCTAACGTGGTAGTTGTTTCCATTTCTAGGATGCTTGATGGACTGCTTCTTGGGGAGGAACCAACTGATTTTAAGGGTAAGGCGGTTCCCATGCAAACTTCAAATTTGGATATTATAAAAGATGGGTTTACCAATTTGGATGGTCTCGCGGGTTCACTAATTCCATAGGTTGTTAGTTGTAAATCTAAAGGCTTGAATGACAGTGTTGTTCTGCTAGATGGGATGGGTGGAGATACCATGGAAGGCAGCGTCTCTTGGCACGTGGCACTCTCCCCGAGTGGAGGCAACCTCTCTACAGCTTTTGGGGGGACCATCTGTAACTGATGACTCTGTATCAGAAGTTGAGGTTTTTGAGTCTGATTCTGTTGATGTTGACCCTAAAGAACCGAAAGTTGCAGCTATGGTATCTGATATGGGTATGGATTTTAATATCCCCATTGGGGTATTCTTTATGATGTGAAACATATTAATAAGGCTAGAAGGACTATGGATTCAGGGGCAAATAGTGCTCAGAGCAGTGGAGGGAGGTCTGAGAAAACCCCTATCCTCGGCAAGGCATCTAAGCATAAGAAGTTTTTTTCTTTGGGGTCAAGGTCTTCGGCTCGACTGGAGGCCAGTGGCATCATCAAGAGGATTGCGATGCCGAACGAGCCTTTGGATAAAGAACCAGAAATTATTGATCTCTCTGAGGTCTCCTTTGCTTCTCTTGTTTCAGACTCTTCGGAGTTGTCGGATTCTACTGCGTTCAATGAAGTATTGATGTTGGAGGAGGTCTATTTCGGAGTAGATTCTGATGGGCCAGGTTCCACCTCTAACCGTCCTTGCATATTCTCTCATGAAATTTTAGGGGTCTTGGTGACCTTAGGCATAATAGGGACGTTTTATTTTTGGTTTCTAAGTTTAAGACTTAGATTTTAATTTTTAAAGAGACCAAACTCCCTAGTCCTAGTGTTTCTGAGGCTAGGGAGGTCTGGGGCTCATGGGCTGTTTGTTTTTCTGGTATTGATACTGTTGGAGCATTTGGTTGCTTGTAGGTATTGTGGGACCCTCTTGTTCTTCAAAATTTTGAGACTGTTATTCGAGACAGATTGTTACTTCTTGGCTTTCATAGTCCTATCCCGAGGTTCTCTTGGGGAATTATGATTGTTTATGATCCTAGTGACTATGCTCTTAAGGAAATTTTTGTCTATGACCTGGATGGAGTGATTCAGTAATTTCATTTCCCTCTGTGCATAGGGGGGATTTTAATCTTATTAGGTGGCCAGATGAATGTTCTGCAAGAGCTTCTATTAATTCTTTGATGAGGTTGTTTAATAGATTTATAAAAAACAATTCTTTCTTTGATCTACAAATTGTTGGGACTAAATTTACCTAGTTGAATAATAGTATCATTAGTCGTTCAATGTTAAAATTGGATAGATTTTTTGTATCTACAAATTGGGTGAATGTCTTTCATCTTCTCTCTATTAGAGCTCTTCTACATCTATCTTTTGATCATATCCCCATTTTGTTATACACTAGCATGGAGAAAGGTGGGCCGAAGACTTTTATGCTAGATATTGGGTGTTTAGAAGAGAAGGAAGTGGTAGAAATCTTTAAACCATCTGACATAACACAATTTCTATTGGTTCATTGGATTTTCAATTGCACAAAAAGCACCTTAATATTAAACATAAGCTCATCGTTTGGAAGAAAGAAAATAATTTCAATGTTAAGTCCAAAATTGATGAGGTCTTATGTGAAATTGAAGCTTTGGACTAGCACGTTCAATCTATAAGTGTGTTAACCGAAGAGTTGATAGGTGAAAGGAGTTCGAAGTTGAAATCTCTTCATGATCTTTATAGAGCTGAGGAGTTATATTGGAAGCAAAGATCAAGGATAAAGTGGTTAAAGGAGGGTGATATGAATATTAAGTTCTTTCATTCCATTTCAACTGCGAGAAGAAGGCAAAATTATATTTCTGATTTGACTATTCCTGGTGTTAATGTAAAGGATAGTATTGCAATGGAAGGGGCTACTATTGACCACTTTAAGAAGGCTTTTTCGACGGAGGTGAAGTTCACTCCAAAAATGAAAAGGGTATATTTTTAAGTTTTGATAGTAGAGATGAATTCTAATTTGGAGTGTAGGACCTTTATTGAAGAGCTAAAGGGGGTCATTTTTGCTTTACTTGATGATAAGGCTCCAGGCCCAGATAGTTTCTCTTTTTTTTTTCCATAGATTTTGGAATTTGATTAAGTCTGAATTATTAGAGATGGTTAGATCTTTTATGACTAGGGGTGAGATATTTAAAGGGGTTAACACTACTTATATAACTCTTATCCCTAAAAAATCAGTGATAGCAGAGTTATCAGGTATTATGCCCATCAGTCTTCTTACCAGTCTTTATAATATTGTGGCAAAGGTCTTGGCTGATAGATTGAAGTCAATCTTAACTTTTCTTATCTCTAGAACTCAATATGCTTTCATTCAGAATCGTCAAATTAGTGATAGAATTTTAGTGGCTCAAGAGTGTATTCATTATATAGTGAGAAGTCAAATTCGTGTAGTCATTCTTAAATGAAACAATTTGATGGGTATCTTGGATTCGGTTTATATTTCCCAGGGAGCACTAGAGGAAGTGATTTGGGAAGATGAATGCGATGGGGTATTTTCAATGAAGTATTGTTATAGGCTCGTTTTTCACAATAGATGGAGATGGTCTTTACCTTTTGCAGCCAAAGTGTTGAAATGGTTGTTCCCCATAAGGTGCAAGTGTTTTTATAGTTAGCTATCCAAAATAAGATTCTAACAGTGTATAATTTGATTAAGAGGGGTAAAGTTTTACCTAACATATGTTTGATGTGTAAAGCGGATGAGAAATCTGGGGAGCATCTTCTCATCCACTGCCACGTTGTCTCAACAATTTGGTACTGGTTATTTGGGCTACTTGGGGTTCATGCTTTACTGCCCCAATCTATGATGTATATAATTTCACAGTTGGGCTTTAATCATTTACCTTTTGGGGGTATTTTGGTCTGGCAAACAGCGAGAGGGGCTACTATATGGGAACTATGGAAAGAAAGAAATATGCGGAAAGAGGGAGTTTATCTTTTGATAAACTGCTGAGTAAAGTCAAACTATCTATAAGGTCCTGGCTCTCAATTACTAAGGATTTCACAACCAGATGTTCTGTTGAATTTGCTAAATTTTTTTTTGATGGGTAGAGTAAAGATGAGACCAAAGAGTATTTGGATGGCACCAGAGAGTGGGAGATTTAAGTTAAATTTTGATGGGAACTCCCTGGGCAATCCAGGTTTGACAGGCATTGGGGGTGTGGTGTGAGACTGTTTTAGAGAGGTCATCTTCTCATATACTGGCCCTATTGGTATAGGCACAGGTAACCAATCGAAGTTAATGGCTTTGTTGCAAGGGTAAAATTTTTTTATCTCTAGAAACATCGGGAGTAGTTGCAATATTGAAGGAGACTCTATGAACACAATTAATTAGTACAAGAAGGAGCAACATATTCCATGGGAACTGAGGTCTAGTTGGCTGCAGATTATGGATCTGGTGGCTCAACTTTCAGTTTCTTTTTGTCATGTCCATCGCGAGGCAAATTCGTTAACTGACTTTTTTTGCTAAAGGAGGGGCCTCTTTTTCTGCTTTAGCTATTTCTTTTGATGTAATTTCTTTTGAGTAGAATTTATAAATAAAGTAAAGAACATTTCTCAAAAAAAAAAAAAGAAGTTGCATAGAAACCCAATCCAGCTAACAGGAGGTTCAATTTGAGTCAATGCCGAACGAAATGTAGCAGAATGGGTCGACGTTCGAATGACATTGAATAGAATAGTTATAGATGAGAGAGAGGAGGGAAGTAGCTGAAAATTGGGGAAACTAAGTAGGACAATAGCAATTGCTTTATTAAATAGGAACAAAGCTGCATATAAGCACAAGAAGCGACAGAATTGGAACCCACACATAGCACCCCTATTTCTCATCTAAACATTTAACTGCAAACCAAAACCTAGTCATAAAAACACGAAGGAGTAGGGAAACTGCAGGTAAAAAAAATAGATGCACACATCCTAATCTAACCTAAAGTCAAATCCTGAACCTTGGAGCTTTTGCTGAGTGATGTGATCGAGCCGCTCGATCATCTCAGGCGTCAAATGGTTCATCCAATCTCCCACCGCCCCCTTCCTAAAAAAGACACTATTGGGATAACGTCTTTTAGATGTTTTCTCCTCACTCTTGTTGACCTCCAAATTGCTCAGCTTTTCAAAACTGCATATTTCCACTATCTTCTCAACCTCTTTCTCTTCCTCAACTGGCCTTCCAAGGAAAGCAGCCACCCTCTTCACAACGTCTTTGGTATCAGCGATCATTTCCTCATAAGTAAGAAACATAACCCTTTCGGGCATCTCCTTGCTCACCTTCCAGTATTCTAATACGTGTTAGAGAAAAGGCCCAAAGAGAAGAGCACCTTCGCAAAATCTCTCAAATGTTTCCTCAAAACTCAAATTTTCCAAGCCATGGTAGGAGAACTTTTTCATGAAGTGCCAAAACGAGACTATGCAGTCCCTAGGATTCCTCGTTATGTAAACACTTTGGCGACCACAATGTTTCAACGATTCAGGCAAGCCGTGGTAAGAGTGGTGAGTGCTAAAGAGCCTAGGAGATGGGACGCCAATAATATCAGGAATCGGGTTCATTGAGTATACTTCGAGCTCTAGATCGTGAATTAGGTCATGAGGGCTGGTGGCCAGGGATTTGGTGACTCTTTTTCTTGGTTGAAGTTATGTTGATTGAAGATGGAGAAGATGAGGGACTTGAGCCAAGTGGTGCCACATTTGGGGTATGTGGCCACAAATATGCCTGTAGAGCGCGTGGAGAAGTGTTTATCGGCAGCCATTGCTGCTTGCAGGAGATGGAGGCTGAGCATGATGCCTCTCCATTGGAACATGTTTGTCCCATCGGGCAGTTTCGTGGCAGGCAGGGGCAGGGACGATTGGATATCTTGGGGAAAGCTGAAACTAGCCATTAGATAATGTTTAATCTTGGGCACCACTCTTTCCTGTGTTTATTGGAGTCTCCCACTACAATATCAGGCACACTATTAAGTATCCTTCTCCCTGTTTGATTGCATTTGCTAGCAGAGGGTACAGTGACTATGATGTTACGTGTATGCTCATTTTCACTATGACCACACTAGAGTTTGGGAGATTGGGAGAGAGAACGTGAGGAGAGAAAGGGGCTTGGTTGTATTTTGTAAGTTTGTTTGGGTTAAAAATATAAGTAAAATTGGATAATGTTGGTGTATGGGGGTTAAACGGATTGTTTAAAAAGTGGATCGGTGATCCGGATCGGACACCTTACAAATCGATTCGGATCGACGAATCGGCGATCCGGATCGAGAATCGGCTGAATCGGCCGGATTAAAGCTTCAAAAAAATCCGAAAAAATTATTAAAATTCATTATAAATGTTGTTTTTTAGGAATCCAATAAAAAATGAGGATACTACATTATTAGCTTTCATTTTTTTTATCAATTTGTGAATATTGAGATGTTCTTTCCCTGTATAAACCTATTTTAACTATTAAATTTACATCACATAAAAGAAAAATCATAGTATTATCATGAATAATATATATAATTATATATGGACTATTATAAAGAATAGACTAATCAATGAAAGAATGGCCATTAAAATCTCGTTTTGGCAAAAAACCCTAACCCGTTAAAAAAACCCAAACTATTACAGCCTAACTAACTATAATCCAAAATTATTACAATATCACTAATTATAATTTTATATACTGAAATTATAATTATTAGTTTACATTTTATAATTATTTTATTAGATAAATAATAACAAATTAAAAATATTTTATAATATTATCTAATTTAAAATGTATTATTGACAACTGTAAGAAAAATAGTACATTACATGATTTATAATGTAAAAATTCATAAATAAAATAAAAGATTTGGTTATCAACGTAAAAATTAATAAAATACGTACAAATTTTGGAAATAACACTTCAATTTTTCAAAAATTTATTTTTTTAGGTTTCTATAATAAATTTAGTAAAAGAGATTGTTAGTAGAAAGATGGAGATTTCAAATAGAGTAAACTTTTTATTTTTATTTTTTTTTATACCTTTCATATTATTTACAAAAATAATTATACCACTATATACAACAAAAATTTACTGTTATATAAAAAATTAATTTTTTTATTTTTCATTTTTTTATGTCTTTTATATTATTTACAAAAATATTTATATTTATACCAACCACTATATACATAACAAAAATATTTATATTTATACCAACCACTATATATACAACAAAAATGCAACACATGCCCAAAGGGATTCAAATACAACAAAAATATTTATATTTATACCAACCACCCATACACAACAAAAATGCAACACATGCCCAAGGAGATTCGACCTTAGGATCTCAAGTAAAAAAATCAAAGTCATAACTATTAAGCCATCCAACTACATGTGATTATAAATTGCTGATTAATAGACTATATGTACATTTCGTTTTCATTTAATGACGTTTGGTAATTATCCCACATCGAAAGATGGGTATTCAACTTTGGTATATAAATACCTATGCAATATGAATTATAAAATGTGTGTAAAAATATTAGGGCAACCTCACACATGCGTTTGGATATATGTGTGTACGCGTGAGTGTGCGTGGGGCACGCTCGCACGTGCGCTTGGACACACGTGTGCAAGCGTGAGTGTGCTTGGGGCACACTCGCACGTGCGGGCACGGTCGTACGTGCGCTTGGACACATGTGTGAGTGTGTGTGGGGCACGCTCGCACGTGTGCTCGGACACACGTGTGCTCGGACACACGTGTGCACATGTGAGTGTGCGTCGGGTACGCTCGCACATGCGTTACGTGTGTGAACCAGGATGAATCGGATGGGAACCGGCTGTTCCATTCTAGAACCCGCGCGGTTTCCCGGATTTTGGTTAGAATCGGCATGGGCACGCGTGTTTTCGAGTCGATAAACTATTAATGATACTAGATAAGTTTTGAAACCATGGATTTATGGAGAGATAAAAAAATATGGTCTACAAAGATATTTTTTCTTTTAAATTTTATTTTATAATAGTTACAATTAATTGAATTCATTAATGAAATAAAACAGAGATTTTAAAGTTATGCTCACAAAACAAAAATATTTAATTATGTTTTAAATTTTAAAAAATTACTAAATTTGATTTATAGCATTTAAACAATATCAATAAATAAAATTAATTTGAAATTTATCTAAATTGAATCTATATTTTGGAAAAAGTTTATATAAGGATGCAACCTTATAATGTAGAACTAAGGATGCACCTCAAAAATCCATCAGAAAACATAGTTTTAATGTTGAAAAACCCTTTGATTGATCATCTCGGCATCGAGATGTATTACCATGAAAAATAAAAAGATTTTAAGAATAAAAGATAGTGCATTTTATAACATATTATCGACACAGTCCATTTTTTAGATTTTCATATGTTTATAGATCTACTTGATTTTAACCATTTTTGAAATTTAAAATTTTATAATTAGATATAAAAATAGATTTTGAGATAATCCTAAAATCATTTTATATCAAAATTAAATACCATAGTCTAAAACTAATAGTTCTGGGCGCAATGCATTAAAGTGGTCTGGATTTATTAGTTATGAACCACTCACTCTGAGAAATCAACGTGATCCAGAACTTCTCACGAATCAAAGTAGGCCAGGACTGATAGGTTTGATAAGATATGATATGTGATGCAAATATTAAGATACATACTAATATTTATGTGCTATATATTAACTGAGAAAGAGACCTACACTATTTTTATCACACGTATCCTATTTTTTTTTTTAATCTTTCAAACAAACAATTCAACCTTTGTTTCTCTTTTTACAAGTTTCAAAATCAAAGGTTCTCTTTTTACAAGTTTCAAAATCAAAGGTTCTTAGCTTCTTAAATCTCTTCAACAATCTCTTTCCAAAACAGTTTAACGGATTGTCACTTTTTTCAAAAATTTCAAAGTTAAAATTTCTCACTTCCTTAATTCTCTCGAACCATCTATCTCTTTAAATTAAATGATATCAATTGTAATTTTTTTTCTCCCCTCTCACTCATCCTTCTTTCTATAATTTTCTTTGAATCTCTTCTTAAATATCTCTTTCTTTATATCTCCTTAAATCTCTTTCCTCCTCCTTTCCCTCCCACTCTCACTCTCATTTTCTCTCTCTCTACTTAAGCTCTCTTTGTCTTTTTTTGTCTCAAATATTTCTTATCATATCTACCCATTTTCCTTTTCCTTAGTCTCACTCTATTTTTTATCTTATTTTATCTTATTATAATTTTGATATTTTTCTTTGCCAGATTGTGATTTATCACCAATATACCTGTCAATTATAGATCTCTAGATGCTACCAAATTTTGAACAGCCTTATGAAACGTTTAGGAAACAAAATAAGTTTCTTTTACTGATAATATATATCTAAACCTAATTATGTTTTATTTATTATATTTATAAATTTAATTTATTCTGCGATTCAAAAATAAAGAAGAATATCATTTGGCTTGAGTAATTGTGGTTGAGTAATTTGAATAATGATAGTAATGTTTACTAATTGTTGTGTTTACTTTCATAACTATAGTGTTGTATACAATTATGATAATTATATATTTTAATTAATCAATTAACATAATATTAATTTGATAATAATAATTAATTACAATTGTATAATGACACTTACATAATTTTTGAAACTTTATACAATTTTCTATTTATTTAAAAATTATAATTTTATTAGTGAAGATTATGATAATTAAGTTGTATTATCAATAAATTATAACTTCATCAATTTATTTATAATAAATAAAAAATTTACAAATTTTATGTTTTTTATATCCGTTAAAAATATTTGTCAATAATAATTAACATTGTGATAATTAATCATTTTGATTATATTAATTGTAATTCATAGCTATTGTAATATTCATAACAAAATAAGTATAATTATTATAAAAATTAACAAGAGAATAATTGTAATATTTTATTGAATATTGTATTTATTACACAAATAATTACAGTCATAGATTGTATTATTATAAATGAAATTATAAATTAATAATAATATTATTATAAAAATATATTCCGCATTAAAAAAAATTTTGTTTTCAGAGAAACTTTTGGTCGATATTATAAATATCATTAGTATACGTTCATGAATAATATAATTCGCTTGGTATAACGATATTAAATATAGTTTGATTAGTTATAGATACAGCAATTATATTATACTACTGGAATTTTAATTAAATAATATTAATCTATCGTTCTAATTTTTTCATATCAATCTAGTTTAATAACATATAAATAATTCCATAATATAATTTTTTATACGTAATAAATATTATTATAATTAAATTAATAATCATAATAATATCCTTTCTATGTTGCTTAATTTGATATATTAAAATTTTATGTGTTATTTAGTATAACAGGTAAATAATTTATTCATTTCACTAAAATTATGTCGATTCAATCAAATAGTATTTCAATAATTGTTGTTTGTTCGTGAAAAACATTTCATCTCTCTTTCGATATGAACAGTATTTCATTTCTCTTTTGCTTTCTCCATATATGTGTGAGAAACTATTATTTTTATTTATTGTGAAATTTATTTTATATTTTATTTTATTTTATGTTTTCATTTTAATTTTTATAAATTTATTTTACTTATAAAATAGTATTAAAAAAAAAAAGTACAGGCATAACATTTTAATACACCTGCAACGCTAGTGCATACTACTAGATATATATTAAGCGAGAGCAACACCCCTCTTATTATCGTGCCAGGTGCCTTTTTTCATTCAATTCTTATTCCTCTCTCCCTCCAACATTTGTGCACATACTCTCTCTCTTTTATTTATCTTAATTTACTTTTATTTTCCATCTCTCCTATATTTTTCTATTATCTCTCTCCATCCTACATGCATGCAAATACATAAAAATAGGTAACTTATTTAGGGGTCGTTTGGATACCTGAAAATATATTGTCTATGAAATATATTACTGATGTAATACATTACTCTGTAATATATTACATACAAATGGATTGTTATTGTTTGGGTAGTATTTAGATGCAACCTGAGAAATATATGGCTGTTGTTTGTCTACGTTGGGAAGAAATATGAGAAATTTGCTCTTACAATGCTATTTAACATTGAAATGCATATGTATAGATAGCATGACTTTAGCATGCTTGTCATGTCTTAAAGAATAATAACTTAATAGTGAATTAACATTCGTCATAAACATTGAGTGAACTATTTTAGTTACAATCTTTAAATATCGTTAATTTGTAGTTTAAATAGTAAATGGTGATGTATTTTAAAAAAAAAAATTGTGAAATGGTAAAGTATTTTAAAAATTAGATTGAGATATTAAAAGAGGCCAATTTGACAAAAAAAAAAAATACAGCTAATATATTGTAAGTAATTTATATTATAAGTAATTTATCACTATTTATATGTATCTAAACCCTAATCCTAAAAAATCTTTCTTTTTTTTTCTAAAAGAGTAATCATTATAATTTAAATATAATATAATTTATCACTTTTTTGTCTCTATCTAAATCCTAATACCAAAAAGATCTTTTTTTTTTTTTCAAAATATTTGGTAATCATGAGAATTTATTCCTTTTAGATTGATGAGGTCCCGTCTTCATCTAATTAGGAGATCTCATAAATCTTTTAAGAGAACCTATCTATCCAAATCCCTTTTGGATAGATGAGAAAATTTTTATGAGAAAATTCTAAAACAATACAAAACATACTTAAAATTGTTTCAATGGCTTGAAGAGTGATGACATTGTAATATGAGAGCAATTGTTCAAGGCTTGAAGAGAGATAAAATTATAATATGAGAGCGGATCGGATGAGGCTATAATCCAAATCGAGGATAGAGGGATGTAGAAATGGATGGGTACATAGAGTAGAAATGGATGTGACAGTATGTACAAACACTTATATATAATGGATGTTGCAGGATGTACACACACTTATATATAATATGAAAGCTGATGGGATGAGGCTACAACCCCAATTGGGTATAGAGGGATGTAGAAATAAATGTACACTGGAAAAGTGTAGAAAATGGATGTGGCATAATGTACAAACACTTATATGTGAAGTTTAGAGAGGTGGCAAGATGTACAAACACTTATAGATAATATGAGAGTTGATGGGATGAGGCTACCACCCGAATTGAGAATAGAGGTTTGTACAAATAGACGTGTACATGAATATACAGTTTACAGTTATACATGAATATACATGAATATACAATGGTGGATTTATACATGAATATACAGTTTACAGTTATACAGTTTCTATAACTGAGACTATGCTAATTCTCTACAAGACAATTATATTTTCTTCATCTACTTAGGTATATTGTTTTTTATTTTTTTTAATATTGTATATTGTCTGAATTTTTGTTACTTAGGTTTGTTGTTTTTCATTTTCTTTTGATATTGTATATTACCTGAATTTCTGTTTCTTCTTCTCTTTTTTTTTTGGTTTTTTGTTCTTTAGGAGCCCATCGACGCAGCACATCTACATACCATGGAAGAAGCACCATATATGTATATAGCAGCCTTGACTCCTTTGAGAAATAACCTGGATGAGTCTTTATTTGCCTGCTCATTGGATATTAAAGTTCTTCAGTATTACTTTTGCTTAGAAGCGTGTGTATTGTTTAATAAATAATTTTAATTTTCTATCTATTGTACTTCTCCACGTCCAATGACGTTATGTAAAGCAATCATATTTTTTTCCTCTATATAGTCACGTTGATTTCCATTTTTTTTTGATATTATATATTGTATAGATTTTTGTTTTTTTTTTTGGTTTTATTTTTCCATAAACCCATAGATGAAGCCCAGCTACATGCCATGAAAGAAACAAAACAAATGTATCTAGCAGTCTTGGCTACTTGGAGAGAACTTAGATGAGCCTTCATTTGACTGCTCATTAGATATTAGAGTTGTTACTTTTGCTTAGAAGTATGAATAGTGTATATTGTGTTTAATGTAAAAACTAAATAATTTAATTGTTTATCGATTGTACTTCTATATGTGTAATGAAGTTATGCCAGGTTCCTATGTAGATGATAAAATACATATTAGTTGTCATGCTTGGATCTATACAAAATTTCATGAAGATGAGTGGATGTTACATCACAATCTTTGCATTAAGCAAATTTTCATTTTTATGTAATACTCATTGTTTAATTGCAGCAATTTATTTTTTTGATATATTAACCATACAAGTATGATATATTTTTAAGAAAATAATAATCTCTTGGTAATAAATATCTTTAATATTGCAATTACAACTATTTAGTTATAAATACTAATAGTAACAAAAATAAATTAGTTTTATTATAACTTTCGTGAATAATTATTGAATTATTATAAAATATATCCTAATATAATACTACAATTGTTGGTTTTGCTCTCTATTCTCTCTTCACCAATATTTTCATGTATCTACTCTCTCTCTCCCGATATATCAACTTTTTTAAAAAAATTCTCCTATTTTCTCTTTCTCTCTCCTAATAATCTATCCCCCCCCCTCCACGATCTCTCTCATCACCAATATTCCCACATACCTCCGCTCTCTCTATTTCATAATAAATTAACTTTCCTAAAATTTATATACCTCTCTCCCCCGTGTTTCAAAATTTATCTCTTTCATAACTTCCATTTACACATATTATATTTTATTTTCTTTTATATTTCAATACAAACTTTATTTTCCTTCTTTCTGTTGTAATCTTGAGCCCTACTCTCCATATTAATGAAAGTAATAGTTAACATCCAAAAAAAAAAAAAAGTTCTCTTTGTATATTTTTTCTATTTCTTCTAATACGTCCATTCAAAATGTACCTAAGTCCACAATGACATATTCGCACCATCTTCATAACTTCAAATTCCACAATTAACAAAAAAATAGAAAGGCATCGAGAGATCCTTTGACCCGGAAACGGCGTTTTCTTATGGCATTTTAGAATGGAACAGTGTTAAGCCACGACCTTACAATAACATCATACTTCCATAAATTGTAGTACCTGTCGGGTTTGTTACTTTCTGGGCAACTAATAAAGGGAAAAGTTTATATAGAGCAGTGGCTCTAAACAATCAAATTAGAGCCTACCTCAAAAATTTCACTAAAAGATGTTGTTTTGATATCCAAATATCTTCAAATTGATCATCTTGACATCAAGATGCATGGACATGAGAAAAAAATGAATTTCAAGTTTTGGAAAGAGTGTATTTTGTAGCGCATTTTTTTACCGTCAATGTTTAAGATTTTCAAGTTTTCATAAATCTATCGATCTACACTATTTTTGAAGCTTTAAAATTTACAAAAAAAATATGAAAATATATTTTAAGGCTATCACAAATATTTTCAGCATTAGAACCACATTTCTTGATACTGTTTGAAGGTAGGCTCTAATTTGATTGTTTAGAGCTTAGGCTCTACAAAAAACCACACAGAAAAGATTATATAGAACCCGGCTCTAAACAATCAAATTAGAGCCTACCCCAAAAATTTCACTAGAAGAGGTTGTTTCGATGCCCAAATATCCTCAAATTGATCATTTCGACATCAAGATGCATGGACATGAGAAAAAAATAGATTTCAAGTTTGGAAAATAATGTATTTTGTAAAGCATTTTTAGACCATCAATTTTCAAGATTTTATAGTTTTCATAGGTATGTCGATCTACACTATTTTTGAAGTTTTAAATTTATAAATCAAGATAAAAATACATTTTAAAGCGCTCACAAAGATTTTTAGTATTGAAATCACATTTCTCTACGCTACTTTAAGGTAGGCTCTAATTTGATTATTTAAAGCGTAGGCTCAATACAAAACCGCATCCTTAATAAAATTATGAACTCGCGAAACCAAAGTTATATGACCAAGTGGACCCTATGAATGCTTCCTTTTCCTTGGCAAGGACCACGTTGCTCACGAGCGTGTCATATGCCCACTACAATCATTTATAGGAGGTGCAGGCTTACCAACCAATTGCATAAGGATGACGCCTTATTATTTTCGGTGTGGTTTGTATAAGGCTACGGCCTTAAACAATTAAAGTAAGACATACCTTCAAATAGTATTGAAAAATATTATTTTAGTATTGAAAATCTTTGTGATGGCCTAAAAATTTGTTTTCATCTTTAATTTTAAAATTTAAAGCTTAAAAAATAGTGTAGATCAAGCATATCTATGAATATTTAAAAATCTTGAAAATTGACAGTCCAAAAAATGCCTTACAAGATGCACTATTCCAAGACTTGAAATCTATTTTTTCTCATGTCCATACATCTTGAAGTCTAGATGATCAATTTGAGGAATTTTTAGCATCGAAAGAACCCCTTCCGATGAAATTTTGAGGTGTGCCTTAATTTTATTGTTTAGGGCCTTGCCCTCATACAAACTTTTTCCTTTTATTTTTGTCATAATTCACTTTTGGATTTTAAAAGCAAGGCATTTTGATAGGGCTGCAGGCCAGTCAAAATAAGTAAAGCCTTACCTTAGAACTTACCGAAAAATAGTTGTTTTGGCATAAAAAAAAAAAACTTCTTAACAATATTGTATACTGTAAATCATTGTTTAAACCATCCATTTCACCCTAAAAGTAAGTGTTCACATATCCGCATGATGTATACAAAGTTTTGAGCTTCAAATTTCACAGTCGATGTTCAAAATTGATTTTAGAGCTATCATAGATATTTTTTATACTAAAAATACTCTTCAAACAAGAATTTGAGGCGGGGCTTTTCTTTACTTTAATAAATCCTAGACCTTATAGAAACTGCATCCTTATAAAATGAGTATGTATATTATGCAACCCAAGAGCACAACATACATTTACTCCCTTGAATAAGCTATCATTAAATATATTTAATAGCCTAGATTGGCTGGAGAATTGTTTTCCCTAAAATTTTGGAATACACTTAAGAATCTTTGTACGAGTTATCAAAATAAACTTAAATTGTGTGGTCTTAAAATTTGAAATATTTTAAAATTAGACACTAGGTTGAAGAGATTATATGGCCTAAAATGGCCTTAAAAGTACGGCTAGGTTGTGCTTTATCGTGGGTGTGAAAGGAAGAAATACTTAGAATGAAGCATAAGGGAAAGCTTTCTATGTTTCCCTACAACATAGAAGTTTTAGGTTCTCCCTCTCATCCAGCCGTTTATTTTTTATCAAGAGAGTCACTCACCGTTTTATCTTAAACCCGATATCTCAAAGTATTTTATTTTTAGTTTTTTTAATATATTTTTTTTAATATGAAATTTGGTACGTACCATCTTCTCATTGGGGCGCACATATAAAAAATATTAAAAATAATTTTTCAATAAAATATAATGACCAAAATACCCTTTAAATGTTTCAAGAGTATATTGGTCATTTTATTTTATTGAAAATATTTGTTTTTTTATTTGTCGTTAGTGCGAGTTTAATATAGAAATGGATGTCCAAAATTTGGTGTCAAAACAGTTTATAGAAAAAAAAATTAAAAATAAAACAGTGTAGAGATGTGACATTGCGATCGGGACAATCTTAGCCCTCTAGTAAAAAATGGACGGTTGGATAAGGGGAACATAGAACTTTTATGTTGTAGGGGAATATAGAAAGCTTTGCCGCATAAACCCCGAGACCACGGTTCATAAAAATACTGGTTCAAATTGAGAAATAATTGAATTTTACATCTCTAATCTTCTTTCACCACCGTCAATGATGTTTCATAGCCTTGCTATCCTAGGATTATATGGAAACATAAAGCATATCACAAAAAAGTTAGCTGATAAAAACCACTAGATATTAGATAGAGAGTTTAAGAAAGACAGAGATATCTAAGAGTTTGGGTATGTGATACGCATTTTATTACGATGGTTTGTTAGCAATGTAGTCTTAGCAAGAATTTGGGTTTTTACTTTTTTTACTTAAAAATTGATTTTTTTTTGAAAAATCAAAGATAAATTGAAAACATGAAGCCATCAACTGGCTTTGTGATCAAGTTTTGGATATCCGGAGGGAGGGAAAAACTGTAAAGAAAAATGGAAAAAGTGCTAAAAGGGATATGCACATAATTATAGAAATTAGTGGAGATTTTCGTAACTGCAATAATTATATGGGATTACAGGTAAATTTATTTTTAATAATATAGAAAGTAAGAATGTATAGAAATAGAGAAGATATTACCACAAAAGGTCAAATTTGAAATAACATGTGAATTAAAATGATAAATTAAAAAAAAAAAAAAAAAAACCAAACTAGCGAGGTCCTTCTCCCTCCTTATATATTAAATAGTTATAAAAAACACATTTTATTTAAGGGTTGTGTTAGGCTACACCATAGATCTTTAATAGTGCTCAACATTTTTAGACATTTAGATACTCTTATCCTATAGTATATTAATTTTTTATTTAAGGGTATTTTAAGTAATTAATCAAAAGTAAATTAGAAATTTCTAATAGAAACAAAAGCATTTATTAACGATAATAGATAATGACATCCCCTATAGTGTGTTACATCACCTACGAGACTACGAGATGCATTACTTGTTTTTAACTACTAATAAAATGTCATTATATTTTTATAAAAATATCCATTCTATTCTTTTAAATGACTAAAAATGTCTCTACTTAAAAAAATTTGTATTACAATTTAAAAGTATTTGAGTGTCCAAAAAATTTAAATATTTAAAAAAGTCTACACCACTGTAGCCTAACAAAACCCTTTAATAAAAAATGTGGCAAGTAGATGCCCTTTACACTGTCAGTCGATCCCTATGACAACTTCATAGATGCAGGTCATCTCAATAAATTTTACATATATGTAAAATGGATGTGGATATAATCTCAAATAATGAATTTCACACGAGGGGTCACAGATAGTATTTTAATTTTATATTAGTTCTTTTATTATATTGAGCGCTCTCTCTCTCTATGGTGCGGTTTGTATAGAGCAGAGGCTCTAAGCAATCAAATTAGAGCCCACTTTCATATAGTGTTGAGAAATATGGTTTCAATATCGGAAAGTTTTGTGATAGCTTTATATCATATTTTTATATTTAATTATAAAATTTAAAGCTTCAAAACTAATGTAGATCAAGCAAATTTATGAAAACGTAAATAACTTAAAAATTGACAGTCCAAAACATCTTATGAGATGTACTATTTTCAAAACTTGAAATCCATTTTTTTCTCAAGCTCATGTATCGTAATGTTGAGATGATCAATTTGAAGATATTTGGACATCAAAACAATCTCTTCTAGTTATATTTTTGAGGTAGGCTCTAATTTGATTATTTAAAACCTACGCTCTATATCAACTTTTCCCTCTCTCTAACATGTACTTTTCTATTTTTAGTTAAAAAACCGATTTCATCTTAAAAGGAGTCATATCATGTGGATGCATGTGCAGTCTACTAGTACGATTTAAAATATGGAACTCTAGTATAGTCCTCGTGAAAATAAGCACACATATAACATCACATCACAATAAAATAGCCTGCTGCGACTAAATGCTATCCACAAGGGATAAGGATATTGAATCGTGCCTGAAATTGTAGTGGGAGACTCATATAAACAAAGGAAAGAGTGATTAAACATTCTCAAATGGAAAAAGTTTATATAACGTTGCAACATAATGTAGAGTTACATATGCACCTCAAAAATACATCGGAAAAGATAGTTTTAATGTTGAAAAACTTTTTGATTAATCATCTTGACAAAGAGATGTATCATCATGAAATATAAATTTTTTTTAAGTCTCACGAATAATGCATTTTACAACATATTATCTACACTGTCCATTTTCAAGATTTTCATATGTTTATAGATGTACTTGATTTTAACCA
>NW_006500327.1:2517259-2527423 GCF_000471905.2 Amborella trichopoda
CGCCTACTCTCATCACCGTCCAATGTTCATCGCACGGTCACGATTGTCCGGTAGTGTTGTTTTTTTTTCTACAAATCAGAATGATTTGAAATTTGGAGCGTGTGTACATCTTAGTGAGACGTACCTAATTAAAATATATAAAAAATAATTCACAAAAAAGACCAAAATATCCCTAAAACGTTTCGGAGGTATATTGGTCAATTTATTTCATGTAAAATGTTTTTTTTTTTTGATATTTTTCATAGATTCTCTTACTTTTGATGAATACATGCTCTAAATTTCAAATCATTCGGAATTGTAGAAAAAAAAATGAAAAATAAAGTACTACTGGATAATCGTATCCGTACGATGAACTTTGGACCGTGATGAGATAAGGCGAAATCACTGTTCATTTTCGCCTATAGACGTTTTGTAGTATCTTCTATATATATATTATTCAAGTCCTATTTTCTGAATAGTAATCCTATTAAGTCTTAAAACGTTACCCAATTGAGTGGTGGATAGCTATGGTTCGGGCCCTCTTTGTCATTTGGGTCCCAGTCCAGCTGTCCATTGTGTCCACCATTCTTTTCTTTCATTTTATCTCTCGTCCTTTTTTGTTTTTGCTCTTTTATGTAGTTACACCGCATGGAGGAAAGACTTGTCCCTCTAAAACGAGACTGTAGTGTCTTTATCATTTTCAAGTTTGAAGCCAACGTATGGACCAAAAGTGGACATGTGTAGGCGTTTGCGTATGCGTCTCTTTATAAATGGGATGTACCAGTTTTTTGTTTTTTTTTTTTTTGGGGTGAATCACTGGGGGTGAGAGCCCCTACCTTAGGTAGGAATTGAGGTTAGTACGTATTGTTGTAAATCGCCAAGCAGACCAATTAAATCGAGGCTGTTTTCATAAATAGCTTATTAAGCCCTGGCTCTAATGCATATTTTAATTATTTTAGAGTAGATTCTTCCTAAAAAATTTCAGTAGGAGATCATGGGGAATTAAGAGTTATGGACTCATCATTGAGAGGTTCCAGTTCTGAACCTGTAAAATCCTGAAATTGTACATTGAGTTATGTGAATATTTCCATCAATCAAATAATTTTATTTCTGAGTAATATTTGACTCCAACTTATAAAATTGAGTCCATTTAAAAATAAAAAATTCATGGATAAAAACCATTGTAATTTGAAAGATATATTCATTTTTATTAAAACCATTGCAATTTGATAGATATATTCATTTTATTAAAGGGTGTACAAGTAGTGTTTTTTATAATGAAAACTGTTTCAGTGACATGAATGTCATGATTTTATTTCAATTCTTAACATAATATTTTGAGGTCGACACTGAGTTCTTAAGCTGTCATTATGAATCCAGTTTCTAACAAAAATTATTTGAGATATAAATTTTTATGGGAAATAAAGAAAAAATTTCTTTATTGGAAATAGATCACCCTGAATTTCTGCAGTTTGGTGTGTGTTTCATTGAGATGTGAATATCTATATTTGTCAAGCTTACTCAACATAATGATATAAGGCCTACATAAAGATATTTGTTGCCCTTTCTTATCTACTTTCAATCAAAAGAAGTTTGAAAAGAAACTCCATGTGGGTAGAGAGAGAATACAATTTTACTAGGTAGCATTCATTCATGAATTCTATAGTATAACATATTTTGGGACGTGAATGTCACTTATTTAATTTCATAAAGAAAAATATTATTTGATTTTCACACCATGATGTTGAATTTTTTATTTTGAGCCAAGTTTTCAACAGAAAATGTCTCAGGAAGAAAATCTTTGTGGATTGAGAAAAATAATTATTTTATTGAAAGATGAGCAACCTGATTTTATATTGTAAAAATTGTATTGTAATGTGAATGTTACTAATTAATAAACTTATTAAATGGTGTGATTTGGGGATGGCATTGAGTATTGATTTTATAATTTTTTTATACTAAAATTGTTTCACCGAAACTCTCTATGAGTTGAGAGATATCATATTTTCTATGGGATGCTCATCTTCTAATGTGCAATAAATCGAAAGATGTGATATGTTCAAGAACATCTGTGTACTCCTCTTAATAGAAGCCATTTTATAGCTTCATTCAATGTTTTATAAGTATGCTATGAGTATTGTTTTTAACAGTAAACTTCAAAGAGAGGTAATACAATGTTGGGGAGATATGACAGTCTATGTGAAGGGTGTTCAATATGTGAACAATAGAAAATAGAAGAAACAAAGTACACGTAAAAGTCTCTTGGTTTCTCTTGATAATGAAGGGATACGTAGAGAGATTTGGTGACAACATAGAAACTGTAAAAAATCAGTGGGAGAATCGAAATTATGATTTTTGGAGTGATGGCATGAAGAAAAGTGTTTTCTCATGATATAAAAAATGGAGAATCCAAAGACCAAAAAGATGAACACTTGGATGACCAAGTGATTCTCCATCAGTTGTATGGTCTCTCAAGACTACAAAAGTTTGTCGGGAAAAAAAACCAGGATCACATAAGCCCCATTACCACACACTCATGGTAATGTTATGTTAAGTGATGTTATATTAAGTTTTTGTGGTACATTTAAAGTCGTCTTCTTTGTTTTTTATTTTTTATTTTTTTACGTTGAGATTATAAAAACGGTGGGAGCCCATTCAGAGAGTAATGGGATCCCATTTTATATCAGAGCGTGGTGGGATCTCCAATTTATATTTGCTTTATAAAGCAGAATGGTCCAGACATTAAAGTTTGAAAGTTTGATTGTTTGGCTATTTGTTCTCGGGTTGTATACGGACAAATACCTCTAATCAATATTCAAATGGTTAGCCAATCATAGATCCCACCATGCACAATCTCAAACTTTGCATTTTTGGGAGAAACAATGGTCAAACTTTTTGTTTATTTTCTTTTGGTAAAAGAGTGCTTAATAAAATAGGAACGCTTTTATAATAAGGACGGTCTGAGCTTCAGTGGTCTGATCCCTATTGTAACCCGTGGAAAAAAAAAAAAATCAAATCATTTGAAGCAAAGCTTTACCATGGTTGAATGGCCAGATCCTATTCTTTCGTTTTTTTTCTTTTGTCTTTTTTTTGTTGAGATTAGTTGTAAGGTCCGAGAGGCGCATCTCCAAATCTAAAATATACTTCTGAAGTGAAATTTACCCGAGAGAATAGACGTACAACATGCTCCCGTGAGAGCAGCTAATCTCTTTACTTGTAAGACATGCGTCTATCCGGTATTCACCGAGATCTAAGGAAGGAAAGGGGGAGATTAAATCGTTTGTTTCGAACTCTTTTAACCCTCTACCTATTTAAGAACTCCAACACCAACATTTTTTGGGACAGGGTGAGATGCTGCCATTTGGAAACTTTTTTTTTAGCTTGTTTTTATTAGCATCAAATTCCAGAGAAAATTACCAAAAGTTTCTACAGTAGAAAGATTGGGAAAATTTAAGAAAGAAGTGAAAAGCCCTCAAATTTTTTGTTTGCAAATTAGGATTCGGATATGATTTACTGGATTTGTTTGTTTGTTATATATAAGATACATCACATGCTTCATTACTATTCTCGAGGTTGGCTAGTAACCAAACTCATAGATTGCTCACAAAGAGATCATTTATTTTTGCATATCAAAATCACTATCATTATTGTATCTTAAATTTCAAAATATAAGAGTATCATTGAATAGACATAAATTTCCAAAAAAAAACTATTAGACTTCGTGACTCATGCATGATTGTAACATCTTTGTACAAAAAGATAATGATCTCCTTATTAACAATTAAAAAAAAAAAGAAGCCTAACTTACTAGTATGAAATTATTGAGAAAGAATTTAAGGGTTAGAACACCCACCAAAACAGATTGATACGAATAATTTCTATTAGACCAAGCCCAGCCTGGCTTGGGCTTGGTCTCTATAGGACCAGCCCAAGCCTCGCGGCTAAATATAATCAAATAGAAAATAAAAAGAAATATCGGGATATATGATCCAGGCCCTAGCTTTTTAGTGTCAAGCCAGGCAGAACCGGACACATCACGAGCTGAGCAAACATGGCCCAGAGAGCAAGCAAAGGTCCATCGTGAGTCGAACTGACATGTCCACCACTCAATTGGGTAGGTGTTATCTATACTAAACGACAGACATGGATACCTTGAGCATGCTGCCCGCATTTACTTCTTTTTGTGCCATGTTTACCATGTGATACCTTGAGCATGTTAACGCATGAAGAACATGAAACGAATAGATGTTTCAGAAGATTGGATTGGATATTTTTTTCAAACATTTTAAGACTTAATAGGATTACTATTCAAAAAATAGGAGTTGCATAATATATATATATGTGTGTGAGTAATGATCCTACAAGACCTTCCTACACCCATGTGTGTAGGACCTCAAAGAATCACCATTAATTTTGGTACAGATTTCTAAAAAAGTCAAGTCTCACACCCATGTGATAACTTTTCTAGATATCTGTACTAAATTTAATGGTGATCATTTGAGATCATACACACAGGAGTGTAAAAGTAAACTAGCGTGTTATCCTATCCCCAAAATTTGGGTTCCTACTTCATAGATGGTAAGTCTTCTCAATAAATTTTACCTAATGTACATTGGATTTGTACATAATCTCAAATAATAAATTTCACATAAGGGATCACACCACATCGTATTTTAATCTTATATTAATTCTTTATGGGAAAATTTTATATAGAGCCGAAGATCTAAACAATCAAATTAGAGCTTACCTCAAAGGAATTGTCTATAAAGAGATTATTTATCTTTTGCACTTGGAGGTCATAATCATTATTGTCTCTTAAATTTCAAAATGGTTGGCTGTAAGAGTGCCATAGAATAGATATAAAGTTCCAAAAAAAACTCAGAGACTTCATGACTCACGCAAGCCGTCCAATGTGATATCTAATATGTGGAATGATTGTGACCTCATCGTACAAAAAATAACGGTATCTTTATTGCCAATCCAAAAAAAAAGGGTAATTTAACTAATATGGAATTATTGAGAAAGAATTTAAGGGTTAGAACACCCACCGGAAGGAATTGATACATAGAAATGCACTAGGCCGGGCCTGGCCTGGCTTGAGCTTGGTCTCTATAGGACCAGCCCAAGCCTCGCCCTGGCAGGAAAAAAAGGTATCAGGATATGTTATCCAGGCCCTAGCTTTTTAGTGTCAAGCCAGGCAGAGCTCGACACATCGCAAGCCGAACAGACATGGCCCATAGAGCAAGCAAATGGTCGGAAATCTCATCCTGTTTTAGAGAAACCCAATGTAACTAACTTGAGCTTCGGTTTGAGTCAACGTTGAACGACATGTAGCATAATGAGTAGACGTTTCAATGACATTGAATAGAATAGTTTAGATGAGAGAGAGGAGGGAAGTAGCTGAAAAATGGGGAAACTCAGTAGGCCAATAGCAATTGCTTTATTAAATAGGAACGGAGATTCTTACAAGCACAAGAAGCAATAGAATTGGAACACACACATAGCACCCCTATTTCTCGTCTAAACATTGGACTGCAAACCAAAACCTGGTAAAAAAAACACAAAGGAATGGGGAAACTGCTGGTAAAGAAAGAGATGTACACATCCTAATCGAACCTAAACTCAAATCCTGACCCTTGGAGCTTTTGCTGAGTGATGTGATCGAGCCGCTCGATCATCTCAGGCGTAAAATGGTTCATCCAATCTCCCACCGCCCCCTTCCTAAAAAAGACGTTATTGGGATAACGTCTTTTAGATGTATTCTCCTCACTCTTGTTCACCTCCAAATTACTCAGCTTTTCAAAACTGCACATTTCCACTATCTTCTCAACCTCTTCCTCAACTGGCCTTCCAAGGAAAGCAGTCACCCTCTTCACAACGCCTTTGGTATCAGCGATCATTTCCTCATAGGTAAGAAACATAACCTTTTCGGGCATCTCCTTGCTCGCCTTCAAGTATTGTAGTACATGCTCGAAAAAGGGCCCAAACGGAAGAGCACCCTCGCAAAATCTCTCGAATGTCTCCTCAAAACTCAAATATTCCAAACCATGGTAGGAGAACTTTTTCGTGAAGTGCCAAAACGAGACTATACTGTCTCTAGGATTCCTCGTTATGTAAACAATTTGGCAACCACAATGTTTCAACGACTCAGGCAAGCTGCCGTAAGAGTGGTGAGTGCTAAAGAGCCTAGGAGATGGGATGCCAGTAATATCGGGAATCGGGTCCATTGAGTATACTTCAAGCTCTAGATTGTGAATTAGGTCATGCGGGCTGGTGGAAAGAAGAGGATTTGGCGACTCTTTTTCTTGGTTGAGGCTGTGTTGATTGATGATGGAGAAGATGAGGGACTTGAGCCAAGTGGTGCCACATTTGGGGTATGAGGCCACAAAAATGTCTGTAGAGCGCGCTGAGAAGTGTTTATCCGCAGTTATTGCTGCTTGCAGGAGTTGGGGGCTGAGCATGATGCCTTTCCATTGGAACATGTTTGTTCCATCGGGCAGTTTCGCGGCAGGAAGGGGCAGGGACGATTGGATATCTTTGGGAAAGCTGAAACTAGCCATTAGAGAATATTTAATGTTGGGCACCACCACTCTTTCCTGTGTTTATGGTGGAGTCTCCCACTACAATTTCAGGCACACTATCAGGTATCCTTCTTCCTGTTTAATTGCAATTACTAGCAGGGGGGACAGTGAATATGATGTGACATATATGCTTATTTTCTCCATGGGACAGTGAATATGATGTTACATATGTGCTTATTTTCACGTTGATCACACTAGAGTTTGGGAGATAGGGAGAGAGAGAACGTAAACAGCTTATAATGGGTGTTTCTTTAAAATTTGGGTGTGCTAAAAATATAAAATAAAAAAGAGTAAAGTTGGTTTAGGGGATTAAGAAATACGGTGTAGTTTGCTTACGTATACCTCTATAGGTGTAGAGGTAAGGTGCCCTTCAAATTTTATCATGGTATATAATTTTGATGTAAAATGTTATTAGGATTATCTCAAAATTTATTTTTATATCTAATTATAAAATTTTAAATTTTAAAATGGCTAAAATCAAGTAGATCAATAAACATATGAAAATCTTGAAAATGGACGACGTAGATAATATGTTGTAAAATGTACTATTTCTGAGACTTAAATCATTTTATTTTTCGTAGTCGTGCATCTCGATGTCGAGATGATCAATCAAAAGGTTTTTCAAAATTAAAACTTCCTTTTCCGATGGATTTTTTAGAAGCATCCGTTGTTCTACATTATAAGGTAGCATCCTTATATAAACTTTTTCCTAAAAAATATAATAGATAGAATGTCAATGATGCTAGATAGGTTTTCAAACTACATGTCTATAGTGAAATAAAATTTAAAAATGGGGCTGACAAAGATATTTTTTCTTATAAATTTTATTTTATAATAGTTAAAATCAATTGGATTTATTAATGAATAAAATAGAGAATTTAAATTATGCTCACAAAACAAAATTATTTTAATTATGTTTTAAATTTTTTAAAATTACTAAATTTGATTTATAGCATTTAAAACAATATCAATAAATAAAATTCATTTGAAACTTATCTAAATTGAATATATATTTTTACTATACTATTCAAATTATTTCCAACATGTGTTGCTTTTAAAGAAATTATGAAATTAGTGACATAATTTTTGAAATTTGTAAAGTACATGTTGTCATTTGGTCTTATGATAATGGTATTTTTTTAAAAAATAAACTAATATTTGAATGTAGGACATGTTGGCACCGTGCCACAGCCCCAATGGGCCTTTTTCGTGTTTTGCTATTTATTTATTTTAAACAATTTCAGACCACTCAACGTAAGAAAACAAAATAGTTGCCAACCACAAATTATAAAGATTTAAACCACTCATGGCAATGCATTAAAGTGGTCTGGATTTATTAGTTATGGACCACTCGCCGTGAGAAATCAACGTGATCCAGAACTTCTAAGGAATCAAAGTAGGTCAGGATTAATAGTTTTCATATCTGTGTTCAACCAATATTTTTTCTTTTAAAAGCTTCAAAGCCAAAAGTTCCAACTTTTTTAAATCTCTCCAATAATCTGTCTCCAAAAGAAGCGGAAAAGTTCCAACTTTTTTAAATATCTCCAGCAATCTCTCTCCAAAACAGTTAAAATGATTCTCTTTTCAAAAATTTCAAAGCGAAAGATTCTAACCTCCTTAATTCTCTCCAGCTATCTTTCTCTTTAAATTAAATGATATCAACCGTAATTTCTTTCTCCACTCTCACTCATCCCTCTTTTTTTAAATATCTTTCTTTATATCTTTTTAAATCTCTCTCCCCCTCTTCATTACCCTCCCACTCTCCCTCGTCACGCAACTATCTCTCTCTTTTTGTCTCAAATGTTTCTTACCATATCTACCCATTTCTCTTAGTCTCTTTCAATTTCTCTCTTATTTTGTCTTACTCTATTTTGCCATAGTGTCCCCTCTTCCTTTCCCACCTACTCTCCCCCCTCTCCCTCTCTCTCTCTCTCTCTACACCATAGTTCGTAAGTCGGGGACTATCAATAAATCGACTTACCATAAAATTAAAAAAAAATTATTTTTATTTTAAAAAGTTAGATGAAAAAAATAGGATAAAAAATATAGATCGGCAAAAATACTTCATGTAACGATATCGCCAATATATCAGATGAGACTAAAAAAATTGGATAAGTTAAAACGTTAGAAATTTTGAAATTTTTAAAAATAAAAATTATGTCAAAGCCATCAATAAATAATCCATAAAAAGTTCAACAAATATCAAACCTACTCAAATACATATCAAAAAAGGAAAAAGTTTATATAAGGAGGCTACCTTATAATGTAGAACTACCGATGCCCCTCGAAAATTCATCGGAAAAGGTAGTTTTAATGTTGAAAAACCTTTTGATTGATCATCTCAACATCGAGATGTATGACTATAAAAGATAAAAATATTTTAAGTCTAAAAAATAGTGCATTTTACAACATATTATCTACACCGTCCATTTTCAAGATTTTCATATGTTTATAGATCTACTTGATTTGAACTATTTTTAAAATTTAAAATTTTATAATTAGATATAAAAATAGATTTTGAGATAATCCTAATAACATTTTACATCAAAATTATATATCATGATAAAATTTGAACATGGAACTTACCTCTACACCTACGGATGCACCCTTACGCCAATTGCACCCATCAAAAAAATATACCATATAAATGTTCTCATTAAATACTTTAACAAATACCACGCACCAAAAAATGACACGATTTTTTTATTATTAACTACTTTAACTATAATATAACTACTTTATAACTATAGTTAATGATTAGGGTTAACTTTATAAACATGCTTGCATTTGGGTCCTCTGTTTCTACTTTCTAGATAGAGAAGGGCTTGTTAATAGGGGATCAAGTGAACAGTACAACTCATGTGGCGTAGGATAATGATAAGAAGGATGAAGCAGGTCTAGAGAAAGAAACATGGCTCGTTTCATTTTTTTGGGTTTTTCTCTGTAAAATCAACCAGAATCTGTAGTTCACTGGGGTTTCTGTCTAATTTGCAGGTTCAAAGCTTGTGGTTTAAGAGAGAGAAACATGGCTCTTTTCATTTTCTTGGGTTTTTCTCTATAAAATCAGCAAAAAGATTATGTGGTTCAATGGGGTTTTTCTCTGTCATTTGCAGGTTTTAAAGCTTGTGGTTCTAGAGAGAGAAAGAGGGCTCTTTTCATTTTCTTGAGTTTTTCTCTATATAATCAACAAAAAAGACAGTGATTCAATGCTGGTTTTTCTCTGTAATTTGCAGGTTTCAAAGCTTGTAATTCTAGAGAGAGAGAGAAACATGGCTCTTTTCCAATGGTTTAAAAACCAGATCGGTGATTTGGATCGGGCTTTCAAAAAACCGATCCGGATCGGCGAATCGGCGATCCGGATCGTGAATCGGGTGAATCGGTCAAAATAAAGCTTCAAAAAAATCCGAAAAAATTATTAAAATTCATTATAAATATTTTTTTTTAGGAATTTAATAAAAAATGAGGGTACTCCATTAAGAATTTTCATGTTTTTGAATGAATATGCGAATATTGATATGTTCTTTCCCTGCATGAACCGCCATTCAACATTTAATTTACATCACACAAAAGGATAAACATAGAATTTACATCACCCCACTACTTA
>NW_006500327.1:2541033-2552455 GCF_000471905.2 Amborella trichopoda
TTATATATATATATATATATATATATATATAGATATATGTATTATATTATGCAAGTTTATTTTTTAAATAGTAATCCTATTAAGTTTTAAAATGTTTAAAAAGAACATCTAATCTTCTAAAACGTTTTTCATGCGTCAACGTGCTCAAGGTATCACAGGGTAAACATGGCACAAAAAGAAGTAAATGCAAGCAACCCATTCTCTATGGTCTGTCGTTTAGTATGGATAACACCAACCCCAATTGAGTGGTGGATAGCTAGGGAAGGGCCCCTCTTTGTCATTTGGGTCCCAAGTCGAGCTTGTCCGTTGTACCCACCATTCTTTTCCTTTCTTCATTTTATCTCTCGTTCTTTTTTGTTTTTTCACTTTTATGTAGTTACACGGCATGGAGGAAAGACAGAATGAGACTGTAGTGTCTTTTATCATTTTCAAGTTTGAAGCCAACCTACGGACCAAAAGTGGACAGGTGGTGTGTCGGCACTTGTGTATGCTTCTCTACTGTCACTTCATAAATGGGTTGTGGCTCTTCAAGGGATGATATATTAGTTAAATGGAGAGAATTAGACTCATCCTTTGCATGATATGGTGAGTGAGAGAGAGAGAGCATTTTTTTTCGGTGAATCAGTAGGGGAATTGATCTTAGTGCGCGGCGTTATAAATCGTCAAGCACTGATCAATTAAAACCAGGCTTTTTTTCTAAATAGCATATTAAGCCCCGGCTCAAAGGCATACTTAAGTGATATTTAATTTTTTTTAGAGTAGATTTTTTTTATAAAATTTTAGTGGGAGATCATGGGGAATTGGGAGTCATGAACTCGTTCTGAACCTGCAAAATTCATAAACTTTATATTGAGTTTTGTGAATATTTCCATCAAACAAATAATTTTATTTTTGAGTTATATTTAACTCTAGCTCATAAAATTGAGTCCACTTTCAAAAAAAAAACTTCATGGATAAAACCCTTGTAATATGAAAGATATGGTCATTTTATTCAATGATGTACAAGTGGTGTTTTTTATAACGAAAATTGTTTAAGTGATAAGAATGTCATGATTTTATTTCAATTCCTAACATAATGTTTTGAGGTCGACACTGAGGTTTTTAAGCTATCATTTTAAGTGCAGTTTCTAACAAAAATTATTTGTGATATAAATTTTTATAGAAAATAAAGAAAAACTTTCTTTATTGAAAATAGGTCATCTTGAATTTGTGCAGTTTGGTGCGTTTCATTGAGATGTGAATATATATATTTGCTAAGCCTACTCAATGGAGTGATATAAGGCCTACATAAAGATATTTGTTGTCCTTTTGTAACTACTTTCAAGCAAAAGAAGTTTGAAAGGGAAACTCCTTGTGGGTAGAGAAAAAATACAATTTTACTAGATAGTATTCATCCATGAATTCTATAGTATAACATTTTTTGTAATGTGATTGTAACTTATTTAATTTCATAAAGAAAATTATTCTTTGATTTTTACATCAGGATGTTGAGTTTTGGTTTTGAGGCAAGTTTTCAACAGAAAATGTCTTTGGATGAAAGTCTTTGTGGATTGAGAGAAATAATTATTTTATTGAAAAGTGTGCAACCTGATTTTCTGTTGTAAATACTGTGTTGTAATGTGAATGTCACTAATTAATAGACTCATTAAATGGTGTGATTTGGGGATGGCATTGAGTTTTGATTTTATAATTTTGAGTGTATTTTTTTTTATACTAAATGTTTTTTCAAAGAAACTCTTTTTGAGTTGAGAGATATCATATATTTTATGGGATACTAATCTTCTATTGTGTAGTAAATTGAAAGATGTGACATGTTAAGGCACATCGTTGTAATCCTCATAATAGAAGCCACTTTTTAGCCTCATTCAATGTTTTATAAGTATGCTATGAGTATCCTTTGTAACATTAAAACTTCAAAGAGAGGTAATACAATGTTGGGGAGATATGACAGTCTATGTGAAGCGTGTTCAATATGTCAACAATAGAAAATAGAAGAAACAAAGTACATGTAAAAGTCTCTTGGTTTCTCTTCTTAATGAAAGGATACGCAGAGAGACTTGCTTACAATATAGAAACTATAAAAGATCAATGAGATAATTGAAATTATGATTTTTTGAGTGATGGCATGAATAAAAGTGTTTTTTCATGGTATAAGAAAGGGAGAATCCAAAGATCGAAAAGATGGACACTTGGATGACCAAGTGATTCTCCATCAGTTGTATGGTCTCTCAAGACTATAAAAGTTTGTCAAAAAAAACGCTAGGAATACATAAGGGTCATTACTTCTAGAGTGAGAAATCTATCCCACATTGAATGGTAAGGTCATATTAAGTTTTTGAGATACATATAAAATTATCTTTTTTGTTTTTTATGTTTCATCTTTTTACAATGAGATTATAAAAATGGTTGGACCCCATTCAAAGAGCGGTGGGATCCCATTGTATATCAAAGCGTGGAGGGATCTCCAAAGTTCATCACATAATTACAGTTTTTTGAATTTTTATAATTATTATACTAATAAGATTTATCTAGAATTTGGGGCTTATGTACATTTGACCAAGTCGCACCAAAATAAAATATTAAAAAAAAATAATCATAAAATAAAATGACAAAATTACCTTTGAAACTTTATAGGGGTATTTTGCATAATTTTTGTCGTTCAAATTATTTGTTTTATATTTTATTCATGTGCATCTCACTAAGGTGCACACACTTACAAAATTTCTGATTTGTAAAAAAAATATTAAAATTCATACACTATCATACATCTGTGAACGTGTGATAAATTTTAAACGGTGATAAAGGCATAGGTGAAGTAGTGTAAAACTTTACCTATCGGCATTTTATAGTGTTTTCCAATGTTTTATATATATATATATATATTAATTATGCAAATCCTAGTTTTTGAATAGTGATCCTATTAAGTCTTAAAACGTTTGAAAAGAATATCTAATCTTCTAAAACATGTAATCGTGTCATGTTCTTCATGCGTCAACATGCTCAAAGTATCACATGGTAAACATGGCACAAAAACAAGTAAATGCAAGCAACATGCTCAAGGTATCCTTGTCTGTCGTTTAGTATATATAACACCTACCCTATTGAGTGGTGGACAGCTATGGTTTGGCCCCTCTTTCTCATTTGGGTCCCAAGTCCAGCTTCTCCATGGTACATGTCGTTCAGCATTGACTCAAACCGACGCTCAGGTTAGTTGGATTGGGCGTCTCTAAAACAGTACCAGATTTCCGACCATTTGCTTGCTCTCTTGGCCATGTCAGTTGGACTCACGATGGACCTTTTGCTTGCTCGCCATGTCTGTTCGGCTCGTGATGTGTCAGGCTTTGCTTGGCTTGACACTAAAACGCTAGGGCCGGGATCACATATCCCAATATTTTTTTTCATTTTTTATTTGATTATATTTAGCCGTGCCCAAGGCGAGGTTTGGGTTGGTTCTATAGAGACTAAGCCCAAGCCAGGTTAGGCCCGGCCTAGTAGAAATTCTACATATTGGTCCGTTTCGGTGGGTGTTCTAGCCTTTAAATTATTTCTCAATAATTCCAAACTAGTTAAGTTGGGCTTCTTTTTTTTATTTGTCATTAAAGATAACATTATTTTTTGTACAAGAATGTCACAATCATGTGTGAAATTTGGAATTTTATGTCTATTCAATAACACCCTTACAACCACTTATTTTGAAATTTAAGAGACAATAATGATCGTGACCTCCATGTGCAAAAATAAATGATCTCTTCGTAAGCATTCTATGATTTTGGTTACTAGCCAACCTCGAGAATAATAAGGTATAGGAAGCATGTGATGTACCTTATAAATTACAAAACAAACAAATCTAGTAAATCATATCAAAATCCTAATTTGTAAACAAGAAATTTGAGGTATTTTCACTTCTTTTTTAAGTTCCCCAACCATGGTTTCGTGAGAAACCCAATCCACCTAACCTTAGCTTAGGTTTGAGTCAATGCTGAACGACATGTAGCAGAATCAGTAGACGTTTCAATGACATTGAATAGAATAAGTTAGATGAGAGAGAGGAGGGAAGTAGCTGAAAAATGGGGAAGCTAAGTAGGCTAATAGCAATTGCTTTATTAAAAAGGAACAAAGATACTTATAAGCACAACATGCGACAGAATTGAAAAACACACATAGCAGACTTATTTCTCATCTAAACATTTCACTGCAAATTAAAACCTGAACTCAAAGGAGTGAGGAAACTGCTGGTAAAGAAAGAGATGTACTCATCCTAATCAAACCTAAACTCAAATCCTGACCCTTGGAGCTTTTGCTTAGTGATGTGATAGAGCCGCTTGATCATCTCAGGCGTAAAATGGTTCATCCAATCTCCCACCATCACCTTCCTAAAAAATATGCTATTGGGAAAATAGGCAATATTGCAAGAAAACCTTTTAGATGTTTTATCCTCACTCTTGTTCACCTCCAAAGTACTCAGCTTTTCAAAACTGCACATTTTCACTATCTCCTCAACCTCTTTCTCTTCCTCAACTGGCTTTCCAAGGAAAGCAGCCACCCCCTTCACAGTGTCTTTTGTATGCACGATCATTTCCTCATAGGTAAGAAACATAATCCTTTCCGGCTTGTCCTTGCTCGCCTTCCAGTACTCAATACAGTTTCAAAAAAGGGCCCAAAGAGAAGAGCGCCTTCGCAAAATCTCTCGAATGTCTCCTCAAAACTCAAATTTTCAAAACCATATAAGGGGAACTTTTTCATGTAGTTACATAAACAATTTGGCAACCACAGTAAGCGACGTGAGTGGTAAAAAGCCTTGGAGATGGGATACTAGTGATATCAGAATCAGGTCCTTTAAGTATATATCGAGCTCTAGATTGGGAATTAGGTCATGTGGGCAGGCGGAAAGAAGAGGGTTTGGTGACTCTTTTTCTTGCTTGAGGCTATGTTGATTGATGATGGAGAAGATTAGGGACTTGAGCCAAGTGGTGCCACATTTGAGGTATTAGGCCACAAAAAGGTCCGTAGAGCACGCCGAGAAGTGTTTATAGGCAGCCATTGCTCCTTGGTGGAGACGGGGGCTGAGCACGAACCCTCTCGATTGAAACATGTTTGTTCCATCGGGCAGCTCCGCCTTGGGCAGGGAGGACGATATGATATCTTGGGGAAAGGTGAAACTATCCATTAGAGAATGTTTAATCGCTCTTTCCTGTGTTTATAGGAGTCTCCCACTACAATTTCAGGCACACTATTAAATATCCTTCTCCCTGTTTAATAGCATTTGCTAGCATAGGTTTATTGAAATATGATGTTACATGTATGCTTATTTTCACGAGGACGACACTAGAGTTCGATATTTTAAATCGTAGTAGCACTCTGCAGTCTGCACATGATTTGAGTCCTTTTCACATAAATCAAAAGTTCAACTAGAAATGAGAAAAATATGATGTTAGAGAGAGATTGTTGAATATAATATAATAAAAGAAGGAAAAAATTTATATAATGTTGCAACCTTAAAATGTAGAACTATGGATGCACCTCAAAAATTCATCGGAAAAGGTTATTTTAATTTTGAAAAACCCTGTACTTGATCATCTTGACATTGAGATGTATGACTACGAAAAATAAAAAGATTTTTTGAGTCTCAAAAGTAGTGCATCTTACAACATATTATCTACACCGTCCATTTTCAAGACTTTCATATGTTTATAGATCTACTTGATTTTAACTATTTTTGGAATTTAAAATTTTATAATTAGCTATAAATATATATTTTGAGATAATCCTAAAAACATTTTACATCAAAATTATATGCTATGATAAAATTTGAAGGTCCACCTTAATTGGATTGTTTAAGGTTGCAACCTTATGGAAACCATACCCATAAAAGAATTCATGCAAGATTAAAATACTTTGTGTTGTGATCCCTCATGTGAAATTTATTATTTAAGATTATGTACAAATCCAATGAACATTTGGTAAAATTTATTGAGAAGACCTACATCTATGAAGTAAACACCCAAAATGTGGGGATCAGATCAGATAACACCGTAAAGGGACCTCGCTTCACGTCCGTTTTTTTTTAAATTTTATTATATTAATTTTCATGTTGTTTCAAATTTGACCTTTTGTGGTAATATCATCTCTATTCCCATACATTCTTACACTCTATATTACTAAAGAGAAATTTACCTGTAATCCCATATAATTATTGCAGTCATGAACTTATCCAGTAATTTATGTAATTACGCGCATATCCCTTTTAGTTCTTTTTTCATTTTCTTTACTAGTTTGCCCTCCCTCCCAATATCCAAAACCCGATAACAAAGCCAGTTGATGGCTTCATATTTTCAATTCATCTTTGATTTTTTAAAATTTTTAAGTAACAACCCAAATTCTTGCTAAGCAGACTACATTGCTGACAAACCATAGTACTAAAAAGAGTCAAAAAAATCACATACCCAAATTCCTACATTTTCTCGTCTTTCTTAATATCTCTCTCTTAAATATGTAGTGGTTTTTATCAGCTATCGTTCTTTGTGATATGGTTTATGCCTCCATCACAATACCAGGATAGCAAGGTTATGAAACATCATTGATGGTGGTGAGAGAAGAATAAAGATGTAAAATTCAGTTATTCTCAATTTAGACCGGTGTTTTTTTGAACCGTGGTTTAGGGGTTGTACGCTTCCGTCTGGAGTCTCTTTTCCTTTCACTCCCATGGTTAAGCACAACCTAGCAATACTTTTAAGGTCATTTTAGGCCATATAATCTCTTCAACCTAGTGATTAATTTTATAAGATTTTAAATTTTCAGACCACAGAATTCAAACTTATTTTGATAACTCGTACAAAGATTCTTACGTGGATTCCAAAATTTTAAGAAAAACAATTCTCAAGCTAGTCTAGGCTATTAAATATATTTAATGATAGCATATTCAAGGGAGTAAGGGTATGTAATGCTCTTGCGTTGCATAGTATAGATACTCATTTTAAAAGGATGCAATTTCTATAAGGCCTGGGCTTTATGAAAGAAGAGTAGCGCCTCGCCTCAAATTCTCATCCGAAAAGCACCTTTGGCACCAGAAATCTCTATGATGGCTCTAAAATTTATTTTGATCAACGATTGTGAAATTTGTGTTGGGATGGATTGGTGAAAAATCAGCAAAGGTTTATAACATTCATAGTTATTGTGCATTCATATCAATATAAACAAACAATAGAAATAACATAGCATCATGGAATGAAAAATACAACAGCAAAAAACCTACAGAGCACAAAGATTTAACGTGATTCGATCACAAAACGTAACCTACATCCACGGGAAAATGGTACGAGGCTTTACTTACTAATTTTGGAATAGTACAATTGAGATCGAGTCCCAGCTCCAAATTCTAATAGCTTTAAATCTCTCTAAATATGGTCCAAACACGCTGCAAAGTGTACTTTCTCTCTCTAAAATAAGGATGGCAACATGGTCCCAAAAACCCAAGTGTATGCCCATAAAACTCTATTTTCTCTCTCTACAAATTGGGGGAAAACAAGGCTAGCAGTAAACCCTACATGTGCTCTCATTTTCTTCCTTCTCTCTTTCTTTTCTCTCTCTAAAACAAAAGGGAAACAAAACAATCTTTGGATTAGAAGCCAATCCCATGGCCTAGAATAAGAAAAAAAAATTCAACACAAAATATTAAACAAATGAAGTCCAAAAACTCACTTATGTGATTTGGCTTCACACATACAACAATTTGAAGCTAAAAAAATGGTACAGATGGTGAGTATCTATGCACACTTACTTTTAAGGTAAAATGGACAGTCTAAATAATTATTTACAATATACAATATTTTTAGGGCTTATTGATTTGAAGGCTTTTTTATGCCAAAAAAAACTATTTTCGGTGAGTTCTAAGGTAAGTCTTTACTTATTTTAACAGGGCTGCAACCCAATCAAAATGTCTTCCTTTTAAAATCCAAAAGTGACTTATAAAAAAAATAACATGAAAATGTTTGTATAAAGGCGGGGCCCTAAACAATCAAATTAAGTTGCACCTCAAAAATCACTAGAAGAGGGTCGATGCTAAAAAAATCCTCAAATTGATCATCTAGATTTCAAATTGTTATTTTTAAAGCTTTAAATTTTATAATTAGAGATTAAAACAAATTGTTAGATCATCACAAAGATTTTCAATGCTAAATCAGTACCTTCAACACAATGTTTAGAGCCTTACCCTTATACAAACCACACCGAAATTAATAAGGAGCCAAGCTTATGCAATAGGTTGGTAAGCATGCATCTCCTTTAAATGGGCATATAACATGCTCGTGAATAACCTGGGCTTTGGCAATGAAAAGAAAGCATTCAAAGGGTCCACTTGGTCATATAACTATGACTCCGTGAGTTTATATTTTTTATTAATCGTCTAAAAAGTGAGCAAGCATAAGAAAACGTAGATTTTAGGTTGTTTAATCATGCTTTAAATATATTTTTTATATTTTATTATTTTTTTTGTATTAGTTTATTTTTTTAACACTGTTTTGACGGTTCGAACTTGCCTGTTTAAACCGATTTACCAATTAGTACCAAGTAACTACTTCCGGCCCCATGTCCGGATTACCATACCAGTTCGATTTTTTCTATACCAGTTGCACCTCAAACAAAAATCTTCAATATGGATTACGGACCCAAAACGCCTCCCGCAAAACTAACTTCAGATCTTCATTGTGGAATTTGGAGCGCAAAAAATAGTCGAAATCTGACATATACATGACTTAAAATGGACAAAAAAAAAAAAAAAACATTGCTAGATAGACCTAGGGCTTAAAATTCTTCTTCTTCTTTTTGCTAAATATTATTAGCTAGATACTTTATAAGAATTGAACTAAAGACGGGGACACAATCCACCTTGCCTTTGAGGCCATTCTCTCTTTCCAAAGTGTGGCTAAATTTGTCGTTGTCCTTTACTTGGGCGTTGGGTTTGGAAACCATATTAAATAAGTGAAGCAATGGAATCATCAAGCTCAATTTTGAAATACCTTCGGGGTTCACGATCCTAATAGAAAACTTGCGCCACTTTGCTCTTTCAAAACTTCAACTTCAAGTTTGACAAATTGCCACATTAATTTAAAACTACGCACAAGCGGCACCTCACTTTCCAATCTCACATGTATAAATATTGTTTCCTTAGAATTCTTCTGAATGCCTTTGAGAATAGAGAAAAGATTTGGTCGCTGGCGAGTCCACCATCACCGAATGATATGGTAATTATTTATGGGGATCCTTTAACAGTGCTGCTTTTGTCCACCTCTCACATATATATATATATATATATATATATAAACACACGGAAGAAGGGCACTTGATAAAAGTATTTTTCCTTACTTTTCTGGTTTTCGGATTCGTGTTAGCGCGACTTAACGGTGACTGTTCCCATCCCTTCGTAGATGGCGGTTTCCAGCTTGTCCCAAGATCTCCCAGCCACCAAACTTTTCAGCGGTATTGTCATGTATCAATGGCAAGGCTATTGGTATCCACCTAGTCATCTCGAGGCTGCAATGGATGTTTCTAAGCATTTCGTGGCTCATCCCGATGACATTCTCTTGGCCGCGGCCCCCAAAACTGGCACCACTTGGCTCTCAGCCCTCCTCTTCTCTATAGCCAGCCATGGCCTCATCCCAAAAGAAGAGGCGCACAAGCTTATCCTATCAACCCATCCTCATGAACTCATTCCACACCTTGAAACTGAATACAAAAGACCACAAAACTTCCACTTCCTAGGCTCTTTAGCACACATATACCTTATAGCACCTTGCCTGAGCCTTTGAAGGACTCTGGTTCTCGAATTATTTATATCAGCCGCAACCCGAGAGATGCATTTGTGTCGCTTTGGCACTTTTCTCAGAAGATACAGAGAGGAAACTCAGACCCATTGACATTTGAGGAGGCATTTGAGCAATTTTGTGAGGGTAAGACCGCCTTTGGCCCCTTCTTAGAGCATGTCTTAGAGTATTGGAAAGCAAGCCAAGAGAGAACACAAAACATTTTATTTCTCACTTACGAAGAGATGAAGGCGGATACCAAGGGTGGGGTGAAGAGGATGGCTCAGTTCTTGGGTCGATCCATTGAGACAGAGGAGGAGGTTGAGGAGATAGTGGACATGTGTAGTTTTGAGAGGCTGAGTAACTTGGAGGTTAACACAAGTAAGGAGAAGTCACCTTGGGCGTTTTTTCCATACAATTCATTTTTCAGGAAGGGTGTGGTGGGAGATTGGGTAAACTATTTCACCCCTGCGATGACTGAGCGGCTCGATCGGATCATTCAAGCGAAGATCCAAGGGTCCGGACTACAATTTAGATTCGAATAGAATCGAAGGTAATGTCCTTAGGAATGGGATCAAGGCTTGGTGGTCTGAGTGGTGGTGCGCCACAACGTGACATTTGTTTCATTCCTACCACAGTTACAAGAACCCTTCCTACTGAACTACAAAATAAAAAACAGAGGCCTAGGTCTCTGTTTCCTTTCCCCTGGAATTTTTGTGTGGTTTTTGTATCTTCACTGATCTCCTTTACTGGGGAGTGTATTGTGTTATTTTGCTTTATTTAGAAAGCTTTTAAATGGAAAGGAATTTTCATTTCTTTAATTTTCAAGGTGTTTATTTGATAATATGATTCCAAATTACATGGATTGATGAATCATGAACACCACGTGATGATGCAGCTCGTCTTTTAAAGAGCAAATTACATACCGACACTATTGGAGGGGGTTAAATTACCAAATGGGTTTGTATTTACTCGAAATTACGATCACCAGCCATTTTTCTCTCCCAAAGTATTTTTTTTCTAAGTTGCATTCTGTTCCTTTTCTTGTCCGGTACTTCAAATACCAGATAGCTCATCTTTTTCTTCTTTCTTCTGTTTTTGAATCTTCATCATTCTCTCTCTAAATCAGTGGTTTAAAAAACGGATCAGTGCCCTGGATCGGATACCCTATAAACCAGCGTTTTAAAAAACGCCGAGTCGAACCGGACTCGCCCTGTTCGACTCGGAATTCGCGGAAAGGGGCCGGATCGGTTGAAAAATCGGAAATCGTCCGGTTCTAGAGAGAACCGGACGATTCCGCATAGTGACTCGCCGATTCACTGTACGGAATCAGCGAGCTCGAACAGTGAATCGGCGAGTCCGTACGAATTTTTTTTTTTTTTTGTTGTATAATCCATGATAAATTTTTTTGTAATACTTGATCGATTTTTTTGTAATTCATGATCGAATTGTTTTTGTTTTTTTGTAATCCATGATCGAATTTTTTGGTTTTTGTAACCCATAATAGAATTTTTTGTAATCCATGATCGAAATGTTTGTTTTCTTTTCTTGTAATCCATGATTCGCTTTTTTTTGTTTTTTTTTTTTTTAGTAACCCATTGATTAGAATTTTTTTGTAATTCCAT
>NW_006500327.1:2564321-2575490 GCF_000471905.2 Amborella trichopoda
AGTTCATGTTGAGAAAAAGAATTTGGAATTCGGGTTGAAAAAAAAGTTCTATGAGGTTATGAGAAAATGAATTCGGGTTGAGAAAAAGAAATGGGGTTGAAAAGGAATTGGGGTTGAGAAAAAAATGAATTCGGGTTGAGAAAATAAATTCGGGTTGAGAAAAGGAATTCGGGTTGAGAAAATGAATTCGGGTTGAGAAAAGGAATTCGTGTTGAGAAAAGGAATTCGTGCTGAGAAAATGAATTCGAGTTGAGAAAATGAATTTGTGTTTCTCTGAGGTTATGAGAAAAGGAATGGAATTCGTGTTTCTATGAGGTTATGAGAAAAGGAATTCGGGTTGAGAAAAGAAATGGAATTAGTGTTTCTCTGAGGTTATGAGAAAAGGAATTCAGGTTGAGAAAAGGAATTCGGGTTTCTCTGAGGTTATGAGAATAGGAATTCGGGTTGATAAAAGGAATTCGTGTTGAGAAATGGAATTCGGGTTGATAAAAGGAATCATGTTGAGAAATGGAATTCGTGTTGAGAAAATGAATTTGTGTTTCTTTGAGGTTATGAGAAAATAAATGAAGGAATTCAGGTTGATATTAAAAAATTCTCTGAGGTTATGAGAAAAGAAAAGAAAAATGAATGAGGTTATGAGAAAAGGAATTTGTATTGAAAAAAAGAATTCGTGTTTCTCTGAGGTTATGAGGAAAGGAAAATTCTATGAGGTTGTGAGAAAAAATAAGAAAAGGAATGATGTTATGAGAAAATGAATTCGTGTTGAGAAAAGGAATTCGTGTTTCTCTGAGGTTATGAGAAAATGAATGAGGGAATTCGGGTTGATATTAAAAAATTCTATGAGGTTATGAGAAACGAAAAGAAAATGATTGAGGTTATGAGAAAAGAAATTCGGGTTGAGATTAAAAAGTTGTATGAGGTTATTAGAAAAGAAATTCGGCTTGAGAAAAGGAATTCGGGTTGGGAATATGAATTCGTGTTGAGAAAAGGAATTCGTGTTGAGGAAAGGAATTCTTGTTTCTATAAGGTTATGACAAAAGAAATTCTGGTTGAGAAAAGGAATTCGTGTTTCCCTAAGGTTATGAGAAAAGGAATTCGGGTTGAGAAAATGAATTCTCAATTCGAGTTTCTTTGAGATTATGAGAAAATGAATGGAATTTGTGTTTCTCTGAGGTTATGAGGAAAGGAATTCGGGTTGAGAAAATGAATTTGGGTTGAGAAATGGAATTCGGGTTGAAAAAAGGAATTCGGGTTAGAAAAAAATTCGTATTGAAAAAATGAATTCGTGTTGAGAAAAGGAATTCGTGTTTCTGTGAGGTTATGAAAAAATGAATTCGGGTTGAAAAAAAGAATTTGGGTTTCTCTGAGGTTATGAGAAAAGGAATTCGGGTTGTGAAAAGGAATTCGTATTTATCTGAGGCTATAAGAAAAAGAATTCGAAAGGAAGGTTATGAGAAAAGGAATTCAGGTTAAGAAAAAGAAATCGGGTTGGAAAAAGGAATTCGATTGAGAAAAAAATTCTTTGAGGTTATGAGAAAAAGGAATTCGGTTTGAGAAAAGGAATTCGGGTAGAGAAAATGAATTCGGTTGAGAAAAAAATTCTATGAGGTTATAAGAAAATGAATTCGGGTTGAGAAAATGAATTCTATGAGGTTATGAGAAAAGGAATTCGGGTTAAGGAATTCAGGTTGAGAAAAAAATTATATGAGGTTACGAGAAAAGGAATTCGGCTTGAGAAAAGGAATTGAATTCGGGTTGAGAAAAAGAATTCAGGTTAAGAAAAAAATTCTATGAGGTTATGAGAAAAGGAATTCGGGTTAAGGAATTGGGGTTGAAAAAAATATTCTATGAGGTTATGAGAAAATTCTATGAGGTTATGAGAAAAAGAATTCGGGTTGAGAAAAAAATTGTATGAGGTTATGAGAAAAGGAATTCGGATTGAGAAAATGAATTGGATTCGGGTTGAGAAAAGGAATTCGGGTTGAGAAAAAGAATTCGGGTTGAGAAAAAAGTTCTATGAGGTTATGAGAAAAAGAATTCACGTTAAGGAATTGGGGTTGAGAAAAAAATTCTGTGAGGTTATGAGACAAGGAATTCGGGATGACAAAAGGAATTCAGGTTGAGAAAAAAAATTCGGGTTGAGAAAAGGAATTCGGGTTGAGAAAAAGAATTCGTGTTGAGAAAATAAATTGGTGTTGAGAAAAGGAATTTGTGTTGAGAAAAGGAATTCGTGTTGAGAAAAGAAATTTGTGTTGAGAAAAATAATTCGTGTTAAAAAAAGGAATTCGTGTTTCTCTAAGGTTATGAGAAAATGAATGGAATTCGTGTTTCTCTAATGTTATGAAAAAAGGAATTCGGGTTGAGAAATGAAATGGAATTCGTATTTATCTGAAATTATAAGAAAAGGAATTCGGGTTGAGAAAAGAAATTCGTGTTTCTCTAAGGTTATGAGAAAAGGAATTTGGGTTGAGAAAAGGAATTTGGCTTTCTCTAAGGTTATGAGAAAATGAATTCGGGTTCGGAAAAGGAATTCGGGTTGAGATTAAAAAATAATTCGGGTTGAAATTAAAATATTCTATGAGGTTATGAGGAATTCGTGTTTCTATGAGGTTATGAGAAAAAGAATTCGGGTTGAGATTAAAAAATTCTATGAGGTTATGAGAACCTTTTCTCTGAAGTTCTGAGAAAAGGAATTCGTGTTGAAATTAAAAAATTCTATGAGGTTATGAGAAAAAGAATTCGGGTTGAGATTAAAAAATTCTATGGGTTATAAGAAAAAGAATTCGGGTTGAAATTAAAAAATTCTATGAGGTTATGAGAAGTTATGAGAAAAGGAATATGAAGTTATGAGAAAAGGAATTTGGGTTGAGATTAAAAAATTCTATAAAATGAATAATTTGTGTTTCGCTGAGGTTATGAGAAAAGGAATTCAGGTTGAGATTAAAAAATTCTATGAGAATATGAGAAAAGGAATAATTCGTGTTTCTCTAATGTTATGAGAAAAGGAATTTGGGTTGAGATTAAAAAATTCTATGAGGTTATGAGAAAAAGAATTCAGGTTGAAATTAAAAATTTCTATGAGGTTATGAGAAAAGGAATAATTCGTGTTTCTATGAGATTATGAGCAAAGGAATTGGGGTTGAGATTAAAAAATTCTATGAGGTTATGAGAAAAGAAATTTGAGTTGAAATTAAAAAATTCTATAAGGTTATGAGAAAGGAATAATTCGTGTTTCTCTGAGGTTATGAGAAAAAGAATTCTGGTTGTGATTAAAAAATTTTATGAGGTTATAAGAAAAGGAATTCGGGTTGAGATTAAAATCATAGTTACCTAGAATGGATCATGAATAATTAGAATTAGTACCTATAATGGATCATGAATAACTAGAAGACTATGAAGTTCCCAACAATACAGAGGAAAAAACAATTCAAAGAGAGAGGAGAAAAAGAGAAAAATTGAGATTAAAATCATAGTTACCTAGAATGAGAAAGCAATACAAAGAGAGGGGAAAAAGAGAAAAATTGAGATTAAAATCATAGTTACCTAGAATGAGAAAGCAATACAAAAAGAGAGGAGAAAAAGAGAAAAATTGAGATTAAAATCATAGTTACCTAAAAAAAGATAAAAATGGAGATTAAAATCATAGTCATGAGTAACTATAATTAGTACTTAGAATGGATCATGAATAACTAGAAGACTATGAAGTTTCCAGCAATACAAAGAATCAGTACCTATAATGGATCATGAGTAACTAGAAGACTATGAAGGTTCCAGCATTAAAAAGAGAGAGGAAAAAGCAATACAAAGAGAGAGGAGAAAAAGAGAAAAAAAGCACCAGCAGGAAAAATTCCCAGCAATACAAAGATAGAGGAGAAACCAATACAAAGATAGAGGAGAAAAAAAACAATATAAAGAGAGAGGAGAAAAAAAGCAATACAAAGAGAGTGGAGAAATTCCCAGCAATACAAAGAGAGAAGAGAAAAAAAGCAATACAAAAAGAGAGGAGAAAGCAATACAAGGACAGAGGAGAAAAAAAGAACCAGCAATACAAAGAGAGAGGAGAAAGCAATACAAAGAGAGAGGAGAAAAAAAGAACCGGCAATACAAAGAGAGAGGAGAAAGCAATACAAAGAGGCAATACAAAGAGAGAAGAGAAAGCAATACAAAGAGAGAGGTGAAATTCCCAACAATACAAAAAAAGAGGAGAAAGCAATACAAAGAGAGAGAGAAGAAAAAAAAACCAGCAATACAAAGAGAGATGAGAAAAAAAGAACCAGCAATACAAAGAGAGAGGAGAAAAAAAGAATCGAGAAATAAAGAAAGGGGTTTGGTAGACAGGGAGAAAAAAAGAAAGAAAAAAAGAAATGAGAAATAAAGAAAGGGGTTTAGTGGACAGGGAGAGATAACGTGAAGAAAGGCGGTGTATTTTCTTAGTTTGTTTGACCTAAAAATATAATATAAAAATCGGTAAACTTGATCTAGGGGATAAAAGTTATGGGAAAGGTTTCTATGCTTCCCCTACAGCATAGAAGTTCTATCCTACCCTTATCATCCAGTCGTCCAATTTTGGTCGAGAGAATCACCTATCGTTTGATCTTAGATCTGACGTTTCAAAGTATTTTATTTTTAGTGTTTTTTATACAAGTTGTATGAATATAAAATTTGGTACCTGCTATCTTCTCATTGGGGTGCACCTATAAAAAATAATTTTTTGATAAAACATGACCAAAATACCCCTTGAAACTTTCAGGGGTATTTTGGTCACTTTATTTTATTGATTCTGTTTTTAAAAAAAATAAAATTCACTTGTGTAACTTTAATAAATACATTCCAAAATTTGGTATCAAAATAGATTATAGAAAAAAAATTAAAAATAAAATAGTGTAGAGACGTGACATTATGATTGGGGCAATCTTTAGCCCTCCATTTAGAATGGACAATTAGATAAAAGGGAGGATAAATAGAAGAAGCATAGAAAGCTTGCCCAAAAGTTATAAGGGTGCAGTTGGCATACAGATGCATCGGTAGTTGTAGAGGTAACATGCACCTTCCGTAAGGTGCACCTCCAAATTTTATCATGGTATATAAGTAAAATATTCTTAAGATTATCTCAAAATCTATTTTTATATCTAATGGTAAAATTTAAAATTTAAAAAATGGTTAAAATCAAGTAAATCTATAAACGTATGAAAATGGAAAGTGTAGAAAATATGTTATAAAATGCGCTATTTATGGGACTTAAAATCTTTTTATTTTTCATGGTCATACATCTCGATGTCGAGATGATCAATCAAGGAGTTTTTCAACATTAAAACTACCTTTTCCGATGGATTTTTGAGGTGAATCAGTAGTTTTACATTTTAAGGTTGCATTCTTATATAAATTTTTTCCAAGTTATAATTGATAGAATCTTAATGATGTTAGATAGGTTTTGAAATCATGGGTCTATAGAGAATAAAACTTAGAAATAGCGTATACAAAGATATTTTTCTTTATAAATTTTATTTTATAATAGTTAAAATTAATTGGATTTATTAATGAAATAAAACAAAGATTTTAAAGATATACTCACAAAACAAAATTATTTTAATTATGTTTTAAATTTTTAAAAATTGCTAAATTTGATTTATACCATTTAAAACAATATCGATAAATAAAATTAATTTGAAACTTATCTAAATTGAATATGTATTGTTCCTATACTATTCAAATTACTTTCAATGTGTGTTACTTTTTAAGAAATTATGAAATTAGTGATATAATGTTTAAAATTTATAAAGGGCATGTTGTCATTTGGTCTTATGATAATGGTACTTTTTTCAAAAAAACTAATAGTTGAATGTCGGACATGTGGGCACCGTAGTACCACAACAACCATGTGCCCTTTTCGTGTTTTGCTATTTATTTTTTTTAAAACAATTTCAAACCACTCACCGTAAGAAAACAAAATCGTGCGGAACAATTTGTTCCCAATCACTAATTATAAAGATTTAAAATAGTCTAAAACTAATAGTTCTGGGCAACTCATGGCAATGCATTAAAGTGGTCTGGATTTTTGTGCGTGTGTATTATGCAAGTCCTTTTTTTTGAATAGTAATCCTATTAAGGCATAAAATGTTTAAAAAGAATATCTAATATTCTAAAGCATGTTCTTCATACGTCAACATGCCCAACGTATCACATGGTAAACACGGCACAAAAAGAAAGTAAATGCAAGCAACCCATTCTCCAAGGATAACACCTCCCCAATTGAGTGGTGGACAACAGTTATGGTTTGGCCCCTCTTACTCATTTGGGTCCCAAGTCTAGCTTGTCCATTCTTTTCTTTGGAATTGAGCTTAGTGCGTAGCCTTGTAAATCGTCAAGCCGTGATCAATTAAACCCGAGCTCTTTTTTTAAATAACATATATTTTATTAAGCTTGGGGTCTAATACATACTTCAATGAATATATATATATATATTAGAGTAGATTCTTCCTATAAAATTTCAATGGGAGATTATTGCAGAATTTAGAAATATGGACTCATCATTGAGAGGTACCAATTTTGAACCTACAAAATCTAGGAACTGTACACTGAGTTCTGTGAATATTTTCATCAAGCAAATAATTTTATTTCTAAGTAATATTTCCGACTCATAAAATTTGAGTCTACTTTAAAAAAAAAAAACTTCAACCCTTGTAACAAAATTTGTTTCAGTGACATGAATGTCATGATTTTATTTCAATTTTTAACATAATGTTTTGAGGCCCACACTGAGTTCTTAAGTTATCATTTTGAGTTCAGTTTCTAACAAAAAATTATTTGAGATATAAATTTCTGTGGGAAATAAAAAAAAAAAATTTCTTTATTGAAAGTGGGTCATCCTGAATTTTGGCAGTTCGGTATGTTTCATTGAGATGTGAATATCTATATTTGTCAAGCCTACTTAACGGGCCGCCTTTTGAAACTGCCTGATCGCACTTTGTATAATGCAAGAGCCCTGTTGCCGGCGAGAGCCTTTTGCCAGACAGTATTTTACACATTATCCGAGCTCTACTTCCAAATGGTACTTTGCACAATATTGGAGCCCTACTACTGGATTGCATTTACACAGTGCCGGAGCTCCTTTTTGGGTGTAGAGGAGAGGGGTGAATAAAGTTAAAGTAAAGAAGGGTAGTTTAGATATTTTTTTTGGTGAGGGGTATTTGTATAAAGAGTGACTTTTGAGGGTAAATTGCATAAAAAATATAGTCCTGGGCTTTTTTGGTAATTTACCCTCGTAAAATAGAAACGCTCTTCCATTTAGGACGTCTGAGCTTGAGTGGTCAATCCCTATTGTAACCGGTGGACAAAAAAAATTCATTTGAAGCAAAGCTTTACATGGTTGAATGGGCAGATCCTATTCTTTCTTCTTGTTTTTGTTTTTTTTTGTTCGAGATCAGTTGTCAGGTCCGAGAGGTGATCTCCAAAAATTTGTGCCTAAAATGTATTTCTGAAGTGAATTTTACCCGAGAGAGTAAACGTACAACATCCTCCCATGGGAGCAGCGAATCTTTTTACTTGTAAGACTTACGTCTATCCGGTATTCACTGAGATCTAAGGAAGGCAAGGGCGAAACTAAATCCCTTGTTTCAAACTCTTTTAAACACCGACATTTTTGGGATAGGGTGAAATGCTGCCATTTGGAACCTTTTTTTTAGCTTGTTTTTATTGACATCAAATTCCAGAGAAAATTACCCAAAATTTCTACAGTAGAAAGATTGGGAAAACTTAAGAAAGAAGTGAAAAGACCTCGAATTTATTGTTTGCAAATTAGGATTCTGATATGATTTACTGGATTTGTTTGTTTTGTAACATATAAGGTACGCCACATGCTCCCTATGCCTTACTATTCTCGAGGTTGGCTAGTAACCAGACTCATAGAATGCTTTAGTCAAGTTAAAAAAACAAAAAAAAAATTGTCTACAAAGAGACCATTTATCTTTAGGTGCTGTTTGTATAGAGCCGAGGCTTTGAACAATCAAATTTGAGCCCACCTTCAAATAGTATCAAGAAATATGGTTTTAATGCCGGAAAGTTTTGCTATAGCCTTGAATTATATTTTCATCTTTAGTTATAAAATTTAAAGCTTAAAAAATAATGTCGATCGATCAAATCTATGAAAACTTGAAAATCTTAAAAATTGATGGCCGAAAAATGCGTTACAAGATGCCCTATGTCCAAAACTTGAAATTCATCTTGATGTCGAGATAATCAATTGGATGATATTCGAGCATCAAAACAACCTATTCTAATTAATATTTTGAAGTAGGCTCTAATTTGATTGCTAAGAGCTAGGCTCTATATAAACTTTTCCTTTTATAGAGGTCACAATAATTGTTGTTTCTTAATTTTAAAATGGGTAGTTGTAAGAGTGTCATTGAATAGATATAAAGTTCCAAAAAAACCTCTTAAACTTTGTGATTGACGACAAGCCATCAAATGTGATATATGATAAGTGGAATGATTGTGACCACCTTGTACAAAAAATAATAGTTTCTTTGTCGACAATCCAAACAAAAAGGTTAGCTTAGCTAGTCTGGAATTATTGAGAAAGAATTTAAGGGTCAGAACACCCATTGAAACGGACCGAAATGTAGAAATTCCACTAGGCCGGGCCCGGCCTGGCTGGGCTTGGTCTCTATAAGACCAGCCCAAGCCTCGCCCAGGTAGGGCTAAATATAATCAAATAAAAAATGAAAATAAGTATCGGGATATGTGATCCAAGCCCTAGCTTTTTAGTATCAAGCCAGGCAGACCCCGACACATCGCTAGCTGAACAGACATAGCCCAGAGAGCAAGCAAAAAGTCCATCGCGAGCCAAACTGACATGGCCCAGAGAGCAAGCAAAAAGTCCATCGCGAGCCGAACTAACATGGCTCAGAGAGCAAGCAAATGGTCGGAAATCTCATACTGTTTTAGAGAAACCCAATCTAAGTAACGTGAGCTTCGTTTTGAGTCAATGCTGAACGACATGTAGCATAATGAGTCGACGACATTGAATAAAATAGTTTAGATGAGATAGAGGAGGGAAGTAGCAGAAACATGGGGAAGCTAAGTAGGCCAATAGCAATTGCTTTATTAAAAAGGAACAAAGATGCTTATAAGCACAGCAGGTGACAGAATTGGAAAACACACATAGCACACGGATTTCTCATCTAAACATTTCACTGCAAACCAAAACCTGATGAAAAAAACACAAAGGAGTGGAAAAACTGCTGGTAAAGAAAGAGTTGTACACATCCTAATCGAACCTAAACTCAAGTCCTGACCCTTGGAGCTTTTGCTGAGTGATGTGATCGAGCCGCTCCATCATCTCAGGCGTAAAATGGTTCATCCAATCTCCCACCACCCCCTTCCTGAAAAAGGCGCTATTGGGAGGTCATTTAGATGTTTTATCCTCAATCTTGTTCACCTCCAAATTACTCAGCTTTCAAAACTGCACATTTCCACTATCTTCTCAACCTCTTTCTCTTCCTCAACTGGCCTTCCAAGGAAAGCAGCCACCCTCTTCACAACTTCTTTTGTATCAGCGATCATTTCCTCATAGGTAAGAAACATAATCCTTTCCTGCTTGTCCTTGCTCTCCTTCCAGTACTCTAATACAGTTTCAAAAAAGGGCCCAAAGGGAAGAGCGCCTTCGCAAAATCTCTCGAATGTCTCCTCAAAACTCAAATTTTCAAAACCATATAAGGGGAACTTTTTCATGTACTGCCAAAACTGAGACTCTAGGATTCCTCGTTACATAAACAATTTGGCAACCACAGTAAGCGAGGTGAGTGGTAAAAAGCCTTGGAGATGGGATACTAGTGATATCGGAATCAGGTCCTTTAAGTATATATCGAGCTCTAGATTGGGAATTAGGTCATGCGGGCAGGCAGAAAGAAGAGGGTTTGGTGACTCTTTTTCTTGCTTGAGGCTATGTTGATTGATGATGGAGAAGATTAGCGACTTGAGCCAAGTGGTGCCACATTTGAGGTATTAGGCCACAAAAAGGTCCGTAGAGCACGCCGAGAAGTGTTTATAGGCAGCCATTGCTCCTTGGTGGAGACGGGGGCTGAGCACGAACCCTCTCGATTGAAACATGTTTGTTCCATCGGGCAGCTCCGCCTTGGGCAGGGAGGACGATATGATATCTTGGGGAAAGGTGAAACTATCCATTAGAGAATGTTTAATCGCTCTTTCCTGTGTTTATAGGAGTCTCCCACTACAATTTCAGGCACACTATTAAATATCCTTCTCCCTGTTTAATAACATTTGCTAGTAGTTGAGCCAGCTATATTATTGCAATATGATGTTACATGTATGCTTATTTTCACGAGGACCACAATAGAGTTCGATATTTTAAATCGTACTAGCACCACATGAGTTGAGTCCTTTCCACATAAATCAAAAGTTCAACTAGAAATGAGAAAAATATGATGTTAGAGAGAGATTGTTCAATATAATAAATGAATAGTACGGTTTGTATAGAGCCTAGGCTCTAAACAATCAAATTAGAGCCTACCTTCAAATAGTGTCGAAAAATGTGGTTTCAACGCTGGAAATCTTTGTGATAGCCTTAAAATATATTTTTATCTTTATTTATAAAGTTTAAAGCTTCCAACATACTGTAGATCGACAGATCTATGACAACTTGAAAATCTTAAGAATTGACGATCCAAAAATGCATTACCAAATATACTATGTTCAAAACTTGAAATCCATTTTTTTTTCATGTCCATGCATTTTGATGTCGAGATGATCAATTTGAGGATATTTGGGCATCAAAACAATCTCTTCTAGTGAAATTTTTGAGGTAGGCTCTAATTTGATTGTTTAGAGCTTCGGCTCTATATAAACTTTTCCCATAAAAGAATTAATATAAGATTAAAATACGATGTGGTGTGATCCCTCGTGTGAAATTTATTATTTGAGATTATGAATAAATCCAATGTACATTAGATAAAATTTATAGAGAAGACTTACATTTATGAAGTAGGAACCCAAATTTTGGGGATAGGATAACACCGTAAATGGACCTCGCTAGTTTTCTTTTACACTCATGTGTGTAGAACCTCAAATGATCACCATTAAATTTGGTATAGATCTCTAGAAAAGTTATCACATGGGTGTGGGAGTTGACTTTTTTAGAGATCTGTACCAAAA
>NW_006500327.1:2575764-2595060 GCF_000471905.2 Amborella trichopoda
GTGTATTATGCAACTCCTATTTTTTGAATAGTAATCCTATTAAGTCTTAAAATGTTTGAAGAGAATATCCAATCTTCTATAACATCTAGTCGTTTCATGTTCTTCATGCGTTAACATGCTCATGGTATCACATGGTAAACATGGCACAAAAAGAAGTAAATGCAGGCAGCATGCTCAAGGTATCCATGTCTGTCGCTTAGTATAGATAACACCTACCCAATTGACTGGTGGACCGCTATGGTTCCAGCTTTTCCATGATACATGTCCTGACTCAAACCGAAGCTCAGATTAGTTGGATTGGGCTTCTCTAAAACAATACCAGATTTCCGACCATTTGCTTGCTCTTTGGGCCATGTCAGTTCGACTCACAATGGACCTTTTGCTTGCTCTCTAGGCCATGTTTGTTCGGCTCGTGATGGGTCAGGTTCTGCCTGGCTTGACACTAAAAAGCTAGGGCCTGGATCACATATCCCGATACTTCTTTTCATTTTTTATTTGATTATATTGAGCCCTGCTAAGGTGAGGCTTGGGCTGGTCCTATAGAGACCAAGCCCAAGCCAGGGTAGGCCTGGTCCAGTAGAAATTATTCGTATCAGTCTGTTTCGGTGGGTGTTCTTACCCTTAAATTCTTTCTCAATAATTTCATACTAGGTAAGTTAGGCTTTTTTTATTTTTAATTGTCAACAAAGAGACCATTATCTTTTGTACAAGGATGTTACAATCTTGCATGAGTCAAGAAGTCTAAGAGTTTTTTTGGAAATTTATGTTTATTCAATGACACTCTTACAACCACCCATTTTGAAATTTAAGAAATAATAATGATTGTGACTTCCATGTGCAAAAATAAATGGTCTCTTTGTATCCAATCTATGCGTTTGGTTACTAGCCAACCTCGAGAATAATAAGACATAGGAAGCATGTGATGTACCTTATATATTACAAAATAAACAAATCCAGTAAATCATATCAGAATCCTAATTTGCAAACAAGAAATTTGAGGTATTTTCACTTCTTTCTTAAGTTCCCAACCATGGTTTTCGAGAGAAACCCAATCCACCTAACCTGAGCTTAGGTTTGAGTCAATGCTGAACGACATGTAGCAGAATCAGTAGACGTTTCAATGACACTGAATAGAATAGTTTAGATGAGAGAGAGGAAGGAAGTAGCTGAAAAATGGGGAAGCTAAGTAGGCTAATAGCACTTGCTTTATTACAAAGGAACAAAGATGCATATAAGCACAACATGCGACAGAAATGGAAAACACACATAGCAGACTTATTTCTCATCTTCCTAAAAAATATGCTATTGGGAAAATAGGCGCTATTGGGAGAAAATCTTTTAGAAGTTTTATCCTCAATCTTGTTCACCTCCAAATTACTCAGCTTTTCAAAACTGCACATTTCCACTATCTCCTCAACCTCTTTCTCTTCCTCAACTGGCCTTCCGAGGAAAGCAGCCACGCTCTTCACAGTGTCTTTTGTATCCACGATCATTTCCTCATAGGTAAGAAACATAATCCTTTCAGGCTTCTCCTTGCCCGCCTTCCAGTACGAGTTTTGAAAAAGGCCTCAAAGGGAAGCGCATCTTCGCAAAATCTCTGGAATGTCTCCTCAAAACTCAAATTTTCAAAACCATATAAGGGAAACTTTTTCATATAATGCCCAGTCCCTAGGATTCCTCGTTACAAAAACAATTCGGCACAGACAATGTTTAACGATTCAGGCTAGCCACAGTAAGGGAGGTGAGTGCTAAAAAGCCTAGGAGATGGGATGCTAGTGATATCAGGAATCGGGTCCTTTAAATATATATCGAGCTCTAGATTGGGAATTAGGTCATGCGGGCCGGTGGAAAGAAGAGGGTTTGGTGACTCTTTTTCTTGCTTGAGGCTATGTGATTGATGATGGAGAAGATGAGGGACTTGAGCCAAGTGGTGCCACATTTGGGGTATGTCACAGAGATGCCCGTTGAGCATGCGGAGAAGTGTTTATTGGCAGCCATTGCTCCTTGGTGGAGACGGGGGCTGAGCATGAACCCTCTCCATTGAAACATGTTTGTTCCATCGGGCAGTTTTGCCTTGGGCAGGGAGGACGATATGATATCTTGGGAAAAGGTGAAACTAGCCATTAGAGAATGTTTAATCGCTCTTTCCTGGGTTTATAGGAGTCTTCCACTGCAATTTCAGGCACACTATTAAATATCCTTCTCCCTGTTTAATATCATTTGCTAGCAGAGGCTACTGTGGGCAAGCTATTTTATTGCAATATGATGTTACATGTATGCTTATTTTCACGAGGGCACTGTGCACATGATTTGAGTCCTTTAAAGATAAATCAGAAGTTTAACTAAAAATTAGGTAAGTATGATGTTAGAGAGAGAGAGTTCAATATAATACAAGGGCTAATATAGAAATAAAAGCAAAATACTTTCATACTTCTTATTTTTAAGTTTTATAGGTTTTATATCTCCATAGACTTATCGTTTGGAAACATATTTTGAGTTATAGATATCATAGGGTTTATATATTTTAACCCTCTAAACTAACTCTACCCACTTTAATCCTCTTTTTTAACCCAAATAAGTAATAAAACGACAACACTTACTAAACTACATCCACTCTCTCCAGGTGATATTCTCCTAATACCTATATCTTTCTCTCTCTCTTTCCCCGTGACTCTCCCCAAATCCCTTCTATTTTTCTCTCTCTCAATATTTCCCCCAACCCTCTCTCTCCCCATTAACTTCTCCATCTCTCACTTTCCATTAAGTTCCATCATGTCTCTCTCCCTCTTTCCATTAACTTCCATCTTCTCTCTCTCTCCGAAAGGGATGGGTAAGGCCCGTCTTCACCACTAAATTACCCCAATAAAATAAAATAAAAACTAAAGGGAAGAAAGAGAGGGGGCTAGTGGAGGCGTAAGTTCTATGTGAGAAAGGTAGGGAGGGGTTTGGATGTTCAATATTTGAAACTTGATTCTCTAATCATTGGACTTTATGGCACCAAAATTCTAGGATGGGAAGGCATATATATTTTTCCTTGAAACTGGCCCTCCTAAATTGTCTGACTCAAGAGCTTCTTTGTTCCAAAACCGGCTCGATGTGCTAGATCAGCCGAGTTGAAAAAACCTAAGGTATCTGAGTAAAGAGATAAAACCAATGAGGGTTTAGTAGGTTAGCCCATGATGAAGTCGAAGTATGCCCGGATAAGAGCCTAGGGACTGTGTGACCCTTGTGTGTGATGAATAGTCTATAGATATAGAACTAAAACATCATCGTTGTATCATCACATTGCATGTACATAGATAGTCGTATTGATATAGTAATTCACCATTTAGGGTGAAGTGTATACATGTACGAGAAATTACCCCTATGCACCATAGAGTCATGATTACATCATGGTCTCTCTCTTGGGGTGAACCTGAAATCCACATACTGGGATTATGTCCCCTAGCCCATTGATTGACTTTAGTGATCCAATCATGAGCCCCTGCAGTGGACTAGGGGTCATGGGAACCGCTGGGTGAGTTTGATAAAGCTAGTGTTGATCGTGGTCCACAGTTGAAGGTAGAGTGCTCTTATGCGTTGATTAAATTCTAAACCTATTCGGATCTGATTCCTATCAAAATTAATTTTAATTTAATTAATTTTATGTTATTTGATTTTTAGAATTTTTATTTGAATTTTTATAAATCTTCTGATATTTTAATTTTATCATTTGGATTTATAAATCAAGAGAAATTCATTTCTAAAGTTTTAAATAAACTAGGAGGTTTGAAAAATCTAAAAATCAATTTTTAATTGTTTCTAAAATATGTGGGACCCTCTATAAATTTTGGAGGTCCAATTAAATCACATGGGATAATTGGGTAGGGCCCATGAGTGGTCACCAAAGGGTGGCACGCCCCAACCAAGGGGATTGCATTTTCTTGCTAAAAATTGTGAGAGATATCTCATCCTCGTTGGCTTTCTTTTTGTGGAGAGAAGCCTACTTGAAATAAAGGAAAGAAATATGTAGTTTTAGAAAATCTTGATAATCAAGAAGATTTGATTGAGAAATAAAGCATGAATATTTACTATTAGAGAAAGTAAAGAAATATGTTCCTTATTTAACTTGTCTGATAGGAATAGGTTTCGAAATAGGCGGATAAAGTTCTAGCACCTTCTTTAGCATCTAGATGGTGGATCTAGAGAATAGATGGCTCACATCTCTCGCCCCACAAGTCTCTTAGATCGACGGTCAAGATTTGCTCCGACAATTTTATGGTAAATCCTAATGCTTAAAACATCTATAAACTGGATCACTTTTCTCCCTTGTCTCTACACCTCTTACTTACTCTCTCTTTCCTCTCCAAATAGAATCTCTCTCTCTCTAGCATCTCTAAGGAGCACGCCCCACATAGGTTTCTCTCTCTCTCCAAGAAACCTAAGAGGTCATGCCCCACTTTAACCTACCTCTCTCTCTCTCTCTCTCTCTCTCTCTCTCTCTCTCTCTCTCTCCCTCACACACACACACAAAAACTATCATAAGGGTGGCATGCCCAAGCTAAGCTTGGTTAAGCTTGAATCTCTCTCATAGGTTATAAATCAAGCTAGGTTTTGGTTATGTAATTTTGTGGGCAGCAAACGGATCATCCATAGCTAATAGTTTTCTTCCTCCTTTCTTGATTTCTATCTCTCATAAAGATCAAACCAATGGGTTTGAATTAGGCCTAAGCATTAAGACTTTAGGTCGGTGATTTTAGATTGGGATCCATATGCATGGTTTGGGTTTTTGCCATAAAAAGAGAAATCAAGAGACCGATCAAAGATCCCAAGCATCATCGGAAGAAGGTGACTCGACGTGAAGTGTACTAAACCGGGTTGAGGTAATGTCTGGTACCCTCTTTTGTTTCTTCCATATTTATTTATTACATCTTTTATTTCCAAATATAGGTTGTCTTTTCTTTGTTATTGAAATAAAAGTTTTAAATGGATTCAAGTTCTTGAGATCCTAACTTATTATTTTATTTTATTTTATTTGAAGTTGTTATATTGTAAAAGAACTATTTACAAGTAATCTAGACTGTGAAGAAAAAAAATAATTTTAAAAAAATATATATTATATACTCCGATTAGATCACACGTGTCCTTTCACCTAGGACTTTTTTTTCTTTTTCTTTTTTGAGAAATAGGCATGTCATAACATGGGCCATGGCGAGGAAAAGGAAGCTTTCAAAGGGTCCACTTGGTCGTATAACTATTGAGATGCTGCATTAAATTAAAAATTACACACAAGTGGCACCTCACTTTCATCGCAGATGTATAAATATTGTTCCCTTAAATTTATTATGACTGCTTTGAGAATAGGAAAAAGATTTGGTAGCTCGCGAGTCCACTATCAGTGCATCATCCAGCAGCCAAATGATATATTTATTAATTTCGGGGATCCTTATGTCTGGAAAATTTTGAATCATATTTTTCATGCCTATGATTAAATATTATAATAATAATAATTTGGATAAAAATACTCCGAATAAGTTGTCCTAACCACCCCCACCACCCTCCTTTTTCTTAAAAAAAAATCTAGATGTTTTTCCATTTAGAGGAACGATCAAATATAAGGATTTAAGAGGCTCCCAAGCATTTCTTTTTCTTTCGGGATCATTTATAAAATAGAGAAAAGATGTTCATAGAGGTAATATCTATGAACCGTAAAAATTCTGCTAAAAGAGTTGTTTCTCTCTAATTACTCGACAATATTTTTTTATTTCTAGTTTGTTTTGAATCTAGTGAAATCAGCTTCAAAAGCCCTGTACAAATTTGTTTTCCTTTTTCTTTAATATCGATTGATTTCATGCATCAAAGAGGTAATATTGACGAACTGTCAAAAATGCGCAAAATCAATTATTTCTTTCTAATTTCTTAACAAATTTTCTTATTATTAGTTCGTGTTTAAGCTATTGAAAAAAACTTGAAAACCCCTCTACTGGTTTGCACGTTTTTGCTCCAATATTGAGTGACTTAGTGCATCATAGAGGCAATATTGATGAATTGCAAAAATTTCACTAAATCTACTCCGTTCTCTAATCACTCAACAATTTGTTCTAATTCTTGATTTGTTTTAAAGTTATTGAAATCAACTTCAAAAGTACTCTAATGATTCAAGTTCTTTTTGTTACAATATCGACTGAGTTAGTAAAAGTTGGACTATGTAACCCCCACATACCCATTAAAAATTTTCTTTCTTTTTTTTATTTTCACCACGCAGATTACTTACGAATGTCCAAATACATAATGAGAAACAATAAAAACTAAAAGAATCTCAAGGACTCTCACTTGTTGTTACTTTAGCAAATCTTTTTTACACAAATAAAATTGTGTAAACTTGATCTTGAGATTATGAAACACATAGTACTCATGGGGACAAAAACATATGAGCCTGCAAACTATAAAAGAAGATTGTCAGAAGATTGCTTCAACTGGACTTTGCACACCCCACTCTGGATCTCCTCCTCCAATGGCGTATGGGATCGATGGTCTATCTCAGATTTTTCAAGCATAGATAGCCTTGTCTATAACCCTTAATCAATAGGAGAGCAATATGGTGAGAAAAGGACTCATGTGATCTAGCCGAAGTACATAAATTTTTTTTTTTTTCAATTCTTTTTCTTTTCTTCATGGTCTAGATCACTCACAAGTAGTCTTTTTACAATATAATAACTTCAAATAAAATAAAATAAAATAATACAATAGGATCTTAAGAACTTTAAGCCATTCAAAAACCTTTCTTTCAACAATAAAGAACAGATACAACCTATGCTTAGGAATAAAAGACGTATTAAATAAATATGCAAGAAAAGAAAGACGGTGTTGGAGATAACCTTAACCGGCTACTTACACCCCACATCGAGTCTCCTCCTTCCAATGTTACTCAAGATCTTTGATCGGTCTCTTGATTTCTCCTTCTTATGGTAAAACTCAATCAAAGCACATGGATCTCGATTTAGAGCCACTCACCTAAAGCCTCAATGCTTTAAACCAGTGTTTGAAAAGTCGACGAGTCGAATCCGGAGTCGGCACCCCCATGCCGGTTCTAGCATAATACATTCGACTCGCCCGGTTCGACTCGAGGATGGTTCTAGCATAATACATTCGACTTCGCCTGGCTAGACTCGGGAATCGGCACCCCTGTGCCGGTTCTAGTATAATATATTCGACTCGCCCGGTTCGACTTGGGGGTGGTTCTAGTATAATACATTCGACTATTCTAGTTAGACTCGGGAATCGGCACCCCCGTGTCGGTTCTACCAAAATACATTCGACTCACCCAGTTAGACTCGAGAATCGGCACCCCCGTGCAGGTTCTAACATAACACATTCGACTCGCTCAGTTCGACTAGCATAATACACGAAACTGGCCATGTCTAGAGAGAACCGGGTGGTTTTAAACAGTGAACCACCCCGATGACATCGTAAACCAACGGTTCTGACATCACCACTCAGATTCTACATGGAAGACATCACACGCGCAGCATTACGTGTACACGTACGACAAAATCACGTGACACATATCACACATAGGGTTGCCTCAGTGATTCTGCGTGCATGCTTCACATCATATTACATAGTTATTTATATAGCAAAGTTTAATACGCATCCTTCGATGTAGGATAATTTCCAAACATCATTAAATGAAGATGGATTTAAATATATTCTATTAATAGGCAGTATATCATCACAGGCGATGAGGAATGATGGTTATGACCTCTGCTCTTTTCCTTGATGTCCCAAGGTTGAATCCCCTTGGGCGTTACATATTATATTAATTTTTGTTGTACATAACAGTATAATTATTTTTGTTGTAAATAATATAAAAGGTATAAAAAAATGAAGAACGAAAAGTTTATTCGATTTGAAATCTCTCTCTTTCTACTAACAATCTCTTTCACTAAATTTATTTTAGAAACCTAAAAAATTAAATTTTTGAAAAATTAAAGTGTTATTTCGAAAATCTGTACGCATTTTGTTAGTTTTTACATTGATAACCAAATTTTTTATTTTATTTATTAATTTTTACATTATAAATCATATAATGTATTATTTTCCTTAAAGTTGTCAATAATAGATTTTAAATTAGATAATTTTATAAAATATTTTGAATTTATTATTATTTGTATACTAAAATAATTATAAAATGTAAACTAATAATTATAATTTCAGTATATAATATTATAATTAGTTAGGTTGTAACAATTTTGGATTATAGTTAGTTAGGTTGTAATAATTTGGGTTTGTTTAGCGGATTAGGGTTTTTCACCAAAACGAGATTTTAGTGGCCATTCTTTCATTAATTTAGTCTACTCTTTATTATAGTCCATATATAATTATATATTTTATCCATGAAAATTCTATGATTTTTCTTTTATGTGATGTAAATTTAATGGTTAACATAAGTTTATACAGGGAAAGAGCATCTCAATATTTACAAATTGATGAAAAAAATGAAAGTTAATAATGTAGTACCCTTATTTCTTATCTATTCCTAAAAGAAAACATTTATAATGAATTTTAATATTTTTTTGGAATTTTTTTAAATCTTAATCCGACCGATTCAGCCGATTCCTGATCCAGATCGCCGATTCACCGATCCGAATGGGTTTTTGGGGTGCCCGATCCGGAGTACCGTCCATTTTTTAAACCACTGCTTTAAACTAATTCAAGCCATTTGGATTGATGCTTATGAGAGATAAAAATCAAAGAGAGAAGGGAGAAAGCTATTAGCTAATAGATGATCCATTTGCTACCCAAATAATCACAAACCAATCTAGCTTCTTTAGAACCCACAAGAGAGAAAGAGAGAGAGAGAGAGATTAACATAGTCTAGGAGTGCCACCCAATATAGAAAGAGATAAAGGGTTAGGTTAGGGCGTGGTCCCTTAGGCTAGCTAGGGTTTGAGATAGAGAGAGGTAGGCTAGGTGGGGCGTGCCCCTTAAGTTAGCTTAAGAGAGATATATATTATCCTAGGGCTGGGCGAGCCCCTTAGAGAGATCCTAATCTTGGCGATAGGAGAGAGCTAAGAGGTGTAAAGATTATGGGAGAAGAATGATCATTTTTATAAATTTTTCATGTATTAGGGTTTGTCGTAAATTGGAATAGCAAATATTGACTGTCGATCTAATGAGATTTGTAGGGTGACAGATGTGAGTCATCCATTCCTTATATTCACCATCAAGATACTAAGAAATGTGCTAGAACATTATCTTTCCCTTCCTAAACCTATTCACATCAAATAAGTTAAATAAGAAAAATATTATTTACTTTTTCTAATAGTAAATATTCATTCCTTATTTCTCAATCAAACATTCTCAATTCTCAATATTTTCTTAAAAAACACATTTCATTCCTTTACTGCAAGTAGGCTTCTCTCCACTAAAGGAAAGCCAACTAGCATGAGATGACTCTCACAATATTTTAGCAAGTGGGCAACTCTACATGGGTCAGCGTGCCACCCATTGGGGCCTCTCATAGGCCCCACCAAATTCAGCAAAGTTATTAAATCGGCCCCCATGTGTCATGGTAGGTCCCACATATTTTTAGAAATAATAAAATTTAAAATTTTAGGATTTAAATCTTCTTAATTTATTTAAGACTTTAGAAAATGAATTTCTCTTAATTTATAAATTCAAATGACAAAATTAAAAGATCTTAAGATTCATAAAAATTCAAATCAACATTTTAAAAATGAAATAACATAATATTAATTAAATTAAATTAAATTTGATGGGAATTGGATCCAAATAGGTCTGGGATTTAATCAACTCACAGGAACGCTCGACTTTTAACTGTAGACTACGATCCACACTAGCTTTCTCAAACTGACTCAGTAGTTCCCATGACCCACAGTTCACTGCAGGTGCTTATGATTGGACCGCTAAAGTGAATCAATTGGCTAGGGGATGTAATCCTAATCTGTGGATTTCAAGTTCTCTCCTAAAGTCAAAATATGATCCGCTAGACCATGATGCAACCATAACTCTATTGTGCATAGGGGTAATTTCTCGTACATGTACACGCTTCACCCTCAATGGTTAATTACTATCTCAGTACGACTATCTATGTACATGCCATGTGATGATACAACAATGACGTTTTAGTCATGTCTCTATAGACTATTCATCACACACAAGGGTCACACAGTCCTTTAGTTCTCATCCTGTCATACTCCAACCTCATCGATGGTTAATCCACTAAACCCCCCTCGGTTATATCTTTATGCCTAGGTACATTGGGTATTTCCAACTTTGCTGGCCTAACACATCAAGCTTAATCTAAGTATCGATAAATTGTATTTACCTAGTATGGTCCACAAGAGGACCGCATTCCCACTGAGTTTATGTTTCACTATAAACAATCCTCATACAAGCTCTCATAAGGCCTTTAAATTCCGCATAAACCCAACATCTACCACTTGACCTTTGGAAGCCTAACAATCTCGCTTTCTCACATTCTTATTCCCCCAATTACAATCTCACTCTTGAGCATTTTTCATTTTTTCTCTCTTATTACATTAATCATGGCTTTTGCCATCAATTCTTTCATAAAGGATTTATGGAGGCAGCGCCTCTTTCTCTTTACTTCTCGGATCTCATCCCGAACATAGTCATAGTCCATCTTTCATATCGCATCGCGAATTATGGACCTGTTGTTGTAGAAGATCATCAGGTACCCTTGTTCGTATCTTCATGGGCTCAAAGGAGTTCTTCAATCAAGTTGCCCCCTTCCATAGCCATATAACCAGTGCCACTCATCTAGGTTCCATTGGTAAACAATATTATAGTCTACTGTTCCAGCTGGTCTATCAAATACTAGCAGGTGCTCCCACTGAAATATCTAGTTTATCTAGATCTTTCATGATAGATTACCTGTATATCTGAATATCCAAAGAAGCTCAAAAGAATTATGAAGCTATAGCAGCTCCCACTCAATTATTGCACTTATAACATATATATTCTTCGCATTCTTATATATATACCATGTAGTATAACAAGTCTTTATGCAATTAGTAATTCAATGCATGTTGGTTTCACAATATGCAAAACATTTCTAAACCACAAAGGTTCAACCACACTAGTCTTATTAGTAGTAAATCCATAAAAAAAGATAGTTATCTAATTAACACAACAAGTGTCGAAGAAGTCTAGCAAGATGGCCTTCCTACAACATTTTTTATGGTTTAAGGTCTTAGGTAATTGAGGATTTTAAATAACTAGAAACATGAGTTAAGGCATATGGGTATTTAAAAATCAGTGCATGAATAAATGACAGTTTCCTCACGAGTTTATAAATACCTTCAAGACTCAATATTTTTTCTTTAATTAAAAAAAAAGACTATATACTCGATAGATATACATTCACAAGCAATAGTTAGATAACAGTATGGTGGTCTAGAATGATTTTCAATAAAGACTTAACGGACCTTGCAAAACTATGGGGTTTTTTCGAAATCTTATTCATAGACTTAGATTTTTCTCAAATCATCCAATTTAATTTTAAATTACATGCTTAGTCTTCAAAAAAAATTTACCGCATTCACATTTTATTACCTACCATAATTTTATCCAAAATAAAACATGACTAAAGAATGGCTATCAAAGCCTGACAAAATACTTCTTTTTGACAAATATGGAGATTTTATCAAGATATCATCATCACATGCAACACATCATATTACTGAACATTATTGGAAGGATGGTCACTAAGATCGAGTTCCATCATAACACTCGCTTCATACTTATATATTTGAATGAGTCATACCCATATCTCATGTTTTATACTTAGGCTCAAAGCCCTTGATCAAATTACATTTCCATGTATCTCACTACCCTAAGTAGTTCATACTCGAGCATAATAAGGCACAAAAACATAGGGTATCCATAAACCGGCTCTTGCACATTTGTTAATAAGTACCTTTCATCTAATGTTCATACACTCCATACATATACAAAAAACAAAATGCTAAAATATAACTAAAAAAGTATATGAAACATAAAATAAATGGTTACTGAATCATCTTTCCCTATATGACCTTACCATGTGAACAGAGATAGATTTCATACTTCAAAAATATGTAGTGTGGTACTTGCACTTTCTTGATTCTTTGTTTTTTCTTGTTGGCTAGCTTTTGTGATATTAAAAGAGTACACAACTGATGGAGAATTTATCGGTCATCAGTTTCACATGTCACGAAGCATCCATCTCTTCGGCACTTGGATTCTCCCTTTCTCACACTGTGAAAAAATACTCTTCTTCAAACCATCATTCCAAATATCACAAAGATTCTCCCACTGATCTTTAGAGTTTTCATGTTGTCACTAAGTCTCTCTATATATCCCTTCATTTCGAAGAAACCAAGATATTTTTGTAGGTATTATGTTTCTTCTACTTTTTGCTATTCCCAGATCGAAAACTCTTCATATAGAGTGACATATCTCATCAACTCTGTATTACCTCTCTCTGAAGTTTTACTATTATAAACTATACTCATGGCACAATATAAAATTTTTAAATGAGCCCTAAAAATGTCTCCATTATGAGAAATCCAAAGTGTGGCTTAACATACAGCATATGATAAAAATATGATATCTCTCAACTCATAAAGAGTTTATCTCTAAATCCTTTTTAGTATTGAAATAGACCAAAAAATATAAAATAATGCTTAGTTTCATCCCTAAATCAAACCATTTAGTGGGTCTATGATTTAGCGAATTCTCATCACAATACAATTTTCTCAGCAGAAAATCAGTTCTCACACCTCTCAATAAAATTATTTGTTTCTCTCAATTCACAACGGATTTATTCTTGAAGTCTCTTTTGTTGAAAACTAGACTCAAAACTAATGCATAAAATTATGAAGTGAATCCCAAATAATACTCTTCTTCAGATAAATAAATAAGTGACATTCACATCACAAAACAAATCATAGAGCATAATTCTAGGATGAACACTATCTAGTAAAATTGTATTTTCTCTCTACCCTCATGAAGTTTCCCTTTCAAACCAATTTTTTTAAAAGTATACGCAAAATAGTAATATATATGTTTCTACGACCCTCATATCACTCTGTTAAGTAGGTTGATAAATATAGATATTCATGTTTCAATGAAGAATACACCAAACTGCTGAAAATTCAGGATGACTTCTCTTTAATCCAAACTTTTTATTCCTCTCTTTCTATAGATATTTCTTTCTCAAATAAATTTTATTAAAAACTATATTCAAAATGGAAGTCTAAAAACTTGGTGTGGGTCTTAAATTATTATGTTAAGAATGAAAATAAAATCATGACTTCTAAGTCATTGAGATAGTTTTTGTTGTAGAAAACAATACTTACATACCTTTCATTAAATTAACCATATCTTTCAAACCAAAAAAGTAAAACTTCATTAAACTATTCTATTTTGAAAGTAGATTCAATTTGATGAGCTATAGTCAAAGTTCAACTAAAAATAAAATCATATGATTAATGGAGAACTTCATGGAACTCAATGGACATTTCCTGAATTTTACAGGGTCAAAATTAACACCCTTCAATGATAAGTCCATAACTCTCAATTTCACTAGGATCTCCTACTGAACTTTTGTAAAGAGATCATTCTCTCAAAAATATATAATATCACTTTAGTATGGAATAGATAAATACCTCAAAATATTCTTCATATGCTTTAAAATAGCACATAATACCCATTCTACAGAGTACCATTTCGGGGTTCAAATATTCCTATAATTCTTTCGGAGGTATATCACTTGACCACAAAAGGTGTGGATAATCATATCTTATTCCCAAGTACAATCTAAACTCAAATAAAAAAAAAATACCAGTAATGACAACAAGTATATAGCTCTGATACCAATGAAAGAATGACTCGTGTGATCTAGCCAGAGTATATAATATATTTTCTTTCTTTCTTTTTCAATTATTCACTGCCTAGATCACTCACAAGTAGTCATTTTACAATATAATAACTTCAAATAAAATAAAATAATACAATAAGATCTCAAGAACTTGGAACCATCCAAAAACATAAATGTTTTACCATCTTATACTTAATATATTCAAACAATTTCTTCAAAAAAAAAAATGGATGTTTTAGCAGCTTGTTCTCATATCTAGAGAGAGTCTTTTGATGGCCATACCATGTTAGAGACAATGTGTGTGTCTTTTTTTAATGGTAACACGTTGTTAGAGAGACAATAAAAAAATTAGGAAGAATTACAAATAACCCCCAAGAATAGACTTCTTCTGCAACTTACCCCCAACCAAATTTTTTTCTCACTTTTTACCCCAAATTTAATTTTTCTAGTAAGAACCCCCAAGTCATAAAAAAGGTAAAATGAAGACAAAAATGCCTCTGGAAAGCATGCGGTCCAACACAAAATGATGGATGTCCAACACTTTGCTTCTGAAAAGTATGCAGTTCTACACATAATAGGGGCAGTCCAGCCTTTGCTTCTGGAAAGCATGCAGTTCTACACATAATAGGGGCAGTCCAGCCTTTGCTTCTGGAAAGCATGCAGTTCTACACATAATAGGGGCAGTCCAACACTTTGGGCATGTGGTCCGGCACAAAATGGGGGCATTCCAGCACTATGCTTCTGGAGCATGCGATTCGACATAAAATAGGGGCGGTCTAACACTTTGGGTATGCAATTCGACACAAAATGGGGGGGGGGAGGGGGGGGGGGGGGGGGGGGGGGGTCTGGCACTTTGCACTTTTGGAAAGCATGTGGTCCGACACAAAATAGAGGCAGTCTGGCACAAAATAGGGGCGGTCTGGCACTTTTTCGTCAAAAAAATATGATTTTTTTTACTTTGGGGTATTTGCTAGAAAATTTTAATTTGGGGTAAAAAAACTTAAAAAAACTTTGTTGGGGGTAGGTTGTTAAGAAAGTCTCAACTTGGGGGTTTTTTATAATTTTTCTAAAAATTTATTTAATGACCACATGAGAAATAAACGGTCAAGATTTCATAGTATGAGAAGATAGGTGTTAGAGACAGAGAAACTTTTGATGGCAATATGAGAGAGAGAGTCTTTGATAGCCACGTGGAATGCACATGAGTCTTTTGAGAGAGAGAGAGAGAGAGAGGCGGACTTCAAAGTCTTTAGACACGTTTAATGATTTCTAGCGGGTTCGTAAATTCATATTACCCGTCAACTCATGTAATACGTTTTTTACCTATTGGGGTGGGTAATAAATTTCACAATTTTTTAGAAAATTTTGGGTAATGTATTTTAATTTTTGCTCATTATGTACGTATCCAAACACTAGAAATGGTGTATTTCCTCATAATCTATTTCCCTGTAATAGAAATAATATAGGTATCCATACATAACATGGAGGTGTTGGATTAGACCTTTCCTCTGTAATTTATTTCCCTGAAATCCAAATTACTTTATTTGCTTAATATTTTACTTCATGCTTGTAAAATGAGTAATGATGATTTTATGATTAAGAAAAGTGTGTTTCATATTTTTATAAAGGGTGTGTTTTATTAGGTTGCAACTTTAAAAAAAATAAAATTAAGACATACCTCCAAATTTTATCATAAATATAATTTTGGTGTCAAAATTTTTTAAGATGACTTGAGAATCTATTTTCATCTTTAATTATAAAATCTTAAACTCCAAAAAATGTCCAAATCAAGTATATTTATAAACACTTGAAAATCTTAAAAACGGACGGTTCAGATAATATATTACTAGATAAATTTTTTTTAGGACTCGAAATCTTTTTTTCTTTTTATATTTATGTATTTCAATGTTGAAATGATCAATATTCTCCCACATCAAAACAAGATGGATTTTTGAGGTTCACATTAATTCTACATTTTAAGGTTACAACCTTATATAAACTTTTGCCTTCTATTAAAAAGACAAAAAGCTTTTGTTAATTCTTTGACATTGTCAAAGAAACCACCTTCTGCTCGCTTGTATTGTCTATTTACTCCCTCAAATAAATCACTATTTAGGAGTGATTTTAAGACCCCAAATTTTGGGAATTTTGACTCTATAACCCATGGGACTCCCAATTAAAAGATTTTCAAACAGTACTCTCTTTGTACTATTGTTTCAAGATTGAATAGGCGCCATCTAATGTGGGGAGGGTGAGATCTAGGAGGTAGAAAACCTTAAATTCAAACATTTTCTTTTAAAAATAATCATCTAGGGATCCTTACGTGGTTATTAGCAATTTCATATTAAAAAAAGCCTCTCTAGTAGGTCTTCTGACTGAGGGAGTATGTATACAATGTATGCTGCCGAGGGAGCACAACATACTCCGTATTAATAAAGTACCTAGAGTCCCCCTGTGTAATTACCGTTCAATTTAGTCATAACATCAAAAGCTGACAACAATGTCTACGCATGGTAGAAAAGGGCAGCAAATGTAATTTAACAGAGAACACCTCATTCTAAATATAATAGGATTTTGAAGGGTATTAACCATAGAAAAAACAATTTATACATATTTTGAGTATTTTTTGGGCATGATGAGTGAACCCGCTTATCGTTGATTTAGGATCTAAAACCTCATCTAGTCACTTCAAAATGCATTTTTAATTTAAATTTATGATTTTACGGCTCAAAAAATAGCACAAATATATGCAAACAAAATAAAATTAGGGATTGTATGAAATGAGACCATTTACTTTTGATACAAGGTGGTCACAATTGCTTACAACTATTTAACATGAAGTTTGATAGCTTGGATGCATCACAAAGTTCAAAAAAATTTCTTTTAAAGTTTAAGTTTGATCAATAAAATAATTACAGCCACCCAATTTCACATCTAATAGTCAAGATTAATGTGACCACTTTGTTTCAAAAGTAAATGGTCTTATTATATACTTTCTCTTAAAATTAAGAGTTCAAAAGAAAGTTTAACATAGACCGACTAACAAAAGAACTTAAGTACTCTCACGAGGATACGTTTCTTCTTCAACCTAGCAACCAATCTAAAAAAATTTAAATACTCTCTCTGAGCCTAAAATAAAGAACATCATAAAATTAAATAGAAACCGTCAAACTTTTGGATATCGAAATCCAAAAATTCTTAGATAGATCCCAAAACATATCATCGTTCTCATTATAGCTTTTTTCTAATTAATTGAGGTCAGCTACACCAATCATAATCTGTTATTCTGCTTTATTATAAAGATCATACCTTCAATGAGACCATACATCTTTATATCTTTTCTAATTACTTTCAAATCACTAAATTCAATAACTTTTTCAAAACCTCTAAAGAGAGTAAGTTAAGTATGCAGCCGCAACAGCATAATACACACGTCGACATTAGAAATGAGATGGACACATGGGGAGTGTGCAAATAGTTGCTCATAGAAAGAGTGACAAATGTCTTGCACTCTATTGCATGAAGCCCATAGTGGGGACATTTTGAGTTGCTTTGAAGGGAGCAAGTACTATATGCTCCTGCGCAAGAGCATATTATACGCATCGATATTAGAAATGGGGCACATAAAAGAAGTTACAAATGCTAGGTCTTTAAGTAGCTTTAAAGAGGGTAGTACAGTATGCTCCCACTCGAGAGCATAATATACACTCCAATATTAGAAATAGGATGGACAAATCGGGAGAGTGCAGATAGTTGCTCATAGAAAAGTCACAAATGTCTGGTACTCTATTGCATGAAGCCCATAGTGAGGACATTTTGAGTAGCTTTAAGGGGAGTAAGTATTATATGCTCCTGCGCAAGAGCATATTGTACGCATCGATATTAGGGAATCGGATGGGCAAATGGGGCACCTAAAAGAAGTCACAAATGCTAGGTCTTTAAGTAGCTTTAAAGGGGGTAAGAACAGTATACCCCCACTCGGGAGCATAATATTAGAAATGGGATGGACAAATGGGGAGTGTGCAGGTAGTTTACTCATAAAAACAAGGTCATGAATGTCAAGTACTCTGGTGCGTGAAGCCCATATTGGCAATTAGTCAAGACATTTTGTGTAGTTTTAAAGGGAGTAGGTACAGTATGCTCACGCTGGAGCATAGTATGCGCACTGATATTAGATATGGGATGGACAAATGCGGAGAGTGCAAACAGTAGCTCATAAAAATGGTCACAAATGTCTGGTACTCTGGTGCATGAAAGCACAATTCATAATTAGTGTGGACATTTTGAGAAGCTTTAAAGGGAGCAAGTACAATATGCTCATGTGCAAGAGCATAGTACACGCGTGGATATTAGAAATGGGGTGGACAAATGGGGAGAGTGCAGATAGTTGCACATAAAAAAAGTTACAAATGCGAGGTATTCTATTGCATGGAAGCCATATTCGCAATTAGTGAGGACATTTGGAGAAGATTTGAAGGGAGTAAGTACAGTATGCTCCCACCACCCAGGAGCATACTGTACGCTCCGTTATTAGAAATGGGATGGACAAATGGGGAGAGCGCAGATAGTTGCTCATAAAACAAGTCAGGTACTCTAGTGCATGAAGCCAATATTCACAAATAGTGAGGACATTTTGAGTAGCTCTAAAGGAACAGAATGCTCTGGCACAAGAGCATAGTATACGCGTCTACATTAGAAATGGGATGGACAAATGGGAAGATTGTAGATAGGTGCTCATAAAAAGAGTTACAGATGTCTGGTACGCTGGTGCATGAAGCCATATTCGCAATTAGTAAACACATTTTGTGTAGCATTAAAGGGTGTAACTACAATATGCTCTCGTTGGAGTAACTACAATATGCTCTCGTAATTAGTGAGGATTGTTTGGGCAAATAGTTAGAAATTCTAACGCACGTTTCTTTGTCTCTCTCTCTCTCTCTAGAAAATAGAGAGTGACAGTCTCCCTCTAAGCAACGCCTTCCTTCTATGTGTTGGTCCGCATGCCAATTTGGTCACAGTTGTGGGGACGTAGTTGGGCGCATTAGAGGCAAGAAAACAGCACCCAAGCCTTATTCGCCAACCATCAAGGCAGCAGCCCCATACATCCCTTGCATAACCTTACACGTGCCGCACCTATCAACACACGTGACAAACCTCCGAAGCAATTTGACACGTGTGTACTCTCTCTCCCGCCTTGTGCATTTCACCAGTTAACTGTGATTCCCATGCTGCCCTCCTCCCATTGGCCACCTTGCCCCCAGCCCTAATCCTATAAAACACTGCAAATGCTGCTTCCTCACTCTTCTTCTACACCACCACCATCCTCCCTCCCCGTCCTGCATGTTACCATCTCTCATCCCCAAAGGGTCCCTCTCTCTCTCTCTCTCTCTCTCTACTAACGTAAACGT
>NW_006500327.1:2595534-2609676 GCF_000471905.2 Amborella trichopoda
TCTTCTACACCACCACCACTCCTCCCTCCCCGTCCCTCGCATGTTACCTACTCTCTCATCCCAACGGTACCGTCTCTCTCTCTCTCTCTCTCTCTCTAAAAGAAAAGAACTTCTTACAAGCTTGCTACATGCACATCACATATGTTTTCTATGTATACCCTCTTGAATCATCGACTCAAAACCCATTTTCTTACTTTCTTCCTACAAAATACTGCAATACTAAACTTGATCTTTCCCAATTCCAGCATCTTCTCTCTCAATTTCTATCTCCTCTCATTTACTCTCTCTTTTGCCTTCAAATCAGTACAGTGCCAACCAGATCATCCATAGTACACCAGTATCTTCTTCTGCTCATCGATATCTCTCCCCTCGTTCGTTTTCTGTCTCTTGTTTCGTCCAATTCCAGCACATGCACATGCACCTGCAGATGCAGTACTTGCATGCGCAGATCATGGGTCTCAGACCGGAGAACACAGCAGCCATAGTGAATCCCCTTAACATGTTCACCCCCTCTAAGACTGAGCAGATCATGTCAAGGTACAGGCCCATTGCGCCAAAGCCACAGTTCCAGCAAAGCCCCAGCCCTAATTTTGATTGCACAGCACCACTTTCTGAGAATCCACTCACTGCCGCTCTCTCTACAACCTTACCAGCTTCCCATCCCAAAACCAGGCCTGCAAGGGTTAGAAAGAGGAGAAATGGCGCTCAAGCATGTGGTGCTAGAAAGAAGGCAAAGACCAATATGTGGTTCTTCAATACACCACTCCCTGAACCCATTTCTCCATTTTCCCATCAGAACATTCTCCTCGGTCTTCCTTTCCAAGGTCTCACCCGAGGTTTCCCTCTCTACACCTTTCCGGCCACTGTTTCTCAAGGAGACTTGGAGAATTCAAGCAGAGTTTCTACAGATTTAGTCACACTACCATTGTTGCCCTTTCCTTCCACTTCTGTTGTCTCTCAATCAATCCCAGAGGAAGCCATGAATTATGACCAAAGAATGCCAGAAGGAAAGCTGGTTATGGAGAAACTTCAGGCACCCATAACATGCAAGCTTCCAACTACAAGTTCAGTTCCTTTTTCAGGGGTTATAACTCCCCAGCCTGTGAGACCAGTGGGTTCTAGCATTAGCGTGGAGTGCATCAGTGACTGTAACCATTTCAGCTCCTCTCTCTCCATGTCTAAAAAATCAGTGGAGGTTGAAGAAGAACTCGAATTGGAAGCTTTGCCTGGGGTTATTTCCGATGCAAATAACAAGGTGAGATTGGCGAACTCGGCATACAAGAAGATGGTGGGTCAACCAGAGTGTTCATGGCTCGAATCAACACTTTCTAGTCAGAGAAAAAAACCAGAAGAGCCCACAAGAATCAATGGTGAAGTCATGCTCATTTTAGAAGATTCTCTGGTTCCAATTTCTTCTAATGCTTTTACATGCAGGGTAAAGATCGAGTGGGCGAACAAAGGCCAGAGGACCTTAGTGAAGGCCCCTGGTAGAGTCATAAGACTTTCCTGTGATTCCAAGGATTATGTGTTTGCATGGAGATTTCTCACCGGCGATGCTGCTTGTGATAGCAAATATGTAAAGCCTCGTACTATCTCTGTGTAAATAATTACAAGAACTCGTGATGGTAACAAAGAGAAAACCTCAGTTTATCTTAAGAAAGTGACAAAATCTTTGCATGGAGAAGCTTCGATACGGAGACACCAATGGAAAATATGATCGAAGGAGAACCAGCAACTCATGGGTATAATTTCATGTCAAAGAACCAATCAAATATGCAAATTCTCAGATTACATCCACATGCAAAGATAAGAAAGCCCACTGGAGGTAACTAAAAATATTTTCCTAGTTTGAGAAGTCTTTTGTTTTTTTGGCCGAATTAGTTTGAGAAGTCTTTATCAATCAAATAAGTTGATCTCAATGTACATAGACAAGAAAACCATAAAGGTGACAAATGAAAACCCCAGTTTATTTCATTAAGAAAGTGTTGATCTTGTTCTTACATTGAGAAGTTTCTCAGTACAGAAATGGAAACTATAACGGAGAACCCGAAATCACGGTCAAGGATTACATCTCAAAAAACCAAGGAAATGGTACCATAATCAGAACTGGGGCTTCCCATGATCCTCTCTCCCTGAGCGCCACCCAGGAAGTGAAAAGTGAAAACAATCGAAAATGGAGTCACTCAGGCTCAGACATGGGAGGGCCTTTCCACTTAAAATTGTCAGAATAAGCCTTCGGCTGACAATAAAGTAATCCAATGGTCATTAGCCACAATTCAACACTCAAAATAAAAGCTTTACTGAAAAATTGTCGACATTATTTTCTTTAAATTGATTTTGTAGGAGTAAAAGGTGGAAGGGTTCAATCTATCACAAAACAATAACAAACAAAGAAGCATACCTAACTAAAAGGGAAGGTTGGAGAAGATCAATTCAAATAAATATTTATATCAACATTCTACTTAAGGAAGATCTTTTGATATGAAATCTTGAGATTATCGATCGTGTTCTATATTCATAAAACTATCGCAACAACAAACAAAAGGAAGCACGCCATTCACTTTCTTAATTATCCACCTGCTACTTATGATCCTTGCTCCCAGAGCACAGGGCCCAAATCGATTGGGATCACTGAGTGTTGGGTGGATAACTAAGAACGTGTGTGGTCGAATTGCTCCCTGAACAAATTGATGGTCAATAACGTATACAATATAAACAACTTGTGACATAAAGGTATTGTAGAGAAGAAATCACAGACCCTGAGAAGCGGTGTGTGACGCTTTCTGACCTGTGTCAAAACAGGAGCAAAGAGCTCAGATCAGAAGCAATTAAACACAATGCAATTTGTTTTCCTACAAGAAACCTAATACCAAAAAGTGCATGTTTTGCTCGCTATAGGGTTTAAAAAATGCCAGTTTTTGGTTAGAGCAAAGAGCTCAGATCAGAAGCAATTAAACACAGAATGCAATTTGTTTTCCTACAAGAAACCTAATACCAAAAAGTGCATGTTTTGCTCGCTATAGGGTTTAAAAAATGCCAGTTTTTGGTTCCAAACATTACAAAAAGATGCAAGTTGAAGCAATAAGGGCTTAGAATTTTGTACCTCGTAATCCCAACCATGTTTTTCAGCAAAGGCCTTAGCAGCCTCTTCGCTGTCAAAGTACAACGCTGCATCACCAACATTTGCATAGGGGTCCCCAGTAGATGTCCAGCCCATCAGTGGATTCTCCCACCTATATAAAATATAAAATAAAAGATAAAAAAGATAAAGCTAGGTTTTCATAGCACAACGTCCAAGTTCCAAACCTTGTCAACAACCAAAGAAAAAAAAAAAGAAGAATTTTCTTAAGAGAATCTAGAACAAAGTCCAAAACTACTACTAAGCCTATGTGAGAAAAAACAATTTGGCCAAAAGAGAAAAATTTCTCAAATGAAGTACTGGGAGTGCCTACACAAGGGAGCATAACTAAAAACTGACAATTGATTGCTTGTTCAAAAATGATTCTTCTTCCATGTTGAAACGCAAAAGATTAGTTTTAAAAAACGAATGAAGGGATGATAGAGGACAATACTTCTGTGTCGAGAGAAAATTGATTTTCCACTTCCCAACTTTTCCGGACCCTTGCTGTGATGCCGTTCGAGCTGGTGAGTATATTAAAACCTATCAAAGATAAATAGCAATTCAAAGATGAATCAAGAAAATATAATAACCCATTCTCGCATTTTGAAGTTGTTGCCTCTCTGAAGACAAAGTACCCACATCACCAAGGAAGATAAGATACGATATACAAGGAGAACTGAGGTGTCCGGTTTAAAAATATTTCCCTTACTTGAACAGGAGTATAAAAGCTGTGTCTCAAACAAAACTGAGAAGTTCCCAATCAACCTCGAATATTAAGAACGATGAAGACTCCATTTGGCAACACGACGAGCATGTAAACAGATTTTTCGAATTTTCCTAACAGTCATCATTCGGTAACATGACTCCTGCAATCCAATGCCAACAAGGGACTCGACAGCTAGGTGCTGTCAAAGTGGCGCAAGAAACTTTGATGCGCTCATTGTATACAAATCCTTCTAATAAACACAAGAAAATGTAGAGAACCATAAGAATCTTAATACAGAACTCCCTGGATAGGAACTGGATACCAATAAGCACGAATTATCCCTAATTTCAGCCTCCATTAAAAATAAGTCAAATACTTGTTCAAACCTCACACTAAGTGGATATAATTGTGAAATTCTAGAACAATCCACACCATAAGGTTGATCACAGAAAAGTGTACATAGCAGATATTCAATTAATTTTATTCAACAGATGACTACATACTCCACTATTACAGCATTCCAAGCAGCACATACTCATGTAGTTTTGCTCCAAAAAAAAAAAACTGAAATACTCCATGTATTTAGGCACAGTTTACTTTTCAGGCTGTTGCTAAGTGCTTTATCTTCCTTTTATTAATATATATCACAATATTCATCTTTAAAAGTTATCAATTGATGTATTCTGTGGGGCATAACTTACATTTTCAAAACTGTAGCCAAAAAGCAATACATACACCTCCAGCCAGCATGGTTAAAAAAGTGTCCCACAAAATAAACGTTATTATTCTTAAATATGGCATGACAACATGTTTGACATATCAAGCCATTCCCTCCCTCAACAAAAGCTCACCCTTGGTCCCCTAAGTATCTCCCCTTTTTCCATACGCTCTTTCCTCTTTGAGGGTTCACCACAACTGTTAATGTGGTTCGTCTCTCTGCAAGCCCAAACCGATAAACAATAGATTAATAGCGATGCAGTTCAATGATGTCCATGGCCTGATTTGAAGCAGCAAATATGAGTGTTTAAGGCAGCTCACTGCAGCAACCCCGTTTTCATATTCAATAGATTGATATCGTTGCACATTATTGATGTCCATCCTAAACAAGGTTTAAAGCAGCTCATAATAGTTGGATAAAAATTACAGTTAAAAAAGCATAATTTGCCACCACAATAAGATTGAAGCATAGCATTGGTCCCATATGGTTCATGGAAATTGTTATTATGTAAGCTATTTCTTTCTCTTGATCCTCTTAGGTTTCTTTCTCCAACATTAAGAGTATGGTGTTGGGGGAGAAGCAGCACTTCCAAGCCCATACAACTCTTTTAACCCTATGAATGAAATGTGGAGCAGAAGATAATCTAAAGGCATGATTAAGGACAAGGAACAAAAAGCAGTGGGCCCAAAATGCACAAAGTCCTTCGATGTAGAATCACATTCATCAAATCCAGCCTAAGTATTATTTTCTATTTATTTATGTCATTGTTCCAGATCCCTTTAGTGATTCTGACAGATTAGTGAGATTCACAGAATTTCCTCTGACAAGAGAAACAATTGGGAGAGGAAATATCATTCGGTCAAGCACGAAGATGTGTGCAAGGCTCGAGGAGTGAGAGGCTATGGGAATTAGAAGATTACACAAAGAGGCCAAAAAACCAAGTCACCTACAAAAATGGCTATGGAGGAGTGCCACAGAGGAAGGAAGTCTTTAGGTGAGATCCCTTATGGAAAAGTACAGAAGGGGATGGATAGGTTGGCAGTGAGGGCACAGGATAGATCACGAAGACGTCGGGGGTGTGGAGAAGCATTTGTATTGTGAGGCACCTATTGTGCAGTACCTATTTCAAGAGGGTATCAGGTTAAGGTTGGCAATGAGGAGAGGGTGAGGTTTTTGCTTAATACGTAGACTGGGGATCAGTGTTACATGGACACCAACACTTTATAAGTGTCATAAGTGTCTAGTACGTCCATCTAAAAAGTTAGTATAGATAGACATATTTATATATTTATTCATTATAAAATAGATAAAATAATGTATTTTAATCAATGTATAATAATAGTTTTCAATTTAAGACAACAATTGCGTGAATAGATTCATATTTAGTATGAAGTGTAAAGTAAGTATAGAGATTTAGAAGCTGTTGCCGAATGCTGCCTAGCAAACCTTAGGAGATGTCGTAGAGCAGGGGCTATTGAGCTCACACCTAGGTGGAAGGAGTTTGAATCTTAATATGAGCATGTTTTAATAAATAAGAAGATATCACATTAATATATAATCAGTGTTACCAACCTGGTGTAGTTTCCCAACCCACGTCGACACTTGATGACACGGCCCCACCATGTGACCATACATGTTGGGTAAGATCATCAATTACTAGTATGGAGTCGATGTTTTTAATAGAAATGTCTTCATTTTTACATCATAAAAATGGTAAAGGTTTACATCATATCCTTCACCAAGGCTGGGATCCAAGACCCACGGATAGCAACCTTTTTCCTTCCCGCTTCAAAATTGTAAGGGGAAAAAAACATATACTCCCCTCTCTACGATTATAATCTCAAATAAACCCCCAAGTCTATGAAAAGCCCATTGACCTCCTCCAAGTTAAAAGAAAATGATGTTTAACCCCCTCTATACCTTTCTTATTGTTCAAATTACAATATTTATCCTTTTCATTGTTTCTAATGACCCTCCCATCCAAACCATAGAAAAGTTCCCCTCTCTCTTTCTTCCTTGCCCATGAAGCTCTTCATCCCCTCCCTCTCTCCCCCCCTCTCTCTCTCTCAACCTCCCTTGAAACCCCATCTCTCTCTGTCATCTCATACCTTACAAGTAGGTTAAACGTAGCATCCCAAAATCCATTTGTACTATTGTTTTTTTTTTCTTTTTTCTTTTTTTCGTTTTTTTTTTTGGGGGGGTAAAGGGGGGGGGAGGGGGGGACGGGGGACGGGTTGGGTAGTTCAGTGGGAATTGGATCCCCTACCCATGGTACAAATAGAATTCAAGACGTCGTGTTGTGGAGATCCACCACCCTCACCACCGAGCTCTGAGCCCATGCTTAAGCTGGGGTTATTAGAAAAAAGAATGCTATATGTTGTAATTTGGACAATAGAAAAGGAAATACGGGAGTCAAACTTCTTTTTCTTAACTTGGAAGAGGTCCATGGGCTTTCCATGTACCTCAGGGTGTATATGAGATTAAAATAATAGAGAGGGGTATATGAATTTTTCCCAAATTTCAATTACATAAAAGAGCTTCTAGTAGGAATGAACGTCCAATTCTCTACGGTCCGTTACTCCTAACATCATGCATTCACTGCTTGTATGTAATGAAAGGAAAAATAATATTATATATTAATATAATATCTCGTTAGTTGTTACAACATGCTCAAATCAATATTGGAAGTGGAACTCCTACCTCCTTGTGAGCTCAATGTCATGAGCACTAGCACCTTTCCATTCACGCAATTGTTGTCATAAATTGGAAAACAATATAATATATTAATTAAAATAAATTATTTTATTTATGCACATTAAATGCATGAATGTGTCTATTTGTACTAACTTTTTAGATGGATGCACTAGACACTTATGACACATGAACACCAATACCCGTGTCGGTTTCCATGTAACATTGTCTATAATTTTACTTTCCTTTCATATATGCAAGCAGTTATGCCATGATGGTAGGAATGACGCAAGGTGTAGAGTTGGACGGGGTTCCATTCATGCAACAAGCTCTTCATATAATTAAAATTTTGAGGCACAAAGGGAAAAGGTTGCTAGGAATGAGAATTGAACCCCGGTGAACGATACATAGCTCATTTACCATGTAGAACCCTACCTATTTTATGACATAAAAAGGAAGACACTTATATTTAAAGTGTTGACACCGTACTAATAATTGATGAAGTGACCCAAAATGAATAGTCATGTTTTAGGGCCATGTCTTCAAGTGTCGACTATGTCTAAGTGTCGATACGTGCTGAACGCAACACCATACCCCATTCAGAGTGTCAGGATAACACTGCTAGAGATACCCTGCTACAGTCACGCTTTTCGTGGATTGCCTGGTTGGCCCATGACCCCTCTATATTAGTCCAAGATCGCTCTAATCAGAGGGGATAGAGGGTGATCTAGCAATGCAAACACGAATTAAGAATAGAGAAGAATCAAAATATGAAGATCCAATTGAAAATTATAAGGGAGCTGTTAGGAATTCAGGATCAAGTTGGCATCTCACTAGTACACATTCCTATGCCATCCATTGTTATCAAATGTGGCTGTATAACTCATATGAGGGCTACATAAGCCATTATGCGGCCACACAATGTGTATGATGCGTTATGCATGGTCATATCACACACACACACACGCCTATGCAGGTTTTCGAGATGACGACTGATGCTGCTGCATATGCGACCACATCACAATGGGCGAGTTCCCATGGGCAGAAATTTCACCCACGAGCAACACATAACAGTCACCCACCCACCCACCCCCCCCCCCTTCAAAAAACAAAAAAAAATAGAACCATATTTCCAAGGATCTAGGGGGGTTCAAAAAAAAAAAGATTCGAAATTTTTTTGAAAAAGAGATTGGGATTTGTTCTTGAATCTTTGGTAAATTGATTGATATTGTTTTGGTGCTCCATTTCAAAGGTTATATGGTGAAGACCCAACAAGTACTAGGACTCAAGGCCTAGGAGATTGAATCCAAGAAACCGAAATTTCTTTCGATTTATGGTTTGGAACTTTGGATCATCATTTTTCTTGAATTTTGTTTCCTATTATTTTTATTTTTTTTGGTTTTTGGAACAATGTCTTCTTCTTCATCAAGCAACAAAGATCCAGTATGGAATTACTCGAGACTTGCCAATCCAAAGGATCGAAATAGTGGTTTTGTATGTTATTTCAGAAAACATACACCGGCGGAAATTTTCCAGCAAAGACAACATCTTGCCCCAATTATCGCGAATTGACTCATTGGGATTCGCATTTTTACATTTTATATGTTTATGAATTTTTGGTCTTTGGAGTTTTTAAGTTACGTTAGGTTATGCATGTGAGGTTGTGCTCATAAACTTGTGATTGTGAATGTGAAGTATTTCTGGTATTTGGATATTATGCTAAATTGTTAATTGTCATTACAATTAGGATGGAATGGATTTGTTTACTGAGTTACTTCTTATCAAATTATCAGGGAATCAAGCGACCCAAACAGCTAATATATTGGAGAAAAATATTAAATTAAAATTTATAGCACACAAAAATATACATTGTCATTTTTCTATGCTTTTTTTATATTTTTATGATTTTTCTAATTTTTTAAATTTATTGACAAGAATACATGTGATGCACCCACCTCGGGACGACAATGTCCACATCGAACCACATCCCGGATCGGACCCCGAACCACATCGAGTCCGCATCCCATATATGATAACAATGGTGTCATCATGTGAGATTCATTTAGTTTATTATGTCTTCACTTAGAACACTTACCTATGGGCGACTAGCCACCTAAGACAAAATTGTGTTTCATGACCATCTTCACGGCCGAGGCCAATATTTCAACCAACGCCTAGGCGGGCGCCCAAAACTGGGCATCCCAGTATAAAGAAAAATGTCTCTATAGTCTCTAACAGTATAAATATAATTGTATAAAACATAAGAATTAGGGATTTAGGGCACATCAAACTTCAAAAAGTATACTACACAACATATAGGAGCACACACTCCATAAGACCATAACCATAAGTCTATATACAATTATGAATTATCTATAGTCAGATTGATAGTCCACAATCCACACTCCACAATCAAATGAACCTAAAACCCACATTTTTGCCCCTTTAGTATTAAAAAAAATGACAAAAAATGCCCCCAGCGAGTGGCTTTTCTGCCTCTGGCCGGGGGGCAAGCCCTGAGTGACCGCCCACGGCTGGGCGCGCCCGCCTAGGCGAGTACCCTGGCGCCTAAGCGGGCACTTAGGGATTTCCACCTTTTTTTGCCACCCAGGCCTGGGCGATGCGGTCAGGCCTTCTGGACAGGTGGCCACCCAGGCGCTGGTCGGTCCGCTTTTTAAATCACTGGCCGAGGCATTCAATTCCCCAAGCTATTTATGTTGTAGAGCACAGGAGACAGTGGACCACCGCCTCCTATATTGCCTCTTTGAGTGACAAGTAGGAAGTTATTACTTGGGAATATTTTAAACAAATTAGGTCATGCATTCATTGCTGAAGGCCTTGGTCACCGTTGGAAGGGTTGTCAACTTTAGCAGTTTTCCAACAATCATAATGGTAACTCTGGAACAAAATACCAAAGGCACACCATACCATCCTGAGCAACAAAATTGTGATGTCATTTCTCAAGCCCAGCTTTGCCCTATTTTTGAGATAACAAGTTTGAGGACTTTATCATTGACTTGGCAGTGGTGCCTTACCATTGCCTTGGTCAAAGCACATACTAGATGGTGACCTCGCTTGAGGCCATGAAGTTTTAACTTTGATTATAGTTCCTTAAGCAATCCTTGCCGGACCAACAGCTATTGGTCATGCATCATAAACTGACCACACTCGACATAAAAGGACATCATTCTTGGGTCCCATAGGGATATAGGAATCCAACCGAGTCTGCACCCCTCACAGGTTTGAAGCTTTATAAGCAACGACGAAAACACAACCTCGAGCTCGGAACAGAACAGGGCCTAAGGCCAAGACAACCAGTTCAGCTTGGTCAAGTCTATGAAAAATTAACACAATAACCTCGAGAACCAATGATACTCCGACGATTCCCAAAGTTTTTCAATCGGACCCAATACCTTGCAGGATCTAAGTGACTCGGGTGAGTCCGAGACCCATTTAGCAAGTTCTCAAACACTTTATAGAAAAATTTCCTTCTCTATGCCTCTTACAGGCAAGTGTGATTCTCCCAATCTCATCCAATGGGCAAGAAGGGAGTTATATTTTCATGGTACTCGGCAGATATCGTTGAAGAGATCATTGGGTTGAGAGGATCTAATAAGTGCACTTTCACACACATTTACAGAGAAACCAACAGTATACAATAACACTGCAAAGGCAGCAAGTTTGAGCTCTTTAGATGTTCAGGACCATTGGCATTCCATACCCCCTTCTTCAACCCCTCTTGCCTTCCCCTTCTATTCTCCATATCTTTTTCATATTTGTTCCTTTCCGTTTTCCTTGTTTCTATATTGTATATGTATCTGTTTGTATGAACTCTTATGAGTGCATCTTGACGGATACTTATTCCAGCTTCAATGAAATCTTATTTATCAAAAATATGGAACAAAATAAAATACATGAAAATTCAAATACTTAAAGATACTATACATATCTGGAAGAAGAGAATAGACCCTTCTCGTATAATTGCCATAAATCAATGGGAAGAACTCAAAGAGAATAAGTTAAGCAAAAATGCTATAAATATGATGAGTTCCAAGTTCAAGAGCCTCCAAGCAAAAGAAGCATGTTGATATTAAAGGTTAAGAAGAAAAACTTAACCCTTATTGGTGCTTGGAATTTAAAATCAAAGCTTCGACAAGATCTTACAAGCTCATATTGGTTGTAGAACATTTGAAAGCACAAACATTACTCAAGTCTATAGAGTGGATCTAGTTTCATCACGTACACGATCAAGCCAACAATGGCACTAAACCTAGTGCACTTTACTAAATTGATTACTATGCCCCCCAAAAAAAAAAGGTTTACCAAATTGATTGCCATTTTTATTAATTGGAGTTTCAAATCTATATGTAAATTTAGCATCAACTATAGTTAGGAAAGCATTATGTTCCATATTGATACATGGTAAAACAATGATTAAACTGTATTTCCCACATAAGTATTAAAATATTGTATAATTCATCTGGTTAGAATAAAGATTTAATATCAATATTAATATCGAGGACAAAAATAAGCATAAACAATAACATACTTTTCTCATAGCTAAATCTAACACTTCTTATAAGTGCTCCTCCTATACACCATAGTTCACTTTCGGATTCATGCGGTGCTATTCACATAAAATTTGAAAGAAACGCAGTGACTTCCAGTTTCTCTTTTGAAGGGTAACTGTATTTCAGTTAAAATGCATAAACCTTACAATATGTCACAAGTCTCACAGTGTCACTTATGAAACTTGGTGAATCATATCCCGAGCCATAATGAGATATCCTGTGAGCTTTGGTGAATCATACCAGAAGTATACTACCCTCCCCAGTCTTGCCTTAATCTTTGATTTAATGTCACGTCAAAAAGTATAGCTACAGAAATGCAAATGAACACCATTTAAAAAGTCTCATGCAAATGCTTTAAGTGTAAGCTGAATGAATCAATAAGTGCAACAGGCAGTTGGAGGCACCAAACTTTCTATGATGTAAGTATATCTCACTTCCTAAGTATCAGCCTGTTAGGCACGTGGCAATAGAGGTATCTAGAAGAGAAAAAGGTTGGCATATGAAGGGAACTTGTTTTTGTTTTTACAATTGAAAAGTAGGGCACATTCCAGGGTTAAGCATCAGAAAGTTCTCGCCCTGTATGAGATAATGACAGTGCCGACATCTACGCAATACTGGCACTACCCAGTGAGGAAAAACCTCTCACTCATGCACTAAGGAACCAAGTCTCTTCCTTTTTTTAGCAAAATTGACTATATAGTATTCAACTTAAGAAACACAGTTTACATCATGTGATCCCCTATGCAATTTGCAACTATAAAGGACTGTTTTTACAACAACAATGCCCAACTAATGATGCCATTCTCTCTATTTTCTGACAATATATTACTGTGTACATATGTTTACAAAAGCATCCTATGAGAGATGGGAAAAGGCATCCCACAGGTTGGGAAAGAAGAAGTCAATTGGCATTCTCTCTATTATTGGAACCATTTAAGACTTCATAGGGGCTAACACTCCTTTATGCTGGCAATATTCTACTGCAATTTTCTTATTATCAATGCCGAGCGTCAATTTTATTTTTCTATCACCATAGACCTAGAAAGCTTTCATTCGAATACTATACTCAGTTAGAAACAGAGGGGAATTTCAGGATGTCTCTCAAAGTAATCTTTCCAGAATTTCCTTAATCACGACAAAGTACAGGCGGAAATTTCAAGAAGTTTCAATTAAATAAGACATTTTCCCATTCTCCACCCATCAAAAAAATACCTGAAAACCCTCAAACAAATACATCCAATTCACCAATTTAAAAAATCGTCCAAATAAAACAAAATATACACCAACAACCAGACTCCTAACACATATCACTACCATAATCTATGACGAGAAACTATCTTCCGCCTAAAAAACAGATCAAACAGGTCAGACGGGATGAATTAAAATGAAAGAGCACCCTCTCTCATCAAATTATATAGCATAACCATTGAAGCCATCGAGTGCGAGGAATGGATGCAGAGAGAGAAACTTATCACCAATAGAATTTGAACCATGAAGGATATGAGAGAGAAAAGGAGGTACATCGTACCCTTCGGTTAAGGTGTTCTTCTGGAATTCCTGAAACCATACCGATTTCGCCCGATTTGATCTTGACGAGAGCGTCCGAGGAGAAAAATCTTCGCCGGATAATTTCGCCGGAACGCAAAACCCGATGAGAAACACTCCGCCCCAGAATCCCGGCCATTTTGGCGATCGGTGTACCCCTTTGCATCAACGATACACAGAGAAAGTGCCTTATAGAATGAAAAATAAAGTGTTTAGATTAGCCCATACATTTCCAATTAAAGACAATTTTACCCAGCTTAAGGCACCTTATAAACGTAGGGAAAAAGAACAATTATTGAGGACCCGACTGTCATTGGAACAATTGTTCAATTGTATAAAAAGTTTTTTTTTGAAAATTATCAGAAATATATATCTTAATTTCTATTTAATCGAAAAAAAAATTTCAACTTTAATAAATCTAGTCCACATTTTTTTTTTTTTCAATTTTTATATTTTTTTTACCAAAATAACCTTTATAATAATAGTATTAATAAACAGTACTTGACAAAGGCTCCATGATAATACGACTACCATTAAATCTATTTTGGTAAAAAAAAAACTCAAAATTGATAAAAAAATGTGTGGACATTATTTATGAAAATTAAAAGTTTTTTTCCAATTAAACAAACATTATGATATATTTTTAATAATTTCCCTATAAAAAATTTATGGGGCTAATAAATTTAAGAGTGGCAATGGGTCATCAGTTCGGGTCGTCGCCAACTCGACAAGGGTGATAATTTATTTTATGTACCGTAATATATATATATATATATATATATATATACTA
>NW_006500327.1:2615762-2722205 GCF_000471905.2 Amborella trichopoda
TTTTTGTCAAAAAAAAGTTAATATTAGTCTTTTCTCAGTTGAAAGCAAAAATGAGTTTGGCTAGAACCAGTGAAAACTAATGCTTGATTGGTTTAAGGTAGTCAGACCAGCCCATTAGGCACAAAATGCGGACTCAAAGACTTACAGACCCACCCCTTTGGTGGCCTTGAGATTAGTGGGTTAGGAATAATACTCTCTTTGCACTACAATTAATGGCGTTCTAGTTTGGCCTGCCACTGCTCAAGGGCACCCTTTCGTGCCTGCAAACTCCTCCTATAAGCAAAACGATTCCGATAGCAAGGATTTTCTGATTGTCTTCAAATTAAAAAAAAAATACTTTGGCCGGTATTAACAAAAGAGAAAGATATTATCAGATACCTATGAATGAAGCTGTGAGCTGAGCACTTATTCGCATAGATACCCTTACTGGTAAATAACCACAAGGCTGGCACCAGTAAACGTCGAGCGGCCTGGCTTAGCCCGGATGAACCCAACTTATAAAAACTAGGACCTGGGAGCAAAATATGACCCAAGGGTCAGGCCTCAGGCTCAACTTGGGCCAGCCCAGCCAGTTTGCCAAGATTTCCGAACAACGTCTTAGTGGCTAAGTCACGCTCTCAATGCCACTGCTTGCTCACACTCAAATTTTGAACATCTCGGTCACCAAACTGATTCGGGGTGGGTTCAAAAGTTCATGATTTTACCAAGAACTGGTGCAATTGTCTGTTAATGATATACAGTCACCAACCATGTTTGCTGGTCTTATCTCTCTCAACTACTCTCTTATTTAGCTTCTTTGACAGATCCATATACATAAGCAACAGAAAGTACTTTCCAAGAAGGAAAAGATAAAGCAAGAACCAAACACATGAAACACAGAAACAAGAGAGGGAATACCAAAACCATACAGAACATTTCTAAAACCCTGTCCCAATTCCTTCCTTTTCAGCCCCCTGCTTTCCCTACAAACAACCGCCCCAACCTCCTCTCAATGGAACCAGGAGTGGGAAAACCCTTGGTTTCCTCCACATTTTCTACCACCCCACCATATCTTCTCTTATAGTCCTCATAGGCCGGCACCACAAGCTTCACAATAGACCCCTTAATTTGCTCCCTCAGGTCTACATCTGGGACATTGTACCCATACTTCTTATGCCTCTCATAACATATTTCAAAGCTCTTTAAAAAGGCCTTCAAATTCTCTCTCATTAGAGCCTCAATTTCTCCCTTGTCATTGTAGTTTTCCTCTTTCAACTCCTCTCCTTCTAAATAAGCCACTGCTGACCCCCATGCATTCTCTTGATAGGAGTAAGCAGCCATCTCAGCTGCTGCCTTGAACTTCTCTCTGAGCCATGGCTCACCCAAAAGCCTCCCCAACTCTGTGTTTCTAGCCCTCATGTATACATACCAATGCGCGTTCATCGAGAAAATCCACGACAGAATCCGGTCTCTGTAAGAGGATTTCTTTCCATCAATGTACCTCTTCATTGCCTCCATAACATTCATGATTGCATCTTTTAACAGAGATTCTTCAGTGGCAGGCTTCGATAGGACACCCGATTTCCAAATTTGCTCTGTTTTGAGTGCCTTTGCCATGGCCGAGCTATAACCTTCGCTCGTTAAAGTTTTTAGGTAATTTACAGAGTAACGTATGAGTTTTGTGACTGCTCCATCGGAAGGAGGCACCCCGTCTTGTAGACCTTCAACGTGGAGGCCGAACTCATAAAACACTTTGCAGGAAGCATGGACAAGAAGTTTTTGCAGTTCCCTAAGTCTTGCACATATATCAATCCCTGCTTCTCCTTCAAATATATCAGCCACTTCCGGCTTGAGCCTCTCTGTTGACTCATACATGTCAAGAAGCTTGAAGAGTTTTTGTGGTTCCTTGCTGCTCCTCGCTACCCCTTCTCCAAACCTAAAGAAGACAGCCATGATCTTATCAGCGATCTTCACGAAGCACTCAGGCCACATAGAGCCCTCCATTATGTTATTGAATACTTGTTGACATAGCTTCTTCTCTGACTCAAACACTGTTTTAAGAGCAAGCTCGAAATGTTGAATCCATAGAGAAATTGCGGTTTCGAGCTTCTTCCAAGCCATTAAGTCAATATCTTCCGGTGCATACGTCTTGAGATAATCTGGGTTCAATTGCATCAAGGCTTTTGCCGCTCTCTTATAACGGATCTTCACATAGATGTCGATGCAGATGTCCAGGCAATCGTTAACGGAGAGTGTCTCGGTAATTCTTCTCAATACTTCGACTTGCAATTCTGACCCCAAATCCTTCCTATCCTGGTCTCCTTCTTCTGTGATTTTGAGCTTCAATTGATCCAGAATTTTCTCATAGTCATATTGCAAACTCAAAAGTGTCTCATCAAGTAACCCATCATAATTCATGGTGTCAATTTCATTCTCATACACAGCCTTAAGTGTCTCTAGAGCATCCTTGAGGCGATTGATGCGATAATTATCAGTGGCTCTTGTCCTACTGAGGAACTCAACAACCTCTTGTAGCCGTTGGATTGCCGGCTCACAATCTGTGGTGAGCAATTGAAGCGTATAATGCAATTCATCGATGATTTGTAACAATTGCAATATTTGATTGAGGTGATCAACTGAGACTGGGTTCGAGGGGTTGGCTGATTTCAAGACAGGATCAACGGTAGAACTGGGATTTGGGTTTGGGGTCTTTGACAACTTGGTTTGGAGATTCTCGGCAATCCGAAAGGTTTCGAGGACCTTTGTGGCTGGAGAGATGGCTCGATCAATGCGAGTGTCCAAGGCTTTGGTGGCCATTGCAATGGACTGTAAAGGGGCAATGACCCTTCTTGTTGTAGAGATGGTTTGTGTTATGGTAGTCAAACGCATCTCCATTTTGGATAAGCTCAAATCCATGGAATTTGAGGCTTGGAGAATATCAAGAAGGTCGGATTTTGCACGAAATAGCTTCAAAGACATGGGGTCTTCATCATATGGCTCCATCACTCTTAAGTATGAAGAAATATGGTGGAAATTCTGTGTTTTATTTATGCTCACAAGCTTTTCAAACCACTGAAACTCTTGACGAAATTATGCAAAAATGGAAAATCATGGAAAATGAAGTTTGGTGTTTGTTGTGAAATACTATGGGGCAAAAACCAAGAGATCCTTTATTCAAAATATTATATAATGTTGTAAAAATCTGTGAAAAACTCAAGAAAAAAATGGTAATAGCTACTCTTTAGACAGAGAGAGAGAGAGAGAGAGAGTTTGAAACCCTAATTACCATTGTATTATGTGCTCATCACAACTACACCTGGATTATCTGCAACCTGTCATAGAATTTTGAGAGAAAAACTAGCAAAAATTTAGCTTAACACTTAATCAAAAATCAAAACCAGCATACATAACCATTCGTTTACACCATTAGTAACAAATTTCTCTCTCGTTCATTTCATTGCATTGGATAATTAAATGCGTGGCTTTGGTTTTCACGGAAATAAAAATAAAAATAGAAAAAGAATAATGACAAAGGGGAATATGAAGAATAGCTGTGTTTATGGAGGATGAAATAGAAAAAGAATAATGACAAAGGGGAATATGAAGAATAGCTGTGTTTATGGAGGATGAAGACAATAGGAAAATACCAAGATGAAAGACGTTACAAAAACAAAGGGCTTTCTAATATTAAACTAACTTAATAGAGGGAGGACGATGTTTCCTTTGTTTTAAGTGTGAGGCCAGTATAAGGTGCTAGGAGTGGCAGTGGAGACTCGGACCGACCTGGGACCCGAGGAGTAAGCATGTTCCAGGTCTGGGTACACATCCAAAAATTGGACCCGGTGAGTCGGGTTTGGGTCTAAATCTTGGACTCAAACACTATTAGGGTCCGGGTCTAATAATATTTTTTGGGTCCCAATATATGAAAGAAAATGGTTTGATAGGGCTGCAACCCTATCAAAAAAAGCAAAGCCTCACCTTATAATTAGTCAAAAATTGCAATTCAAGTGTTGGAAAACATCTAAATCGATCATCTCAGCTTGAACATGATGGTTGTGAAAAAAATTAGGATTTCAAATTCTAAAAATAATGTCTTTCAAGCAACAAATCATCGAGATGGTCCATTTTTTCATAAAAACAAGTGTTCACAAATCCACAAGATTTATACCCTTTTTTAGTTTCAAATTTTATTGTCGGTATTGGAAAGTGATTTTAAAGTCATCATAGAGATTTCTAAGGCCGAAAGTACTATCCAGATGAGGATTTTGAGGTGAGGCTTTATTTAGTTTTCATAAAGACTAGGCCACATAGAAATTTCATCCACATATGAAATATATTTAAATATAGTTAAAGGGTACGGTTTCTATAAGGTTGCAACCTTAAACAATCCAATTAAGGCGCACCTCCAAATTTTATCATAACATGTAATTTTGTTGTAAAAAAATCTTAAGATTATCTTAAAATCTATTTTCATATCTAATTAGAAAATTTTAACTCCAAAAATAGTTAAAATCAAGGAGATCTATAAACATATGAAAATTTTGAAAATGGATGGCCTAGATAATGTGTTGCAAGATGCACTATTTCTGAGACTCAATTTTATTTTATTTTTTATATTCATACATCTCGATGTCGAGATGATCAAATAGAGTGTTTTTCAACATTAAAACAACCTTTCCGGTAGATTTTTTGAGTTGTATTATAATTCTACATTTTAAGGTTGCAACCTTATATAAACTTTTCCCATAGTTAAATACATAGCTATTTTAATTTTGGGAAAAGTTTATATAGAGCCAAGGCTCTAAACAATCAAATAAGAGCCTATCTCAAAATTTTCACTAGAAGAGGTTGTTTTGATTCCCAAATATCCTCAAATTGATCATCTCGACATGAAGATACATGGACACGAGAGAAAATTGGATTTCAAGTTTTCGAAATAATGTATTTTGTAACGCATTTTTGGACCGTCAATTTTCAAAAATTTCAAGTTCTCACAGATCTGTCGATCTACACTATCTTGAAGCATTAAACTTTCTTTATTTATAAAATAAGCTTGAAAATACACTTTAAGGCTATCACATAGATTTCCGGTATTGAAACCACATTTCTCGAAACTATTTGAAGGTAGGCTCTAATTTGATGGTTTAGAACCTAGGCTCTATGCAAACCGCACCCTATAATTTTTGGGTCGGGTCTAGGTCCTACACTATATTTTTTGGTCCAGATCCCTTATCATTTTCTCTGGTTTGTATCCGGGTCCGACCCGACCCGTCCCGTTGCCACCCTCATAGCGCAAAGTGAACTTCAAAAACTTTGTGGGAAGACATAGTTCTGGTGATGAGAGACCTGGCTGTTGGCCTTTACTTGCGAAATATAGGTCCAGGAAAGTCAGGCTCAAAAGTCATCCAAACCGTTCGGCCAATGAGCATGCGATATGGGTCGAAGCAGATTAGAGTCCTAACCGCCTGCCTATGAGTATGGGATATGGGTTTGGGCAAGTTAGGCTAAAAAAGAGTCTTGACCACCGGCCTATGAACCCTTTGTGATGAATGAATCATTTGAATGATCAAAGACCTTGACCTCAGGAGAAGAAGTTGCCGCCATATGTTTAATGGGGTACTAAACCTACGCATGTTTTCGTGTAATTCATTTGGTGCATGGACTTCTTCGAATTGATGCTTACTGCCGTTCGCTAATGCACTCGGTCTGGGAGGATTTGCAGCCATGCGAGAGCTTATCCCTCGCATCCACGGGAACATCGATTTGTCGCTGCTTCTCGCGATAAGTCAGAGCGACTTAAGGGGGGGACTGCTGCCCATTGCAACATTCACTTCCCTTCGAATCAACTTTCTCCAGCGACGTGTTTAGATTGTGCGAAAATACGCCCAATTGATGGTGCTGGAAATGCACATCGCACCGTGATAGTTCTTACCAAGAAGGATAAAGGCAGCCATATGGTAGCCCTTACCAAGAAGGATAACGCCAAGGCAGCCATATTTGTAGCCCTTTTTGATGACCTATGTAAAAACACAGAGGACTGATTGTCAATCAAAGTAAAGAGAGAGAGAGACTATCGTGAAGCTCAATTCTAGAGAGAGAAAATGCTGTTTTCCCTAGACTCTAGGTGAACCCCTCCCCAGTGGAGTCGCTATAGATTTGGTCCCTCCAGAAGTGTGCTAGTAGGAAATGCTTAAGTTACTATGATTCGAAGTTAGAAAAACAACTAGAGAACGAACACAAACGGGGCCAAATTCTCCCTTATGTTTCATATCATGAAAACAATAGTATTTTTTACATATATACCGGCTGCATGAGGAGTTCCAAGGACTTACAATCCCTGTTAAAAATTACATCAACGTGCAATGCAAGGTCTTTGTATCAACAACTTTTCTCTCTCTTTATCAGATTTCTTTACTACAGATTAGATAATGGTAATATCATAGGCCTATCTCTTGACCGATGGTGAATGAGTAGTCACCTCTCTTGTCTCTCTATCTCTTTATCACGCACAAAAATGTGGATGGGGAGTGTACTAATTTTGTCCTCTCCTTCTGCCTTTCTCTCGTTGAGAAGTGGAGTTTATATAAACTTCATGAAATGATAAGGATGAATATCAATCAAGCTTGTCCAAATCTTTGATCATTATACCTATAACTCACAAGTTGGTTCAAAATGATAAACATACATCTTTGTTTGAATTTGCAAATGCTTCCAGGTAGCTTTGATGATAATTATGTCCTTGTTTAGACTTGATCTTGTCCGATATTTGAATTTGAGTGCGCAACTGCTAAGATTCATCGTGATATTGCATGAGAAAACCAAAGAAATTGGTTATTCCTTACCCGTCATAAGGTCAGTCTACATAACAAAATTGACATGTCTATATTATCTTCTGCCTCTTTCTGATGACGAATCCATTACCATGAAATTTGGAGTGACGTTAGAGGGCTCAAAGGCAAACACAATGGTTCAAGCCTCACTTCAAATGGATCAAGAAATAGAGAGATATGGCTCATCCAATTGAACCCATTTTTTCTGCAAATTACACCAAGATATATAAGGATTATGGGTATAACCGATTTCACCACAGGGACTTATTGAATACAAATGATGGGTTAGGCCATCTCCAAATGACTTGAAACTTTGGACGAGGGATATAACACCTCAAATATGATTTTTCAAGATTTTCGGATCAATCCCCAAAATATCAAGTTTGGTGTTACCAATCAAGGCATATCTTGACCGCCGATGAATACGAATAACGGGTTAATACAACTCTGAATGATGTGAAACTTCAATATGATGATATAATGCCTCAAATATTATTTTCAAGACTTTTAGATAAATCCCCGAAATATCAAGTTTGGAGTTGTCAGTCAATGCATATCTTGACTGCCGGTGAATAGGGCTAATAGACTAAATGATGCCCAACTTGCATGATTTTTGGAGTAGAGATATATGAGGCCTCATTGAATATATTTTTAAGGATATACATCATTGTGATATCATATGGTGAGGTTTCCTTATGCTCCCTTTGACAAAACACTCCTTTGTTGGCAAACGACGGATTCAAAAGACATATCGTACTGCATCAAAGTCTTTCGATATCATGTGGAGAGGTGTATTATGATATCGGGATTGTATGTATCCCAGAGCTTGTCTCAAACTAAGATGGCTTGATGATCTCTTATAATCAATCATTAGCCAAAATGCACATATGTGACCGACGAAGGATGTGAAAGTGTCTCGTACCTTTTTTAAACTCTTTTAATATCATGTGGAGAGACATATCATGTATATGTATTCCAGATTCTATCTCAAATTAATATGGTTTGATCACTACCCAAGATATATGAGTTGATCGACGACCAGGACTCTTAAGGCATATTGGGGTCTTTATATGACGAGTCCCAGACATATCATACTCCATATATCACATCAAGAGCAAATCTTTGCAAATATCTTCAAGAACCATATCCATTGGTTTGCTTAGTTATCCACCATCTGCCAAGATATTAATCTGGTGTCCGTTCAACACTTATCTCATGGTCACACCCTCAGGCTCATCAATGCATCCCTCAAAGTGTATTCAGCCTTGTATGATGACTAAAAATATTCCCAACACTATGGTGCCTCCTTTAGATTGAGAGGTTGGTTTCTCGTAGAAAAGTGATTCCCATGGAGATTTTAGGTGGTTCCCCTTTTAATGAGAGAAAATCTCGATTGATATCAATGGTATCTTCCAAGACAGTGGTTTAGTTGTAGAATAAAATTGAGATATCAATGGCGGTGCCGGTCGCGAGAGCAGGTCTAAAATGCTTTGCTCGACTGGGTTTTATTGAGGGTTAACTATATAACTTTATGTCCCTAAATATATGATGCAACTTTTATTGGTATAGTGCAATTTTAGTCTGTCATGCCCGTAAATGTAGCCCTTTTGGGTGAACCACATAAATCTTTGTGTTCTCGTGATATGTATATTTTATGATTTATTTAATGTATTATGACTAATACTCTCGCCCAATGGTTTAAAAAGAGGATCGGTGACCTGGATCGGGCACCTCAAAAACCGATCCGGATCGGTGAATCGGCGATTTGGATCGGGGAATCGACTGAATCGGTCGGATTAAAGCTTCAAAAAAATCCAAAAAAATTATTAAAATTTATTATAAATGTTTTTTTTAGGAATCCAATAAAAAATGAGGGTACTACATTATTAACTTTCATTTTTTTTTTATTAATTTGTAAATATTGAGATGTTCTTTTCCTGTATAAACTTATTTTAGCTATTAAATTTGCATCACATAAAAGAAAAATCATAGAATTATCATGGATAAAATATATAATTATCTATGGACTATTATAAAGAGTAGACTAATCAATGAAAGAATGGCCATTAAAATCTCGTTTTGGCGAAAAATCCTAACCCGCTAAAAAAACCCAAACTATTACAGTCTAACTAACTATAATCCAAAATTATTACAACCTCACTAATTATAATATTATATACTGAAATTATAATTATTAGTTTACATTTTATAATTATTTTATTAGACAAATAATAACAAATTAAAAATATTTTATAATATTATCTAATTTAAAATGTATTATTGACAAATGTAAGAAAAATAGTACATTACATGATTTATAATGTAAAAATTCATAAATAAAATAAAAGATTTGGTTATCAATATAAAAATTAATAAAATACGTACAAATTTTGGAAATAACACTTCAATTTTTCAAAAATTTATTTTTTTAGGTTTCTATAATAAATTTAGTAAAAGAGATTGTTAGTAGAAAGATGGAGATTTCAAATAGAATAAACTTTTTATTTTTATTTTTTTTATACCTTTCATATTATTTACAAAAATAATTATACCACTATATACAACAAAAATTAACTATTATATAAAAAATTAATTTTTTTATTTTTCATTTTTTTATGTCTTTTATATTATTTACAAAAATATTTATATTTATACCAACCACTATATACACAACAAAAATATTTATATTTATACCAACCACTATATATACAGCAAAAATGCAACACATGCCCAAGGGGATTCGAATACAACAAAAATATTTATATTTATACCAACCACTATATACACAACAAAAATACAACACATGCCCAAGGGGATTCGAATGCAACACATGCCCAAGGGGATTCGACCTTGGGACCTCAAGTAAAAAATTCAAAGTCATAACCATCAAGCCATCTAACTACATATGATTATAAATTGTTGATTAATAGGCTATATGTACATTTCGTTTTCATTTAATGATGTTTGAGAATTATCTCACATCAAAAGATGGTATTCAATTTGGTATATAAATACCTATGCAATATGAATTATAAGATGTGTGCAAAATATTAGGGCAACCTCACACGTGCATTTGGATACACGTGTGCACGCGTGAGTGTGCATGAGGCACGCTCGCACGTGTGCTTGGACACACGTGTGCACGCGTGAGTGCGTGGGGTACCCTCATACGTGCGCTTGGACACACGTGTGCACGTGTGAGTGTGCGTGGGGCATGCTCGAACATGCGCTTGGACACACGTGTGCACGTGTGAGTGTGTGTGGGGCATGCTCGCACATGCGCTCGAACACATGGCACGCTTGGATACACGTGTGCACGCGTAAGTGTGCGTGGGGCATGCTCGCACGTGTGCTTGGACACACGTGTGCTTGGACACACGTGTGCACGCGTGAGTGCGTGGGGCACATGTGTGCACGTGTGAGTGTGCGTGGGGCACGCTCGAATGTGCGCTTGGACACACGTGTGCACATGTGAGTGTGTGTGGGGCATGCTCGCACATGCGCTTGGACACACATGTGTACGTGTGAGTGTGTGTGAGGCACGCTCGCACGTGTGCTCGAACACACGTGTACGCGTGTGATTGTGAGTGGGGTACGCTCGCACGTGTGTATCATGCGTTACGTGTGTGAACCGGGCTGAGCCAGATAGAATCGGATGGGGACCGGCGGTTCCACTCTAGAACCGGGCGGTTCCTAGTTTTTGGTTAGAACCGGCACGGGCACACGTGTTTCCGAGTCGAATCGAGCGAGTCCGGTTCGACTCGTCTTTTTTTAAAACACTGCTCTCGCCTATTTTGTTTCAAGCTGAATAAGGACACGTTCTTAGTGGGATCCAACTTTTGGGATTCCTATTTCCGTATTTAAGAGAGTTATTAAATCCTAACAAGTGGTATCAGAGTGCATGGTTCGATACATGGCTAGTGTTTGTGCACTCGGTTGAAAAAAAACACATGGAAAAGTATGCGACTCTTTTATTTGAGGTGGAGAAATATGATGGCAAGCACAAACTTTCCAATTAAATGTTGGCATGGTACGGGGGTGATTTTGATATCAAGGTGGAAATTATTGGATATGATATCCAACACCACCCAACAAAAAAAAATCTCATATTATGTGGGATCGAGATTGATATTGATAAGTTTTCTAAATGAAATAGAAATCCAAAAAGATTAGGACTCTTAAATATATCTCTTGGTTTATTAGATATATGTAACATCTATGGGAAGCTTTTTATTTAGTCTAAATTCCTAATATTATATATATGGAATGAAATAGGAAAGAATAAGTGTGCCATATTTGGATCACTATATAGGAAATATCTCTTCCTATAAAGAGAGAGAGGTATGGGCCTCATAGGCATGAGGGGTGGTCTCTCCCTAGAGAGAAGAGAGCTTCATATAAAAAGAAACACTATTATAGTGAGATTTGGGCAGTTTTTCCTTTTAGTTACATAAAGTCTTCATTGCTCTCAACAGTTTCTTCTCAAACAGTAGTTTGGCTGTGGAATAGAGATAAGAGCGAGCATATGTTTTGTGACTTATTTCTTGTATTATGGTTCGTACTCTCGCCTCTTTCATTTTTAATTGGATAAGTACATGTTCTGATCCAACTTTTAGGATTCCTGTTTCTACATCTAAAAAGGCTATTAACTCCTAACATAAATTTCTTGGGAGTTGGCATCAAAGTTAAGCTACACATCCTGCAAGTTGGCGAATCTATCGACTAGTCCGGGTGGCTTTGGGGAGGCTTGATTTTACGATCTCTCCTAGATTGATTTAAATGATATGGACATGAATTCATCCCTAAGTCCCTGACTAAAGCCCATTAAAGAAAGCATCCATGATCTTAGGTTTGACGTATTGCGGGTTGGTTGAGAGAGAGACTTTGTTCTTTTTACCTCTAGTCTAAAAGCAGCTTCGCCTAGTGTAGCCAATGCGAAGCAAGCCTGCTCTGATCTGGAAGCAGGAAACTTTCCTGTTGTTTCCAATTCGACCTTGCTAGTGGAGTGCATAAGCACAGAGCGAACCAGCTGTGAACCGCCAGCCCCTTCAATCCACAATTGAAGGGGAGGAGCTGCATGTCTACTCGCAAATGTTCGTTGAAGAAATGGCATATGCAAGCTTATTGAGAAAGAGCAAAAAGGGAGGAGCTATCAGAATTAGTAAAGCCCAATGTAAGAAAAATCAGGTGGCCCGGTTAATCGGAATCGACCGCTTTTGGTGAACCGGCTATGTATTTTTAAAAAGATTAAAAAATATATATATAACCCCAAAAACATAGGACATTTTATTTGTAATGTTTTTTTTAATGTTTTTTTTTCATTTTGACGAAGATTATAAATTGTTTTGGCGATTAAAACCTTTTTACATTTTTCTATCTTTTTTTAAAAAAATCAAAAATATCCTGATCATTCTTTAAAGGGTGTGGTTTCCATAAGGTTGCAACCTTGAACAATCCAATTAAGGCACACCTTTCAAATTTTATCGTAAGATATAACTTTGATGTAAAATATACTTAAGATTATCTCAAAATCTATTTTCATATCTAACTATAAAATTTTAAACCCCAAAAATGGTTAAAATCAAGTACATCTATAAACATATGAAAATCTTGAAAATGGGCGGTCTAGATAATGTGTTGTAAGATGCACTATTTATGCGACTCAAAATCCTTTTTTTCTTCTTAGTCAGACATCTCGATGACGAGATGATCAATTAGAGGGTTTTTCAACATTAAAACAATGTTTTCAAATAGATTTTTGAGGTGCATCCATAGTTCTACATTTTAAGGTTGCAACCTTATATTTTTTTTTTTCTTCTTTAAAATGTGTTATTTGTATAGAGCGAGGCTCTAAACAATCAAAGCAAAGCGCACCTTCAAATAGTATCGAGAAATGTAGTTTCAGTACTGAAAATCTTTGTGATAACCTTAAAGTATATTTTCATCTTTAATTATAAAATTTAAATCTTAAAAAATGTGTAGATCAAGTAGATCTATGAAAACTTGAAAATCTTGAAAATTGACGATCCAAAAATGTGTTACAAGATGTACTATTTTCAAAACTTGAAATCTATTTTTTTCTCATGTCCATGCATCATGATGTCGAGATGATCAATTTGAGGATATTTGGGCATCAAAACAACCTCTTCTAGTGAAATTTTTGAGGAGGGCTCTAATTTGATTGTTTAGAGTCTCAGCTCTATATAAATTTTTTTCTATCTTTAAAATCCACTTTTTAAATTAATTTTGAACTTCATTTGGATGTGTTTTGTTTAATCCTATTTTAAATATATTTTTTATATTTTATTAAAAAATATTTTTTGACCACCATCCCCATGTCCGATTAACTCTTCCGGTTCAATTTTCCTACACTGGTAAAGCCTCACCGCATAACTCGTTGCAAGTTGCAATTCAAGCATTGACAAACCTTTATATCGATCATCTTGGCTTGAACATTATGTTTGTGAAAGAAATTAGGATTTAAAGCTCTAAAAATAATGTATATTGTAACAAATTATCTAGGCCAGCGATTTCGCCCTAAAAATAAGTGTGCATAGATCCGCAAGATTTGTACCATTTTTTTATTTTCAACTTTTATTGTTGGTGTTGGAAATTGATTTTAAAACAATCAGTAAGGTTTCATTTTGTTTTTATAGAGCCTAGACCTTATACAAACTTCATTTTTAAATAAAATAGGCAAAAGAATACAGGTCGGCTGCTTGCCTACTTATTCCATTCTTCAAAAGTATCATCCATTTAGAAAGATCATGGACATTATCGAATGATAATGCGGACACTAGATACTACTGGATACCATCTTAGATCCCCATTTCCAAAAATGTTTGTCCACAAATATTTTTAGCAAATTTTTTAACAAATAAAACGAATGAAATCAATCCATAACCAACCAAAAAAAATGATACATCTATTCACAATAATTAGATAATTTTCCTATGTATTGAATTATCATTTCAAATTCTTCCAACATTGTATGATTTCCTGAAAATTCAAAAATACATATTTAATTAGTTCTTTCTTTTCAGAGTCTTCTACCACTTGGAATCCAAATGAAGTTTCCCAAGTTTTCTTCACTTGGTTTGCAGCCGGTAGCAGCAACCGCTCAACACCAATGCCGGCCAAAAGCTAACAAAAGAGACAAAAAAATATATTAGCAAAACAATCCAAAAAAAGATCCAACAATATATCAACATTAAATGAGTTCCAAGCACAACTAGTAAAGAAAAAGCTCAAATACAATTATGAATACCTTCTCAAGACCATCAATGAGAAGATGGCACATGCTCTGTCTCCGGAACTTAACTGAAGTTCCAACTAAGGGAAGCTCTGCTATCTTCTCCCCATGGATCCTGCAATGAAGATTTGTCGATAAATGAATAACCTTAATAAAATAAATTAGCATGATTGTGGACTCAAATATTACTCACACGAGAAGATGATACAAATAGAACTGTGTATTTTCTCTAGAAAAATATAAAAAGGAAAAGAGATGAAACTCACCGAATTGTAGCTACCGATATCATCTCATCATCCTCATTTTCAAGTATGAGGGTGTAGAAACCCCCAAAGTCCAATCTTTTCAATTCAAATCTGGATACAAAAAATTCATTGAAATCCATGATAAGCTTTTAAAAATAACTTTGAGAAGGATATTAGGTCACAAAATATTCCTCAAATACAATAAATTTTATATTTTAATCCTTGAAAATAATTCGGACAATAAAACAAGTACAACTTGTTCTGATAAAGTGAATGAAATTGAGATTTACATTTTAATCAAAATGTGCACCAATTTGGCAAGAAATGGATCACAATGCATGAATATGGTCAAATCTCACTATAGATGTTGTGAATCATGCTGGAGTCTCTAAATGTGATTAACTCAGAAGTTTCTAGGACTCCTTGAGATTAAGGCATACATTTTATATTTTAAATTTGTTAAATGTTTCATTTCACTGTGAAGCATGAACAAACCTAACAACCAAATGCATACATGTGTTTCTAATTCTTCGTCTATTGGGATGAGAACTCCAAACTTCAAACAAACTAATGTAACTCAAGTAAAGTCATTAAGTGCATTCTTCTTTAAGGGCAGTAACCCCGTACTGGTCCTGCCTAAGCAAGGTGCCGGGAGGGGTGGGCAGGAAACGGTCCTAACCTTTGGCTTATGCACAAAGTGGCTGCTCTCAAGACTCGAATCCATGCTCTTGCACTGGCTACCCAAGCCTTTTACCGCCACAACAAGTGACGGCCCCTTAAGTGCATTCTTCTTTCTGATGTCTCAAAATCACCCAATGGACTAGCTCTGTTGTACCAACATTGGGCACCACGTACATCATGGATCTTACTGCATTAGAACTAAAACTTTTACGGTAGGTTTTGGTTTTTCACTCTCAAATAATATGTTGAGATCCTGAAACATACTAGAAACTAATTAGCATAAGGGTTACCTTACTCAACTAGGACTCCATCAGAAGCCCTTAGCCAATCAGTACTCTTTGGACTGATACATTACTCTTCTAGACTTACCCCTTTGAGGGGCTATTATTCAAAAAAGGGCTATTATTCAAAAATAGCCACTCAATCATGATTTCTTTTTGAATAATAGCCCCTTTGAGGTATTGCAATCTCCCTATGAAAGAAAAGCTAGTTATAACTAACTACTCCCGCTAAGACTTAGAGAACCAATTGAATCACAGGTCCTATTATGAGAAAATGGTGAGAGCCATAATATAAATCTATGGCTACTAAATGGTTAATATTTCCTTTTAGTTAACCCCGAAACCGAAAAATCATCAGATATTAAACTCCTAAGAAAATGAAATTCTAACTCAATACTAATGCGAAAAATCATCATATATTAAACTACTAAGAAAATAAAAATCTAACTCGATACTAAAGCTAGAGTATAAGCCACACATTGTTGCTATCTCTGTGAAGATGAACATAACCATAATTCTGGACCCAGCAATCCAGCTTGCAAAGCTAAAAACCCTTGTGATCTCAATCACAAGAGACATGAGATCACTTGACATGTGTACAACATTGAACTCTTAGGGAGTGCAAACTCCACTTATATCAGTGAGATGTACTAAGAAAATCAAGCGTTGCACCTGTTTCCTCCACATGATCTCATGGAAATAATTTCTTATCGTTCATTATGTAACCTAAATACAAAATTATATCATATCATATCATATTACTTCTTCTTTTTTTATCCAGGTGTATGCAAAGAGCAACATGCTTGGTCACAAACTCAACATATGCAAGGGATACCACAACATGCGTCTAACATATAGAGATAATGGCTTCAAGGGTTAGGGTTTCAAGCACTGATTCCAAGGGCAACACAGAGTTGCCCAAGCTTGACACTCCAAGTTAAGTCGGAACACTTTGGGAGTAAATTTACCTCTCATTAAGACAGAAAGCAATATCTCCCTTAAAGAAAAATATAAACAAGTATAAGAGATAAAAATGATCATACACTCGTTTTAAATGTCAAAAATACCTTTAATCATAAGCATGTACAGAAATCTAGAAATATCTCTAATAGGTGAATCATATAGTTGTTTATTTCATGAATTGGGTTTACATAATGTAGATTTCATCAACTATTTTGTCTATGCAAATCTCAATCATGTGAACAGAGATAATCACCTTGGCATATAAAAGGAAAAGTATACAAAGAGACTATTCACTTCCAATACAAGTAGGTCACAATTACTCTCGTCTGTCGGATTTTAAATCGTGTGGTTGTGAGTATGTTATTGACTGGACTCAAAGTTAAAAAAAAATTCTCAAACTTTGTGCTACAACCCAAGCCATCCAATTTGACATCCAAATGCAGGTAGCAGTTGTGATCTCCTTGTATCAAAGATAAATGGTCTCCTAATATACAACGTCTATCTAAAACAATAATCTAAATAATAACGCTCCTACCCACTACAAGTTAGGCAAGGTTTCACCTCTATGTAATTTGATCCTTTTTCAATCCTCTTGGTTATCACTTTTTGGGCTCTAAAACTACCTTATTTTATCATAGACTATGTTAGGTAATAAAAATTTACAAGTGAAAATCTTTTCTACAAGCAAAATTGAGAAGTATCCCAAGCGACAATCAATCGTATCAGAAAAATTATGCAAGATTGCACTCATAGTGAATGCGATGATTTACTTGTTAACTAAAAACTTTATAGTATTATTCAATAGTAAAAAAAGGCTACCTATTATTGGAAAGGAGGTCCACAACAATATCTCTATTTGTCCAGGGTTCAATCACTGGAACGAAACACTCATGTAAGATATCATATGCAACACAAAGTTTGCAATGATATCCTGTCATCTCCTCAATCTCCGAGTTATTGCACGTCCTGCGATTTCTCCTACCTCTGAGAAGTGTCCAAGTTATGCCTGAAATCTTTGTTGGAATTCGTTTGCCTAGAAGGTCATTTAGGCATGTATGAATCTACAAATAACAAGAACAAGAACAAGAACCATAAAAAAATACCATATTTACCTACAATTGATTACATTTCAGTGGACAATTTCAAATGATGCAACTTAACTAAAAATAAATCATAAACACACCAAAACTTGTGGGTAAAGGCAGAAATAAATTCCAACTTATACTTAAGAAAGGCAATGCCTATTGTTCTGACAATAAGTAAATTCTATCTAGTAAGATATCTATGAATTCCTTTCACCCTACTAGGACGATATTGTCTCAGTTATTTGAGCTAGCCCTACACATCTCTAAGGTTCCATGTATTGGCACTTCAGATAGCTTCCGGATACAAAGAATAAAAGCCTAAAGATACTTTTGCTTTTAATAGCATGGACTGGATAATATATAATCCACATTACAAGAGCGGCGATGAAAAAGTTGCTGTATACCAGCCTACTAGTACAATAAAAATGTCAATACCCAAAATAGTCAGCTACATTATGAAATCAGCTATCGGATCAACTAGCATAAGACCTAATGAGCTAGAAAACTGAATTTGTGAAGGTGCATCCACCCTAACGACATTGATTGAGACCTGCCACTTAGCAATATCACCCTTAATACATGCAGCATGGGATAGGAGGATAGACATTGGACAAGGTCAAAGCAATAAAGAAATAGAAAGCAAGAAAAAGATAAAGAAAAGAATCTTTTTATATTATTCCCCTCCTATAAAGAAAAAAAGAGATGCAGTTCTACCTTTAATGAATGACAAAACTGGCATCTGTTGGTACAATCAATAGAAGCTCAAGTAGACTAAGTGAGGTAGGTAAAGGCCTTTTGCTATTAGAAGAAATATGTCTGATGAGGGTAGATATTGGAGGAGATGTGATGCAAATCGCGTCCAATATATTTATTTATTTAATTTTATTGTTGGGACAATATTCATATAGGGGCTAAAAAGGGATTTTTATTTTATTTAGGATGGATTTCCTAGTGTGTAGGATTCCATGACCCTATTGTGGTAGGATTATCTAATGTGTTGATTTTGCTTGATCTAGAGAGATTTATGTTGGATATGGATGGGGAGGTAGAGATTTTAAAAAAAGATTTTTATGGCAGATTTTCATGGGAGTAAAGATTTAAAGAAAGATTTTATGGGGGAGGGAGATTTACGAGATAAGGAAATGAGCTAGAGAGAGAAAATCCTAGGGGAGAGGGAGAAAGAGATTAACGTGGGGGAGAGAGAGAGATTGGTGTGGGAGAGAAGGAGTCTATTCTTTTGGGTTTTTTTATTCATTTTTAATTGACACGTATTTAAGGTGGAACTTTCCCCTTAGAAAAGATACTGGAATGTTTTTGTAGAGAATTTGTTTATGAATGAAGAAAGATAGCTTCTTCTTTTCCATGACTTGATTTACAATCATATTTCCCCACATTATTGTTTAATTTTTGCTTGTTTAAGATCGAAAGAAGGTCAGATTTAATTTCCCGGACTCCTTTTGCATCATTTGGTATCAGAACATGGTTTGAAAAGGGTTAGTGACTATGATGGACGGTTGCAGAGGTCGCAACAGTAGGAATGCCGAGCATGACCAAATATACAAGAAAATCGATAACTTGATGGAGATATTTGAATATTTGTTGTAAAAAAAAAGATTGCAACAACGCACATCGAATAAGAAGAGATCTCCGATGTTAGATCCATATTGTGCGAGTTCTAGTGGAGATCGGCGTAGATTAGAGTGCAAATTTGAGTGGGAACGACCTGATGTTATGCTTGATCACATTTATGGGTTCGATGCACAACGGCATCGACTGGAGCATGAATGCAGAGAAAAGTTGGGTGACCGACAACCCCAAAGCTGATGTCATAGACATAGGGGAGTAGACCAAAATTATTGTTGTGCTAGATTTAGTAATCAAGCATGCCAATTTTAATATTCTTAAGCATTCAATCAGGCAGTCTACCAAAAAGATTTTGAAGCATATAAATGTTTATGACTTTATGTATCAAGGCCATAAAAAGACAGTGTTAGATAAACAAGAGCCAAAATATTTTCTAAATACTATAATGTGACAGCAAGATAACCATGGATAAATCTATCCCCGTGCAAGTAGTAGTTACTTAACCAATAAAATAAATTAAGAGACAAAAAAGATTAACGTACATCTGAGCACTTCTTGCTACAAAACCAATTCCCTTTTGGATAGCTTTTCACCACCATGGACCCTCTTTCATTGTAGCAACCCACATGATCTAAAAATAAACAGATAAAATACCACTTTAAGCATTTAGCTGAAAAGCAAAAGACGAAATGAAATGTCTCTTGATATATAGAGAAAACTCACAATTATGATTGCATTGCTCGCAATTAAGAAATGTCTTTGCATTGAACTGATCTCTATCGGCGTTGCTTTCATCCCCGTCGCATATGGCACAACAACACGATGGGCAGAACCAATCTCCTTCAGGCAAATCCTACAAGAAATACACATTTCAGTTTAGTTACAAATGATTGACAAGAAAATAATGCAACTTAGAAACTTGTTTGACTTGTACAGAAAATTCCTTCTACTATTATTTTTGTTCAATTGCTAATTCCATTGTCCTCAATTTAGCGATTTGTCAATGCAAAGTGCTGTCCAAAACCAGCTTACTTGCTACATGAAACTTGATAAAACAGTTCAAGAAACGTGGGATCATCTCATCAAGTTTTTTGTACAATCATTCAAGCATGTCCACATACTGTGATCAGAACAATAATTAGCTTTTTCATAGTTAAAGAGAGAAAATTTCGCAAGATGGTTATTCAACCAAAGACACTGAGAGAGTTCATTATTATACATCATTGCTAATTGGAAGCAAACCCATATATTTCACTGGTAATTGGATTGAGTGTCCTCAAATTAAGCATTCGCCATTGTTATCCACTCCATAGATCGAAGTATGAATGAGTAAATCTGATGGGACACACAACTATTTAACCAAGCATTGTTCATATATGACAAATAGGAAACCATTTTCCTAATACAACATTAAGATAGTTTACCAATATTTAACAAAAGAGTATATGAAACAAAACTGATGATCTTCTAAGAAACCAATTAATACAGCCATTGTACAAGGTAAATTTAGCAATATACTTATAGCAAAGAGAAAGGGGAGACATACCTTTAGGTGGAGGCAAGCCAAATGATATGCAGAGGGGCAGCAGTCACATAGCACAAGTTCTCCTCCATAGTGGCAGATTGAGCATATTTCATCACTTTCACACTGGTTATAATCTGCTTTCTTTCTCTCACAAGATTTCAGCCTTAAGTCTTTCAACACACTCTGATCCAGCATTTGCCTTTGGCAATCATAAAGTGATCTCCCATCTCCCACAAAAATTTGGGAGGATGGGGTCTTAGCATGGGCTTCAAAATCAGCAATTCTATAGACTTCACTGCAACAATTACACTTGATCCCTACTCTAGTTACTCTTGCTTCTCCTTTAACACGATTGTCCTCTCCACCCACATAATAAGACAGCTTCTCCCTTGGTAGTATCACATTATGATCTATCATCCATGACAAAACAGTTCTAGTAGAGGGCCTACCAGATCTCAATGACATATCCCTTGGCTTCTTTTGGGTGCCATGGGTGCCAAGAAGGTTACAAAGCTCACGGTAAAGGCCTTGTTGGTTCTTATTTTCCCAAGAGACACTGGAATCCTTAAAAGTTTTATACCCTCGTCTATCAGTGGCTCTAACCAAATGATGTTGTCGTTGTCTCTCTCTAGTAGAGGATTCCCTAGTGCACAATGGAGGCAAGGAAACTAGTGTGGCGACTGAATTTGATAAATCAAGCTCTTTATTGGCATTGCTGCACAATGGAGCTGGAGGAACTGAATTTGCTAAATTGAACTCTCTATTTGTATTAGAGCACAATAGAGGGAAGGAAGATGGTGGGGGGGCTGAATTTGCTAAATTGAGCTTTCTATTGACAGGGCCTTTTTCGAGTTGCTCTGTTTATTTTCTCTTTGCTAATTCTGGCATCCCTTGTCACCATGGACTTCTTAGAGATAGATGAGTCCCTCATTTTGAGGCCATTTTTTCTTTGCATCAAGCCCATGACTTCTCTCTCTAGTGATAGGCAAGCAGTGTGAAGAGTAGCATAGCGCTTCCCTTTCGGTGAATTATACCTCCTGTATGAATTCTTTAAGCTATAAGAAAGTGACCACCCTATAGCCAAGAGATGGGCCATTACTTTTGGGGCCATCAATTTACCAAATTTTATCTTCTGTCCTCCACTAATATCACTCTTAAATAGAAGAAGATAATCTCTTAGAGCTACAGGAGAATACACTGGCTTTAAATCTTTGTCCTTCTCGATTACCCCAAGTTTCTTCAAAATAGAAGGCCTTATGTCTCCAGCAGGGACCCAGTCTTCTTCTTCTTCTTCTTCCACAAGATTTTCAGGCAATGAGAAATCTTCCATTTCAACATCAGAAACTACATCCACATAAGAACCAGAAGTTAATTCTTCAATAAGTGAACTACGAATAGAAATGGGGAGCTTTGGAGTACCTCTTTCTATAGTTTTAGAGTAAAAAGAAATATTGGGTGGAGAGTTTATGCTAGGAGGACAGGGTTCATATATGGTGGAGCCTGTCTGATCTATACAACTACGAGTAGAACCTTGTTCTTCTTCTTCTTCTCTCTTATATCCGATACAAGCTCGATAGAGACAGTAATAAACCTTGCCACTTGATGAAATGTAGTGGTGCATTGCCAACCTGCGCTCCAACTTCCAGCCAGATGCTAAGAGATGCATCTTTGCTTTCCTCATCATCTCTTGAAGGAGTGCTCTTTTATTGCCCCTTTGGCTTTTAAGATTCAAATATTCAGTTATGGCCTCAGGGCAATATTCAGCTTCCAGTTCAACTTCATAACGCACAACCTCCGAGGAAACCTCTGGGGCCCATGGAGCTTCTGATTGTTGTCTCTCTAAGATAGCCATTATTTCATTGCCTTCATCTCTCTCACTGTAACTTTCTCTGATTTGTGGTAGTAGCCGGTAGGTGGTTTCTTTTTCTTGTTCTTCATTAACGCAATCGTCCTCAGAATCCAAGTCATCTCGATGAGGAGACGAATATCCACAAGTTATCAAACCATTGATCCTAGCAATGCGCTTTGTTCTTTCAAACCCTTCTCCAATCTTAGAAACTTGCTTCCGTTTCTTAGTCATCTGCACCACATTATAAATTAATGGATGGAGAGAGAGACAACAGGGCAGAAGCAATTGGTTATTCAGGAATTTGAAATAGAAGAAGAGATGTGCATAGGGAGGGATAGAAAGAGAAATAAAACTTGATTTTTCTGCTGGTTTTCAAGTTTAGGTAGAGAAGAAAGTTTAGGTAAAGAAGAAGAAGTATTATGCAGAGCAATGTTTATTAAACACAATGGGAATAGGGCTGGGACTCGCAGAAAACAGAGTCAGTATTTTGTCTGAGTAATTCCTTTAGAGAATTGCAAACTCAGGTGGTGCCTGGAGTTTTACCTCGGGACTTGCCATGGCGCCAAGTTGAAGGCAACTCAGGCAAGCTCAGAGGCGAGTCTCACTGTTATGGAAGACGGAGAGAGAGAGAGAGCAACCAACAATAAAAGAAAGAAGGCTTCAATATAAACAATTCAACAGCAATATAGAGAAAGAAAATAATGAACCTAAATTACCTGGTTTTCAAAAAAAATTACAGAGATAAATGACTCCTCTGCAGGGGGAGAGAAACCAACAGTAAAAGAAAGAACTGAAAGAGAAACCAGAGAAATCAACGGTAAAAGAAAGAAGGCTTCAACAGGATATAAAGAACTTAATGGTTTTCAAAAATTTATAGATAACTAACTCTTTCTGAGAGAGAGAGCAATTCAACATTGTTAATGCTAATCAAAATCTTAGAGAGAGAAAGAGCATACCCCAACGTGTTCTCCAAATCCAAACCTGCAACCATTACGCCTGCACATCCTTATCTCACCCACCAAAGCCATGCTCCAAGTTAAAAAAAAAAAAAGCAGAAAGATTTTACTGAAACAGGGGAACAAGAAAAAAAGCAGAAAGATTTTTCTGAAACAGGGGAACAAGAAAATCATACGAGAGAGATGGTAGAGATAGCTCTAATGAGCTTAGAGATAGAGAGAGAAAATCATGCATTTTGCGAGAAGGAAACTGAAGATTTTATACGTTCCGATTGGCTGGGTCCATTAGCGTGATGCCACATCAGCATCAAGAATACTTATAATTTCGATTTCTCGCTTTTTATTCGCCGCGTATCATTCTTCTCTTTGGAAGGTGGTGGGTTTTAGAAGGTTGAGATCGGACGATCGGAGTTTAGACGATGGCTTCGAAACTCGGTTATAATCGCCGTTCATTATTTCGGGGAAAAGAAAATCGTTATGCATTAATTACGGAGTATTTTGTTGGTAAAATCGTGATCCCTTCGTTTATCTTTAATTTATAGGATAATTGGTTGGATAATTATTAATAACGGAATAATCAGGATAATTGGTTGGATAATTATTAATAACGGAATAATCTTTCATTAGGAATGCTGACTGCAAATTCAAACGGGAAAATATATCCTTCACGGGGTTATAACCCTTAGGTCCCATTTATCAAGGATGTAGTTTGTGTAGGGCTGAGGCTCCAAATAATCAAAAGTCAGGCACACCTTTAAATAGTATGAAATATATTTTTGGTATTAAAAATCTTTGTGATGGTTTGAAACTTTATTTTCATATTTAATTATAAAATTTAAAGCTTCAAAAATAGTGTAGATCAAGCGAATTTATAGACACTTGAAATTTTTTTCATATTAATAGTTCATAAATATATTACAAGATGGATTATTTCCTTTTTTTTGTATGTTCATACATCTTGATATCAAGATGAGATGTTGGATTTGAGGATTTTTGGACTTTGAAATAACATTTTCTAGTGGACTTTTAAGTTGCGTATTAATTTAATTGCATAGCGCCTTGCCCTTATAAAAACTTTTTCCTACGAGAGTTTACGTTTAGGTAGTAATCCAATAAAAGCCTGGCTCAACGGGGACTAGATGAATTAAAACTCATTTGCATCGTGCTCGCGCGGGTGCACCTAGACCCCATGGAATACTGCTCATTGGATATTTTTCCTACAACTTTATGTTATGTTATTTGATAATTAAATGAAAATGGTTAAAGTTGTGATATTGTCCCAATTTTAACATGTTTTTTGAGTCTTGTTTTTCATTTCTTTGTAGATTATTTTACTGAATTTTGAATAGCAATACTAATGGCCATACTACCACCAACCAGCTTTGAGATGTTGCTATAATCCATTTGGCACCAAACAATAAAAGGGTGTGGTTTGTATAAGGCTGAGGCCCTAAACAATCAAAGTAAGGCACACCTTCAAATTGTGTCGAAATATGTTGTTTTAGTATTGGAAATCTTTGTGATAGCCTTTCCTCTCTAATTATAAGATTTAAAGCTCCAAAAATAATATTGATCGAGCAGATCTATAAATGCTTGAAAATTGTCACTATAGAAAATACATTATAAGATGTACTATTTCCATGACTTGATATCTATTTTTTCTCATGTCCATACATCTTAAGGTTAAGATGGTCTATTTGAATTTTAAACATCGAAATAACCTCTTTTAGTGATTTTTTGAAGTGCGCTTTAATTTGATTGTTTAGAACCTCACCCTTATACAACCTTTTTCTAACAGTAAAACAATGTCGATTGTCATACGGAACACAATTTTTGTTTCCATTCCACATTGCCATCCATTTGGTTGCCTCTACATTGTTCCTAAATGTACCTTCATGACTATGCAATCACATAGCGGTTCATAAGGTTGATAAATATGAACCCGGTCCCCTTCATTAAAGTATATATATAATTAATAAGATTATATATTTTTGGTATAAGAGGTCACAATTATAAATGATCATTAGGTGGTTGGGGATGTATCACTCGACACAGTCCAAAATAATTCTTAAAACGTCTTGACATACTTCGATATGCCCGATTTTACATTCAATAGCTAATAATAATTGCGACATCTATAGAATCTCTTCATAAAATATATATATGCCCGATTTTATATTCAATAACTAATAGTGATTGCGACATCTGTAAAATCTCTTCATAGAATATTGGTACATACGTGTTGAAAAATAACTCATTGAAAATGGGAAGAAGTCATATTCAGTAAAAGAATGTACTCTATAGGTCACGGTGGAAAAGGAGCTACAACACGACGTTTAAATTTCAATACCTATCAAAAGTCTCACGTACATTCAAAAAAAAAAAGTTCCACGTCCGCATTAAAAAAGAAGCAAGTTTTGTTAAGTACACAAAAATGTTAACTATCATTAGCTCAGCATCATTTCAACTATTTGGGTAAGCTACAAGAATTATGTTCCATCAATTTTCACTATTGAAGTTATAAGTTATCATATTTCTTATGAGATCTATTTGGAGTCAGCCAGAAGACAAATGTTTTACCAATATGTTCTATCGAGGGTCATACTCTTAAACTATAAGTCATCATGTTTCTTATCCAAAAGGTTTATAAAAACGGATCAGTAACTCGGATCGGCTACCTCAAAAACCGTGTCAAATCAACGATTTGGATCAAAGAATCAACCAGATTTAGCCTCTCAAAAAATCATTAAAAAGCTCTAAAAATAATATTTTTTGAGTTTTGAAAAAAATTGGGGGTGTTACATTATGTACTTTCATTATTTGTAACAATACGTTAATATTGATATGTTGTTTCCTTGTTTGGATATATGTATAATTATTAATTGTAATATATTGCAACAAAATAATTCAAAAATATCAAAAACACTTAAATATTATAAGATTAAAAACTACCCCTTGTAAAGTGAAATTAATATCATATCGAACGTTTATAAATTCACTTTACTTATCCAAAATTATCACAACATAACAAACTAAAATATTATACACTAAAATTGGAATTATTGGTTTATACTTTATAACTATCTTTTTTGAGAAAGTTTACTACTTTACTTTATAATTATTTTATTATACAAATAGGAATAAATTTAAAATGTATCTTATAATATCATCTAATTTAAAAAATCTTATTTACTACTATAACAAAAATAATACATTATGTAATTTATAATACATATAAATTAATAAATAAAATATAAAAATTAATTAAAATTATCAATTATAATATTATAATAATCAGATTAAAAAATTATTAGAAAACATTTCCATATCAAATGATTAAAAATAAAAATAAATCCCCTTATAAATTTCAATGGTATGGCATTAAAAAATATTTGTCCCTAAAAAATAGAAAATAACGATGTCAAAATAAAAAAATGTTAAAAATAAATAATATTGAATCACATGTCATATGCATCCCATAGCTTATTTTGCAAAGTATAATGTACTTTCATTAGTTGAGTGCTAAGCATAGCCCTTTGATCGAGAATGCAAAGTAAGAAATGTAGAAGTGTCCTATGGTTCAGCCGTAAGAAGTTGGATGTGTGTCATGGTGTGCATGAAGTTAGATATCGCACACACAATAGACATAGTGTGTAGATTTATTGCTAATCCTAACAAAGAATATTGGACATCAGTCAAGTGGATATTAAGATATCTCAGAGGAACATCCAAAGTATACTTGAGTTTTGGAAAACGCATATCTGTGTTACAAAGGTACAAAATCGCAGTCATAGCTGGGGAGATACAAGCTCTTGGAAGTCATAGAATCGTTGCAACCACTATGATAGTGAAAGCTGTAGAAGTGTGTAGCTTGGATGAATCTCGTCATCTAGTGTGACAGTAAGAGCAACATAGTTGGAGATATAAACTCCTGGAAATCATCTTGTGATAGTTGTTTACTTTTGTGAGGAAGCTATGTCATGGTAGTCCAAGGTACAAAAGCATGTGGTTTTGTCGACCACATAGAATCGTTGCATCCACCATAACAGTCTGTAGAAGTGTGTGGCTTGGATGAATCTCTTCATCCACTATGACCGTCATAGCACTATCCACTTGAGTAAAAATGTGAGCTTCCAATATAAGACAAAACACATTGTTGTGTGCTACCATTTGATTCGAGATGTCATAGAGAAGAAGTTACCACAATTAGAGAAGATCCATACCAATAAAAAAACTCGAATATAATGACAAAGACCTTAGCCGGAGACAAACATGATCGACATGAATGCCATTTGAGCACTTTTTGATCTCCAAAGGAAAACCTCAATCCTAGGGCAGGAGAGGGAGATGGTTGGGTATTCCGTCCTATAAAGAAGGGACATTAGTGGTTTTCCTTAATTATGGGGGCTTGTCACGGGAATTAAATCAATGGTTTGCATTACAAGTCATTGAGGTAGTTACAAAAGATAACCTCACTTAGAGAGGTTATAGGATTCTTATAACAAAGAGAATAAATCCGATTGGCCCATATAAATTCCAAAGTAGGATGGGAGTTAGGGTTTCTTGTAGGAAATGTGTTCCCTCTTCTTAGCGTGTCTCTTCATTGCTAAGAAACAGTAAACCTTCTCTTAGAGAGAAAAAGAAGAAGAGAGAGAAAGTGAGAGTTTTTTTAGAGAGAAGAAGAGAAAGAGAAAAGCTTATCAGAAAGAGAAATATAAGAAAACCTCTAAGAGTGAGAAGAATCTCAAATAAGGAAAAATTAGAGAGAAGATTCTCTAGAAGAACTCAGAGGGCCCATGAGAGCTTGGCCCTTGAAAGAAGTTGTAACCATTATTTTTATTAGTTGATTATTGATCAATTTCTCCTATAGACGTAACTTGAAAATGTGAACTACTTAAATTTCAGTACTAGTAAGTTATTAATTATTTTATTTATTTTATTGCAATTACTTTTCCACTCATACACATATGCAAAAAGTCTCGTGTGTTTTGTTACATAATCCGCACGCATCTTCAATTTTTGTAAGAGGGCTCACATGGTGAGCCTAACAACGAGACCACCTAAGTTTACTTTCCATCTTCTTATTGCCTACTGAAACAACCCCTAAGTTTTATCAGATGTACATCTTTCAAAGTCTATCATTTTCTTGTCTTGTCACTCATCTATCTCAACATTCTCATCTCAGCTATATTCATTCTATAAATATATAACCTGAAAATGTGAACTGCCTAAATCTTGATGCTAGCATGTTATTAATTGTTTTATTTATTTTATTGCAATCATTTTTTTACTCATACACATATGCAAAAATCGGGTGTTTTGTCACAAAATCTGAGTTTTTGCTACGTGCATTCACAATTTTTGCAAGAGGCCTTAAACAATGAGCTTAACAACGAGATCATGTAAGTTTACTTTTCCTCATCTTATTGTTTATTGAAACAACTCCTAAGTTTTATCAAATGTACACCTTTCGAATTCTATCTTTTTTTTGTTTTGGCATTCATCGATTTTAACATTCGCATCTTAGCTATACTCATTTTATGGATATGTCGTTTCTTGACCGGCCAATATGTGTCCCATAAAAGCATGACCAGACTTTCAAGTATTTTATAAAACTCTTCATTCAATTTCATTAGTATGTGACCATCACATTAGACCCAAAAGCACATCTCCACCGCATCCACTCAACCATAGAACTAGTTTTTTTTGGGGGTGTGAAAGAGCATGGACAACTACCGCAAAGTGTCCAAAACACATGATGTGCTACATGGGAAAAGGGTAGCGGGTGAAGTTATCTCATGGGAGGTGGCTTGGACTGCAGCTTCTTAACGAGAAGCATGTAATCTCTAAAGTTTCAATCGATATATGTAACCTTTAGGTTTCCCAATTAGCCGTAGGATTTGTTTGCTTGTAACATTATATCCAAAACAGCATGTTCTCTCGCTTTATAACAAGGCCACTCTGCAAATTACGAAAACCTCGTTGATGGGCCAATAATTTCACACCAACAAAACGAGCCAAAGGGTCGTAGGTGGTGAAGAGAGAGAAATAGAGAGAGGAGAGAGAGTTTTTATACACGTTTAGCCCCATCAATCTGCAATCCACCTGTGTTTGAATAAATTATAAAGGGATGATGGTTCCTAAATCAATCCCCTCTCTCTCCATATATCTTTTTCTGCTTTGTTTCTCTCTCCAAAACGCAAAAGATGGATCCGTATTTAGTCCCTGCTACTCTCTCTGCTTCTAAGCCCCATTTCCTTGAAACTTCTACTGTATCAAGGTGAGTTGAATTAATCTTGTTTTATGGGGAATCAGGTCATTCATGGTGGATTTTTTTTTTTGATAATTTAAGTTAAATTCAGTGTCATGGGATTGCTTTTTCAAACCCTAGGTTTTTTTTTCCCTTTTTAAATTTTGGAAGGAATTGTTCCCTGTTCTTTGTTATAAACAATTGGAGCCTGGTCTTGGTTTCTGATGAGGATGAAGACATTGTTTTAGATGTGGTTTTTTAGAATTTTTGAAGCTGTGTGGCCTTGTAAAACTCAATTGCTTGGTGCCATTTTCTATATTTTTGTTTTCTTAGGTTGGTGATTCGTGTACCTTATTTTTAGCCCATTTTAGTAGGGTTATGTTCATTTTTTAATGCCATTGGATTCTCTATATGATGAGTTAGAATCATGGTTCTTTGGTGTTTTTTTTTTCGGTCTTGCATCTGTTTTTTTTGTTTTCGATATTTGTAATGAAATCCACAATGCGTCATTTTGAAACTTTTTATTCGGAAATCCACATTTTATTAACTGAATATGCGGCAAGGATATAGAGATTAACTCCGAATTGAGTCTATTCACACAAGCCACACAACTCGGGATAATTGATAATAAGGGATAGAAAAAAAAGGGCTTCCAGTTTGTCTTTCTTTTATTTTGTCTTTGATTTTAGTTGCTTTATATATCTACTGCTGATGGGCTGTTATTGAGGTTTTTGAAGTAAATGGTAGCTTTGTGCAGTTATGTTTTTTCTAGTGCAGGTGTGTTATCTTGGTGTTGATATCGATGAGACAGGTCATTATTATATCAGGATGTGCTTGCAAGGAATAAAAATGAATAATTTCAGTTACTAATATGAGTACAATCCGCCATTTTATAATTTGATGTATTGATTTATTTCAGCATTAAAATGATATTGGGTAGACAGTCATGTGTATACAATTAGATGTCTTTGCAAAGGAATAGAAATGTACAATTTTAGCCTGATACTAATGACAAAATGAGTATTATCTTTTGATCTTGGTCTTTACCTTTCTGATTGTCACCAGGGATGGGGGAAAGAGGAAATAATAAAGAAGCCTTGGCTCTTTGTGTTGAACAACTTGAGCGTGGTATGTATTCCCATATGTTTTTCAACTTCCTTGGAGAATAGAAATCTTTGTTGTATAAACGTATGGTTATTCATGGATTAGAAGAACAAAAACATAACACTATACATTTCACATAGCAATCACCTTTAAGTTTGGAGAAATTTTTAAGCTAACAGTGTTGGATGTAACTGTGGTTGCTTGGGGAGTTTGGGTTTGTAGTAGTGTTAGACTAGTTGAGTGTATCATGTGCGTTCTATATTTTCTAGGTGAATGTATTGCTGGTGGTTGGTGTTAATAGTCTCATTAGAGATGAAAATGGAATTCATGGAGAATTTTAGGTGCGTGATGATGCAGGATATGTACCTAGTAGAGCAGAGTTTTGAAGGGCTCTTACAGAACATATTGGAGGTTTGAGGGGTATCTGGGAGAATTATGGGGATTGGGGGGATATTATAGAAGAAAGGGATTTATAAAGTTTTGATGAATTTCGTGAGAAACAATTATTGAACTACTTATACTTTCTTTTTAGTAATCTCTTAACTTGATGCTTTTCTGCTATATATGTGCATAAGTAAAGCTCATTTTATATGAACACTCAATTTTTATTGTGGTGTAGATTTTTCCTTTTTGGTGATAGGTTATTTTAATCTAGATTAACTACGGAGTTTTTTTTCCCTTTAGAGCGCGATGAATTAAGGAAAGATATTGAACAATTATGCATGCAACAATCTGGGCCTGGTTATTTAGGCGTGGTTGGTCGAATATATTTACAGAGGTTTGTAATTCCCTTTCATCTTGTCTTATCAAATTGTTTATTTGTTCTGCTCATAGTATAGTATCACAAACTTTTGGGAGCTTCTATCTTCAAGTCAAATTAATGTCCTACCAGGACAGCTGGTTTGGAGCAGGAGATTGAGAATCTGAAAAAGAAGTTGGCAGGTTGCAATAGAGATTATCTTAATCTTCAGGAGGAGCTTTCAGAAGTTTATCGTATCAAAGTGAGGCTCTAGTAGTCTAGTTTATTGCTTGTTTGAGATTCTGAATCCTTTTGTGTCCCTCATTCCCAATTACCTAATTGCATATTTGCTTTTTAATTGTCAGAGTCAATTGGCAGATTTGCATAGTGCTGAGGTGGAAAAGGTACCATCTTCACTTAGTCTCTTTTGATGATATTTTGAATTTCACTCAGTAAATAAATTGGTTGAATATTTATCACCTTGCAACGAACATGGACTACAAGCAATTGGGTCCATCTTTATGTTTGGATCATTGGCTTCTCATTTTAAACAAAGATACAAGAGAAGTGAAATTTGCAAATGATTGCAAGTTAGATATAGTTAAGCGGAAAAGATATAATTGAATTTGTTTGTTGCTTTCTTCACAAGTTCTTTTTCGCATTAAAGTTGTATCCTATAACATCTTTAAAGTAATACATGATATACTAAATTAGTACCCGTTACTCACAAACATGCATTACACACTCTTTGTTTATGTTTCTGTTTTATTCACATCGCTAATGTTGTCTCTTATAATATTTTTGACTGGTTGCTTTTTGGGCCATCATCACAGAACAAGGAAGCGGAGAAGCAAGTTAAATTCTTTCAGGGCTGTGTTGCTGCTGCTTTTGCTGAGAGGGATCATTCATTGATGGAGGTATTTGATGCTTTCTTCTAAGATACAAATGCTTTAGAATCTACATAACCGGTCCCTTGTTTCGTAGTTTGTTTATATGAGGAAAGAATCCTCTCCTCTTTCTTATCTGATGATTTTGGATTCTGTTATGTACTACAGGCAGAAAGTGCTATTGAAAGAGAGGAAGCCATGTCAAACAGGCTGAATGACCTGCAGAAAAGGTACAGTGGGTACAAAAGTCTTTTAAGTCAATTTTGGGTATATGAATTCCATAATTTGTGGGAGGCTTCGTCCCACTCCCAAAATCTCTAGGTGCCAAACACGCCCTTAAGAAGTTTTACAGGGGTACTGGGATGGAATTGTGAATGTCTAATTTTTTTTTCCTTTACATCATAGAATTTTGAAGAAATGGCTTATATTGTCCCTAAATTTGAACTTCTCTGATATTTTGTACTCTGTACCGTTACTTTGACTGTATCTTCAGACATTTTTTATGTGCAATCCTTAGTGTTCCGGTTATCCTGTCTGTTCAAATATATTCTTAGTTCAGAATTGGGGCTCTTGTATTTCACTGCATAAAAGTTTCACTGACTCAATTTATATGAAAGGAGCTTGCACCGGAAAAGCTTGATTCTCTGAGGGTGTATTCTTTAGGGCTGGCAATGCGTCGGGTCCAACAATACCCGTACCCAGGAAATACCCTATATTAACCATACCCGGACCCATACCCGACACTGGGTAGTGTTTTGAACCTACCCGTACCCTTACCCGATGGGTAGTGTTGGACCTGGGACCCATACCCTTACCCGATGCTGTTCCAATGAGGGGGTTTGGAAATAGCTAAATGCTCCAATACTTCTACTTTTATAGATCTCAACCCACCTATTTCTTCTATCCCCATCAATGTGGGATCAAACTTCCTATCTATAAAAGATGGTGCATGTACATAGGATTGGGGTTAGAGAGAGATAAAAACTCATGATACACCAAAGTAATTGGCTGGCGCCTCACACCCTAATAAAGAGGAAATATGCCCTCATTTTCCTAAACGTTCTCTCTCTCTCTCCTCCTCTCTCTCTCTCTCTCTCTTAATGGGCTGCACCAGGGTGCACTAAGCATCCTAATAAAAAAGCAATATTCCCTCATTTTCCAACGTTCTCTCTCTCTCTTAATGAGCTGGCACCAGACCGGCATGCCAGACGCACAACTGATATGCCTCTCACGTTAAGATCTCCTATTTTATTAGTATGGGATTAATCCCACATCGAAGAGGTATGTGGAATCCCTAGGATGGAAGCTCTATAAAAGGGTGGGGAAAGTTAAAGTTGTAAAAAAATTAAGTCATGTAAAATAATAAAATCAAGGTTATATATTAATACTGGTCCGGGTACCCGTCGGATCGGATATAGTCATACCCGTACCCGAGATTGGTCGAGTATCATTCATTGGACCCGGACCCTACACCCGGGTCCATAACTTGGACCCATACCGTGTCGGCTATACCCGTTGGGTATGGGTCGGGGCCAGGTCCATTGCCACCCCTAGTATTCTTCTCCCGTGGTTTCTTTCTAATCCTACTTCATTTTAGGTGAGATCAAGCCAAGACCTGTAAGATCTCATTGCACATGTATCAGGGTAGGGTGAACACTCTGACATGCTAACTCATGTCTCAGTAGGAGCAGGAAACTGTTACATGGACATAGTCATGGATGTTAGTCTGGCATGGGCTAGGATTGTTATGTGATTATTTGGGTGAAACTTGCTAATTATCTTGCCTGCCTTTAGATGATACTTGCAGGTTTTATAAGTACGGTTTGAAATGCTATTGATGATTTGACTAGATCAGGTGGACTCCTAAGGGCGCATAATTTTTATTCATCTAGTTTTCATTGGGTGCAATTATTTTATGATTTTTATTACAGTTTAGAAGTCAGAATCATTGATAACACTTTTTACTATAGCATATATTGGCAGATAAGTGAAGATAAAACAATTGTTTTTGGAATGTTCCTTATTGAAAGTAACTGTTTACTTTCTGCGGTTCTTGACCTGTGTTCTTTGTGTCAGGTTTGATCAGCTTACAGAAGAATACCTTCAAGAGAAAAGAATCAATGCTGAGTTGCAGAAGGAATTGATTGAAGCAAGAGAAGAAGTTGCACATTCTGAGCAGGTATATATGTAGTTTACCTTATTTGGTTGCAAATGTACCAATAATCATACCCTTCAAGACGATGATCGTGCATGGGTGTAATGATTCAAATGCCATTGATGGTTTCTTTTGCTACACATATTCTTAGGATAAATAATTTCTGTTCACCTGTTTCACTACAATCCAGTTTATTTAATCAGAGGTTAGAAGCATTTTTTTGCAGAACCCTCCTTACTAATACAACAGCAATCTTGCAAAGTTGAAAATACGATTTTCAGGATGTTGCTTGAACAAGAAAACAATTCTTGACAAAACTTCCATTTCTGGGACCGTACCTGAACCCCTGAAACATTTAAAATGACTATTTTACTCCTGATTTGATGCTTAATAAACCATACAAGTAAAAGGAATATAGGCTAAATTGATATGGATTTGTCCACTAAGAGTTCCATGTAGTTCTAGATATGCTGATCAGTTTCTTTTAAATTGAAGGGTTGAATGGTGCTAATTGTATACTGAATTCTCAGTGTCATTTTCTGCAAGTAAGTTATATAGGGGATTTTGGGAAAGCAAGGGTGGAGGGGCTGATTTTTTGGCTAATAGACATTTATCTTTAGATTGCCCATGATAGTTACTGTTGAAACTTAACAATGCATGTTCCAAAATTGTCAGTCAGATTAAATTGAATTTTTACCTTTCTATTAGAAACATTATCTTGATGCTACATCTTCGTTGCTTCACTAGCTTCTACAATATTCATTTTATTTTACTTTGGGGTATAATATACTTAAATTCTCACAGGTACATTGAGTTTAAAGTTCAAACCCATCTTTGTTTATGATTGGTTGCAGGTTATTGACAAGTTCTATCAGATTAAGCAAAGGGCACTTGGGTGTATGGAGGCTGAAAATAGTGAAGACATGGCTTCATGTCTTTTGCAGGATCCCGAGGAGACATGGAGTTTTGGCAACCATAGAGAAACCTCAGCCTACATTGTATGTCCAAACCATTATTATGATCTCGTTTATTGTAGAGAAAAATTTCAGGACAGTACTTGGACCAATTGCATGGATAATGCATAGGGGTCCATGAAATTGAATTATCAGGAGGGTAGCAAGGCTCTCAATTTTTTAAAATGACTGTCATCCCTGAATGGTGTTCAAAGGAGAGAACATGCATGGTTGAGAAGGTAAATGCATATGGACTTATCCAAAACTTTAAACACCAGGATGGGATAAAATAGTCATTGAGACTTTAAGCTATTCTGATTTTTCAGGTTTCTGGACCATCTGCAAGACCTATGCAGGTGTTCCAGGCACTTTTCATTATACTTTTACCTTTTACTTCTCTATGCTCTATTAGTCATGTTTAGTGTTTTGTAACATTAGATGCAGTTGTAAGATTAAGGTCTTCCAATTGACAAATTTTGTGCTGATTTATACATATGCTGTAAACTACTATTGCTGTGCTGCTGCATGTTTAGTAGTTTTCATGTTTTAATTCAGTGTTCAAAAACATGGACTCAGGTTGTGACTTGGCAACGGACCGGGCTGAGTCGGCTCACTGGATCTCAAATCTGCTCAGCTTGTCCGGCCCTGTCCAGTTAAAATGGCCCTAAAAAGTAAAAAATAAAAAATAAACTCTAGACTATTAGGAAAAATTAAAGAATATTATGATTTTTTTTAAAACTCATAAAATTGCCATGTGGATCGGTGAAATTTTCGAAGACTTAAAAAATGTAAGGGTTTTATCTTCTAGACTGCCATACATTTAAGAGTCCGAAATGTATGATGATAACCTTAGGAGTATTGAAATTTCAAAATACAAATATATAAGTATACAATTCAAGCCAAAAGAACGATAAGGAGGGTCAAAGTTATCCCAAGCATGTAATCTTTATCATTGTCATCCTGAGAATGTCTGTACCAGTCTTGGAATGATTTTTTCAGTTGGGAAACTTGGGTAGCCCCTCTTGACCCAAAGTCCGCAACGCTCCCGACACCTCATGCTCGTCCCAACCCTGCTTCTTGTGCTCAGTGCCTCAGTCTTATGCCTCTCAGTCTCACTATTGTTTTATATACCTATTGGTTTACGAGTAAGTTTGTCGGTAGCCCTTCATAAAAGTCCCCAAGGCTAGCCACCTGTCCTGCTTGTCCCAACCTTGCTTCTTGTGCTTGGTCTCATACCCCCATTCTCTCTACTATTCTCTACATCGGTGGCCTCATCATTGTTTTCATCACAATAATCATCATGTCTTCTACGTCTCCCCCTTGCCTCCTCAACTTATGCTCCTTAATGTGACTTAGACTGGGCCGGCCACTGAACTGGTGGAAGCATTGTGGTTCAGTCAGTCTGGTCGAACTAGATCGATTCTCTAGTTAGACTACTCAATTTTTTTAAAATTAAAAAAAGAAAATATAAATAAATAGAAAAATAGAAAAGTCCCGCCTGAAAAATATTTTGAAAATCCCAAAGAAATCAGAAAATTATTAGGAACATTTGGAGAAATATAAATTCATAAATATGCAATATTTGAGGCCAAACTTACAAATTAACAATACATATCACATGAAGCGCATTCCCTGAGGCACTAATTAGTTAAGCAATAACCAATTTGACACTGGAATTGAAGGGTATTGAGCAAGTAATTTAGTAAAATGCTAAAATGAATCCCATCATATCCTATAACTAAAAATTACAAAGCCTCACACTTCCACTCTCACAAAGAGTCAAAGACATAACTGTTAAGGAATAAAGCATATAGGCAATTCATCTTCGTCTTCTTCTCCTTCTTCCTCATTTTTTCCACCTTACCTATTGTCATCAGAGAAATTCCCTCCACTGAGACCCTCTAAATCATCATCCCCACTGTGAAAAAAAAAAAAACATATTTCAGCTATTACTGATTATCATTTACTGACAAACCATAGGAGCCCAGAGTCTTGATTCTTGTAATATCCAAAATTTTAAATCAATTACTTAAAATTTACGTCCTTGTGGTGGTTCTATCTCCATATAGTTACTAATTGCTTGTCCATGCCTTATCTAATTGTTCATCCATGCCTTCGAGAACTGGACACCTTTGCTGGATGACCCATACTTCTAGCAATATCAATGTTCTCTAGGTCAATTGGGTCTGAGCATGTAGGTCTTTCGTTCTACATTTCATAGTATTTCACCAGCTTAGAACTTTAAGAGGTATACAATTATACCATAATGGAAAAATAGTATAAGAGCCTATCACTACAATTTGTTACTTTTGCTTCAACCTCAAGTTATATTGCCCAAAGACCGAGTTGTTAAGCCTCTTTTGCTCTATCCTATTTAGTTTATCTATATGCATTGGAACATGTCCAATTCCTCTTGCAGCCACTTACACTGTTTGACCTTGGTTATAAATGTCGACAAATTAAAAGGGATAAGGCTGGACGGTCGAACTAGTTGGTCCAGATATTGAGATTTTCACCGGTTCATAGTTCATTTGTCCCACTAATTTGGGAACTCCAACTAGGGGTCCATCGGTTCCTGGTTCTACTCAGTCTTAGTTTCATTGGACTTCCTCTCGCAACTCTTGCTCCTCCCTCAAGTTGTCCACCTCTTCCAACTTCTACCTCTTAAAATATAATATAATATAATATAATATAATACTAGTAATATGCATGTGTGTTGCACATGATATTTAATATTAATCACTGAAATATATTTATTATTGAAAAATATTTTCAATAAAACATGATCGTACATATCATTGAATTTATCTCGACAATTGAATAATTTTATTAAATAATAATGAATTTAATATTAAATATTAATTTCATATAATATTTGCAACAACGGGGCCGTCGTTTGGTGTGACGATAAAAGGCTCGGGAAACCAACGTAAGACCGTGGGTTTGAGTCCTAGGAGTGGCCACTTTGTGCATAAGCCAAAGGTTAGTACCGTTTCCAGCTCATCCCTCCCAGGACCCTGCATTGGTAGGACCAGCACCGGGTTATGGCCCTTTATTTGCAACAACTTGAGAAGAATAGAATTTCTTTAAAACCATGAAAGAAAGAAATAATTTAGATATACTGTTTGTGATAAAATAAGATTAGAGGGAGGTCAAAAAATATTAAATGCTATTTTAAATAGAGGTATCAAGCGAGACATAGTGCAAATGAAAAGTAGTGAGAGAAAACTAGAGGAGATGCAATTAGAATTCATAATTAGAAAATAAAAATTACTCAAGTATCGAAAAAGAAAAAGAATTAAATCTTATATATACTTCATCACAATTTTTTTAAAAAATATAATATTGTAATTACAAAAGTAATGTAATGTTCAAATAATCGTAAAAATTTTAAAATATAAAAATTATAGTTAAAATACTTACAAAAAGTAAATTGAGATGAAAACAAATTGATGCATCATTTATTATAACAATAAAAAAGAAAAAAATAATCCTTTTTCTTTAGTATTCATGATCAATGGACTTTACTTAATATGATAAAAGTAAATTATAAAATAAAAATAAAAATAAAAATATTACTTCTCAATAGAAAAATTGAAAGAGACATAATCTATTTGGAAAATAGCAAGAGAAAGCTAGAAGATAAGTAAGTAAGTTATAAGCAATTTAATAATGAAAATAATTCAATAAAGTAAGGAATAATAATAATACTAATAATAATAACAACAATAACAACAACAACAACAACAACAACAACAACAACAACAACAAAAACAACAACTTGTACTTATTATTATGTTCAATTTTAGAGAGAGAAGAGTGAATGAACCCAAACTCGAAATCTATTATACAGAGAGAATGAACCCAAACTCGAAATCTATTATACAGAGATAGCAACAAATAACATACCTTCTACTTTTTTGTTAGAAAAATATTTTTGACAAAAAGGACCCTTGTAGTGGACCCCAATTGACTGGCAATAGGCTAGAATGATGATGATGACGACAGCAGGGACCCTTGTGAGAAATTACTAAAGAAATGAACATAGGATAGCCCATAGAGAACTTGTAGACACGGTGATATGATAACCAAGAGAGATTTTAAAGAGGGATTTAGGAAGGGAGAGATTTATAGAGAGACTTAAGGAGAGATGAATAAGAGAGGAAAGATTGCTGGAGATAAAATGTTTTTACTAAAGAGAGATATGGAGAGAGAGATTGAGAGATGTTTAAGGAGAGAGATGAGTAAGAAAGGAGAGAGATTATGGGAGAGATTTTAGGAGGGAGTTATTATATAGAGATATATTAATTACATTAATTACCTGTTCATAGTGGGAGAGAGAAAGGTGGGAGGGGGAGAGAAACATGGGAGAGAGATTGATAGAGAGATTTAAGGAGAGAGAGAGATGAATAAGAGAGGAGAGATTATGGGCTTTTTTAAAGATAGAGAGAAATTTTTAAATAGAGAGATGAGTGAGAGAGGAGAGAGATTATGGGAGATTTTAAGGAGGGAGTTATCACATAGAGATACATTAATTGCATATTCATAGTGGCAGAGAGAAAGCTCCGAGGGGGAGAGAAACGTGGGAGGTAAATACATGCATGGTCATTAGAGAGATGTGGGAAGAGAGAAGAGAGTTATTAATATAGTGGGATACGTGGTGCAAAAATAGGGAGGGTGTGGCTTTTGCTTAATATACAATAATAAATAATATAATATATCATCATCATCATAGCTTTTTCTCAATTAATTGGGGTTAGCTACATGCATCCTAATTTGACATTCTGCTCTATTAAAGACCATACCATTAGTGAGGCCTTAAGTCCCCATATCTTTTCAAACTACTTCCAACCACATCCTTTTGGGTCTACCTTTTACCCATTTCAATCCTTCCACTTGTACTAACTTGCACCTCCCAATAGGTGTTGTACTGGGTAGGCACCACACATGGTCAGCCCACCTAAGTTTACTCTCTCCCATCTTATTGCTTATTAATGCTACACGTCAACTTTCCGAAATGGATTCATTTCGTATTATATCCCTTGTTGTCTTGCCACTCATCAATCTCAACATCCTCATCTTTGCTGCACTTATGCTATAGACATATTTTTTTTTGTCCCCCCAATATTTTGCCCCATAGAGCAGAGCTGGTCGTACTGCTGTCCTATAAAACTTGCCCTTCAGCTTTATTGGTATGCGGTGATCACATAAAATTTCATTCACACATCTCTACTTCGCCCACCCAGCTGTAATTCTGTATGCGACATCTTCCTCAATCTCTCCATTTTTCTGGATTATTGACCCAAGATATCAAAAGTGCGGTCTTTTTTGTACTTCTTGGTCGTTAATTTTAACTACTTCCTCCTATTATTACTAAACTTGCATTTTATATACTATCTTTGTCAGGCTACTTTTAAAACCTTTGGATTCTAGAGCTTCCCTTCAAAGTTCTAACTTTGTGCTGACGTTGTTTTGGGTCGCATCAATCAAAACTGTCATTTACAAACAACATGCACTGCGGTACCTCATCCTATAGGTGCCTAGTTAGGTCGTCCATAATTAAGACAATGAGGTACGGGCTCAATGCTGACCCTTGATGTAGACTTATTGTCACTAAAAACTCATTTGTCTCCCTAGTTGTTTGTACATTAGTCAATGCTTCATCGTACATATCTCTCACCAAGTCGATGTAGTGTTTAGGACTCCTTTCTTTTCCAACAACTGCCAAATCAAATATCAAGGTACTCTAACATAAGCTTTCTCTAGATCAATAAATACCATGTGGAGGTCTTTTTCCTTTGCCTTAAACTTTTCAAGCAGTTGCCTGAGTAGAAACATAGCCTCGGTTGTTGACCTTTCTGGCATAAAACCAAATTGATTTTCAGATACACTCGTTTCATACCTTAGTAGTTGCTCAATCACTCTCTCCCTGAGCTTCGTAGTATGACTCATAAGCTTGATCCCTTGATAGTTCCCACAATTCTGTGTTTCTTTTTTATTCTTGTAAATACGTACCACAAATACTTTTCCTCCTTCGTCTGACATTTTCTTTGTTCTCAACACCTTGTTGAACAGTTTCGTCCGCCAGTCAATACTAATCTCCTCCAAGAACTTTCAAACCTCTATCGGGATGCCATCTGGTCCTAAAGCTTTTCATGTCTTCATCTTTTCAAAGCTTGTTCACTTACGACATCCTAATCTTACGAATGTATCTATGACCTCCTCCATCATTTATACCAATAGTTCCTTCTATCACTATGTTCCCATTGTGTTCATCATTTAATAAATTTTGAAAATAAGCTCTTCACCTTTCGTTGACCTCATCATCCTTGATCAAAACCCTTTGATCCTCACTCTTAATGCATTTAATATGGCTTAGATCCCTACATTTTTCTCTCGTATTTTTGCTAATTTGAAGACATCGTTTTCACTTCTCTTATTCCCAGTTTATTGCATAGATTAGCATATGTTTACTCTCCTTCGTCTAATTGTATCCACTAACTCCATACTCTTACCTGTAAGCATGCCTACATTCCATGTGGCTAGACGAATCCTATTATCTTGGATTAGCTTCTTTACCCACGTTCGACCAGAATATCGTGGGAACCTTTTCTTATATTTCATTGCAACGGGGCGGCGCTGTGGCACGTAATTTCTGGGGAATACCCTAGCTAACGCTTGCTCATTTATCACTGTACCTGGGATTCGGTACATTCTGGAGAACACCCTAGCTACCCCTTTGCTCATTTCTCACTGTACCGGGGTTCTGGTACAGTGCGTCGCTTTTAGGGAACACCCTAGCATAAACAAATACTGTGTGTATGATAAGTTTTGACAAAAATTTACGTTGGCTGCTTACCTAACTCAACCCAACCTCTTTTGTCGGGGGCATGGGGTGGGTTAAGGGAAAGTTTAAGATCATCACCCTTAAACAACATATATTATATTATATTATATTATATTATAAAGTATATAAATAATATATATTATAATAATATAATATATTGATATAATGTAATATATATTATTAATATAATATATAAATAATATATATTATATTATAATATAATATATGTATTATTTTATAAAGCAACATAATATATATAGTATATTATTACACTATATTAATTATAATATAATATAGGGAAAATATTGTACCCGTAATTTTCAAGTTTCATATCTCCATAGACCCGAGGTTTTAAAACATATCTTGGGGCATAGAAATCTTAGGTTTTATATCTTCTAACCCCCTGAACTAACTTTACCCATTTTAATTCTATTTTTTTAGCCCAAACAAATCATAGAAAGACAACCGTTTTAGAACCTCATCCCACTTCAAGTGATATTCCCTATTCTCTCTCTCCTCAAACCCCTTCTCTCTCTCTCTCCGTATTTCCCCCAACCCAACCCTTTCTCTCTCTCTCCTTGTTAACTTCCTCAAATCCCTTTCTCTGTTAACTTAAACCTTTTCTCTCTCCCCGTTAACTTCCATTCTCTCTCTCTCTCCCTCTCTCCGTTAACTTCCATCCTCTCTCTCTCTCCCCCTCTCTAAACAAACGAGATTCCTGAACTCATCTCCCACGTGTCCAAGGTTTCTCTCACATATCATTTCTGCTACTAGTGGAGGCTCACTGATAATCAAGCTCTACTCTGTACTCACCACTATACAACCCCCTTACTCTTCTTCTCCTGGTCTTCTCATTTTCTTGCTCTTGTTGTTGCTCCATTTTCTCTCTCTAGTTCTGTCTTTTTCTCTTTAGTTTTCAAGAAGCATGTAGTAGATTATTTATGCAGAGCCTGTAAACCCAAGATGGGTCTTCCTCTCTAGTTAGAATCAAGGTTTTGTATTTGCTAATCTCCTCTCTCAATTTCCTTCTCTGGCTTTTCTTCCTCTGCAAAAACCCTACTTGGGTTACTCCATATATGTATAGCTAAGGTTTTCCAGACTCCATGGCCATGAGATGGCTTGCATTGATGGAAAATGTGGCTTTGGCCATGGCTCGTAGAGCTCTGGTTCGAGCTCTCCCTTTTTTTATCATGACCTTCATGGCCCCGATCTTGTGTTATTTGTGTGAGGTTGAAACCATGTATCTATTTGTCGATTTTAAAGATCATGGCCGCGAGACAGTATTTTCATGAAATACACGAATGGGTTTTCCCCCAATTGGCAGTTGTCCCGCTTCTTCTATTTAGCAGGCTCTGGTCCTCTGCCGAAAAGAACCCATGTGAGGAAAACACTTATTTCATGTACCAAGTTTTCCAAGAGCTCATCAATGAGAAATTGCTAAGCCATGGAGCTAGGTGTCTCTTTGTTGGTGAGGTGTCCACCCCTGCTGTTTCTGCTCTTCATAAACTAGGGTTTTCCAATGCAATTGGTATTGATAAGTACCCCCTTTTCTCTATAGTGAGGAGAGGAGGCATTTACAAGTTCCCTTTTAAGGAGAATTCCTTTGATTTCGTGTTTTCTAGGGCTTTGAATAAGGCCCTTGTTCCTGCCCCTTTGGTTCTTGACATGGAGTGGGTCTTGAGTTCGGGCTCTATTGGAGCAGTCTTGGTCAGTGTCACAACTGGATGGAAGTTAACAGAGAGAGGGAGAGAGAGAAAGGATGGAAGTTTATGGTGAGAGAGGGATTTGGGGAAGTTAACGGGAAGAGAGAAATGATTGGGTTGTAGAAATACGGAGAGAGAGAGAAGGGGTTTGGGGAGAGAGAAATTAGAGGGATGAGATTTTTGAAAGGGCTATCTTTGTATGATTTGTTTGGGTTAAAAGAATATGATTAAAGTGGATTAAAGTTTGTCTCGGGGGTTAGAAGATATGAAACCTAGGATTTCTACTTCATGATATGTTTTGAAACCTTGGTCTATGAAAATATGAAACTTAAAAAATATGTTTATAATATAAAAATAACATAAAAAATATAAAAAAATAAATTATATTAGAAAGATACTACAAAACACCTATAGGCGAAAATGAACAGTGATTTCGCCTATCCTCATCACCGTCCAAAGTTCATCGTAGGGTCACGATTATCCGGTAGTATTTTATTTTTTATTTTTTCTACAAATCAAAATGACTTGAAATTTGGAGCGTGTGTTCATAAAAAATAGGTGAATCTACAAAAAATATCAAAAAAATATTTTACATGAAAACATTGACCAAAATACCCCCGAAAAGTTTTGGGGGTATTTTGGTCAATATTGTTTTTGCGAATTATTATTTTTTATATTTTTATTAGGTGCGCCTCACTAAGATGTACATACCCTCCAAATTTCAGGTCATTCCGATTTGTAGAAGAAAAAAACGAAAAATAAAACACTCTTGGAAAATCGTGACCGTGCAATGAACTTTGGACGGTGATAAGGGTAGGCGAAGTCACTGTTCATTTTCGCCTAGAGGCATTGGGAAGTCTTTTCCAATATTATATTATATTGTAAGTATATTATTTAATATATAAATAATAAATTGTATAATATATTATATTGTAAATAGTTAATAGTAATTGGTGGGTCAGCGTATGAAAATAAAATCTGGAAAATACTTCCTCATTGGTTGAGGTGTGGTTTTGTTTTCATTCGAAGTGGACTATTTTATGGTAAAATGTTTTACTATGGGTTTTGTATTCATGTGCTTTCTTCCCTTACTAAACATGTGTAAGGCCAATTTATTGTGAAAGTATTTTCCAGAAAATATTTTCACATTTGGTTTGTTCGTAAATATTTTCCTAGAAACATTTTCACATTTGGTTTGTGCGTAAATATTTCCTAAAACATTTTCACATGAAAATTTCCTTTCATGTGTTCGTTTGGTGTGTAATGCATATGCAAATAAATCCTATGGTAAAACATTTTACCATAAAATGGTTTAATTCATGGTAAAACGAAACCTCACCTCTTGAGGTGGGGCAACATTCTCTGTGCTTTAATTTTTACACATGGGCCCACTATTCACTATTCACTATTTACAATATAGTATTATTATATAAAGGAAAAAGTTTATATTGGAGGAACTGGATGATAGGTTGTTACTCTCATCCACATCTCTCCATCCTCATCAATGGGTCACCAAAAGGCTACTTCCCAGCTCACAGGGGACTCCGCCAAGGGGATCCTCTCTCTCCATTCCTTTTTGCCATTGCTGCGGAAGTCTTCTCCAGATCCCTTTCCCACCTTTACCAATCCGGGTTTCTTTCCGGCTTCAAAAGTTGTAACCAAGGCCCATTGGTGTCACAGCTGCAATATGCAGATGACACACTCAAACTCTCTCCTGTGCTTCCAGAAAGCTATAGGATTCAAAGTGAATGTGCAGAAATCCAAAATGATGGGGGTGCCATGACAACTGCTGAGGTAGGGGCCCTCATCCCGGATTGGGAATGTCAAGTGGAAGACCGCCCTTCCACTTACTTGGGCCTTCCCCTGGGTCTGAGGAAACCTAAAAAGAGACTTTGGTCTCAGGTTCTGGATAAAGTAGAGAGACTTTTTGCCTCTTGGAAAGGCAGATACCTTTTTCCAGTAGGAAGAACAACTCTGAGCAAAGCTACTTTGGCAAACACTCCGGTTTACTACATGTCCCTTTTCCAGATCGCAGCACAAGTGGCCAAACGCATAGAACATCTTATGCGAAATTTCCTTGGTTTGGACAGGCTGAGAAGACCAAATTCCACCTTGTTGCTTGGGACTCCATTTGTCTTCCTAGAAAGCAAGGGGGTTTAGGAATCAGGTCCCCCAGAAAACAAAACACAACCCTCCTCGGCAAATGATGGTGGCGAACAGCCTCCCAACCAGACTCTCTCTGGGCTCAGGTGTTACGCTCCAAGTACAAAATTTCGGACGAAACTTGGTTACCAGAAAGGATACAAAAACACAGGGCATTAGGGGTGTGGGTGTCTTTAGCATCTTCACTGTCATAGTTTAGAAAGCACATAGGATTTCATGCTATAGAAGGCCTTAGGATCAAGTTTTGGATTGATCTTTGGCTGGGTACATCTCCTCTATGCAAGGCTTTCCCAACCCTCTTCTCTCTCACGTCCAACCTTAACTCTACCATTGTCGAGGAGATGCCTCTCTTGGGTGGAAGGAGAATCTGGTCTCCCTCTGTTAGAAGAAACTCTCGGATGACGAAAGTGCTCTGTTCCAGCAACTTTCGTTTACTCTCTCCTTGCATTTCCTCCCTCTCCAGGGGAGCGATACTATTGTTTGGAGCCTCTCCCCCTCAGGCACTTTTTCTGTCACCTCTTTCTACAATAGTCTAATCCAACCCCCAACCTTCCTCTCAACCCAACCTCTATCTCATTTAAGGTCTGGTCCACCATTGCCCCCCTTAAGATTTAGTTCTTTAACTGGATTGCTTGCTATCAAAGAGCCCTCATAGTGGACCAACTTCAAAAAAGAGGCCTCTCCATCTCCAACAGATGTTCTCTCTGTCTGTATGAGGAGGGAACCAACCCCCACCTATTCATTCATTGTAGTTTTTCCCTTAAACTTTGGTCCCAAGTGCTCCTACTTTTCGGTTTCCAATGGGTTACTCCACCCACGGTTAAGGCTTTGATCTCTTTCAACTTCGATGCAATGGCCTTTGGCTGGAAAATCCTCATGGAAGGCAACAGTGGCTGCCACCATTTGGACTCTATGGCTAGAAAGGAACAACAGAATTTTCCATGGGATTCAGATCCAACCACCTTCTCTCTTTCACAAGGTTATCTCGCTGACCACTTTCTGGGCGGCAAATCACAAGACTTTCTTGGATATTTCTAGAAATACTCTTCTCTCTCAATGGGAAAACGTCCTCAGTCACAAACCCTCAAAACCCTTAAGAGCTAGTAATTGGCAACCACCATCAGAGGGCAGCATCAAGCTCAACTTTGATGGCTGCTCTCTAGGCAATCCCGGCCCTTCAGGAGCAGGGGGTTCTTCAGAGATTGCCAGCGACAAATCCTCTTGACTTTCTCTGCGTTCCTCGGGACCTCTGATTCCCAATATGCAGAAGCAATGGCCCTACTTCTGGGCTTGCGATTTCTCAATCCCTCCTGGGGTACATCTCTGATTGTGGAAGGAGACTCCCTGAACACCATATCTTGGGCAAGAGGCTTGTCCGCTCCACCTTGGCAACTGTCACTTATTTTTGATGAAATTACCCGTATCTGCAGGGGTATGAGCGTTTCATGGAGGCATACCTGGAAGAATGTCCAACGCTCTCGCAGATCTTCTGGCGAAGGAGGGAGCTAGCTTTGACATCGACAATCAGGCTAGTCCAACTCCTTTTTTGTTCAGGACCTCAGCCATACTACTTAACCCACTTCTTACGAGCAAGTGATAGCTCCGTTCGTTATTTTGTATATCTGACCGTATATCTTGTAAAGTGGGCATTCTTGTAAGCCTATCTTACCATTGATGACTAATGTAATTTTTTTTTTTTACTGATTGCCACCCTACGAGGGTGCTTTCAGTTCCACTCCTTTTGTAAACTTTTACTATCTTAGTAATACAATGTTAACAGTTCTAAAAAAAAAGAAAATCAATTTTCTGAATTTATTTTAATCAGAGAAGAAAATAAAATATTTAAAGGTTTTATAAAATTCATATTCATATTTTAAAAGTTTATTTAGGGTGTGGGGGCCCATTGGGACTTTGGGTCCACCGCATGCTGCAAGCCCATTTTGTGTATGTCTGTGTGGGGGGAGGGGGGCGTGGGGCCCACATGGCTCTCTGTTTGGGAGGCGCCCGACTCCCTTTTTCTTTCCTTTTTTGTGTGGCTTGTGTGTTGAGCCACCTTCTTGAATGAGAAAACTCATTCCTTTTAATCATGATGGCTGATCTAATGAATGAATGATTGAGATCTCTTCACTTTATAGGTCTCCATGATTGAAGATCAAAATCCTAGACCCCAAAACCCTAGCATCTACACACCTTAAACTCTTTTCTCTCACAAAATCCAAGCGGTAGCCACAACCCACTTTGTCTTGCTTTCTCTCTCTGTTTCTCTCTCATTAGTTAGGGGTTGAACTAATAGAACCTAGAAACCCTAAGGGGGGGCATACCCAAGCCACAAGGGTGGCACACCCCTAGCTTGTGTGCATTGAGATTTGCTCATGTAATGAGCATTAATCAAAGTCCTATCCCATGTCATACTCTCAAGAGGTTTTGCCTAGGCTTTCCGAGTTATGAGATGGGGCTAGACCGAGATCCCGTGCGTCATTGATGGAGGAGACCCGGTGTGGGGTATATAAAGTCCTTAGGGATAATTTTAGGCAAGGTATTTGGTAATTCTAATTGCTCTGTGGTTCTGGATTCTTCATGCATTGTATTTTGTATGGTTGTACAGAATTGTAATGGTATGCAACAGAAGATCCTAGATTTTATTAAGGTATATTTTATGAATAAAGTTATATTCTTGGACACTTGTTAAGTGTTATTGCTGTTATGAATAAAAGCAAGAAAAGAAAATTTTACCTGTATATACTTGGCTAGATCATATAGTCATTCTTTCATTGGTATCAGAGTCAGGTTTCTTGTTGCCATATTTTTTTTTTTGTTTTTTCTGTTTTTGGTGAATTTTGAATCATAAACTTGAGAGCCAATGACTTTGTGGTTAAGTGATACACCTCTGTAAGAATTATTGACATTTTACCTACACCTAAAGGTACTCTGCAGATTAAGGTATTTTTGTACTGTTTTGGTGTACTTATATGAACTACAGGATGACTTATTTTTCTTGGGTATAACCAAGTGATAAATTGTGTTTTTAAGTGTAGTATCTTCCAGCAAAATTTCAGTTGGAGATCTTGTGGGGATTGAGAGTTATGGACTCATCATTGAGAGATGCCAATTCTGATTCAGCAAAATTCAGGAATTGAATACTATGTTTCGTGAATTTTCCATCGAGTAAATATATTTATTGTTGGGGAATATCTAATTGTACTTCATCCAGATTGAGTCTAATTTCAAACCAAAATAATTTCATGGAGAAAACCCTTGTGATATGAAAGATATGGTTATTTTATTGAAGGGTGCTCAAGTATTGCTTTTTGCAATGAAGACTATTTCTGTGACGTGAATGTCATGATTTAATATCCCTTCTTAATAGAATGTTTTGAAGCCCACACTGAGCTATATTTCTATTTTGAGTCTATTTTTTAACAAAAAATTTGATAGAGAAACTCCATGGGCACTATGAGAATATAATTTTATTGCAGAAGGGTCATCATGAGTTTCTGTAGTTTAATCTTGTTTATTGTGACGCGAATGTCACTTATTTATTTCCCTGCTAAAAAATATTAAATGAGATTTACGCCATAATGTTGAGTTGTGGTTTTGAGTCTAGTTTTCGACTAAAAAAGTTTGAGGAAGAAACTCTTCGTGGATTAAGAGAAAAGATTATTTTATTAAGGGATGTTCATCCTGATTTTCTATTAAATGAACTGTGTTGTGATATGAGTGTCACCAGTTCATATACTCACTGAATGGTATAAATTCGGGCTTGTCTTGAGAATAATTTTAATTTTATGAGCCTATTTTCAGACTCAAAAAGTTTGACAGAGAAACTCCTTTTGATTTCATAGAAATTCTGTTTTTATCAGAGGATGCTCACTTTCTTTTCTGTAGCAAATCCAAAGGTGTGGCATGTTAAGTCACTAATTGATTCTCATTGATTGGAAAACTTTAAGGTGCATTTTGAGTCCTTTATGTGTTATGTGTCTACTTAAAGATAATAAAATTTTAGAGAGAGGTCATGAAAGATTGAGGAATTTTGAAGCCATATGTGTGGTGTGCTCGGCCCAGAAACTGCAGAAAATTAAAGTGAAGAATACATGATGTACTTGTAAAAGGCATATTCGGATTAAATCCACAAAACGAATCATAAAATCCATCTATAATTTTATCCAAACCAAAAACACAAGTAAAGGATGATTATCAAAAACCCAACAAAATATCCATAATGGATTTTCTTGGCAATTTGGAGAGCCTAAGATGAGATCCTCATCACGTGCAACACACCACCATATCACTCGACATTATCGAGAGGACAGAACACCAAAACCAGGTTCTATCAGAACAAGCAAATGGGTGCAACACTCCCTTTGCTACATATTGAATGAGCCATATCCATCTCTCGTATTTGATACTTAAGCCATAGATTTTAATCATAACACCAAAACCCCATCTTCATGTATTTTACTACCTTAAGTAGTTAACACTAGTACAAGAAGGTACATATATCTAAGGTTATTTAAAACTGGCTCCTTCACACTTGCTTCGCACCTATCAACTAATATCTTTACTCTCCATATATAAATATAAAAGCAGCCAACATGTAATAATAATAATAATAATAATAATAAAATTAATAAGGTTGACCCAAAAGGCTATAAGTTATTGAATCCTCTTTCCCTATATATAATGTGGGATAGATTTCATACTTCAAATTGTAGATGTGGTACCGGGCCTTTCTTGATCCTTGCTTTTGCTTGTTGATGAATGTTTATGGTCCTGGACGAGCACATAATTGATGGAGAATCACTTGGTCATCATTTGCACATGTTAGTGAAGTATCCAATTCTTTGGCCCTTGGATTCTCTCTTACTCGTACCGTGAATAAATACTCTTTGTCCATGCCATCACTCCAAAGGTCATGAATTTGATTTTGCCCCTGGTCTTAGAGTATCTAGGCTTCAACCAAGTCTCTCAAGTCTCAACACATCCCTTCATTACTCGACATGAAGAGAAAACAAGGTGCCTTTTACATGTATTGCATTTACTTTGTCTTTTTGCAGTTTCCCGAGTGAGCACCCTTCACATAGGTTGTCATCATCATCATCATTACATAGGGTGTCATATCTCCCGAATATCGTATGACCTCTCTTTGAAGTTTTTATTATCATAAATCATACTCATGGCACACTATAAAATTTAGAATGGGCTTGGGAAAGGCATCTAATCAAGGGAGTACAAAAACATGACTTAACATGTCACACCTTTCAATTTATTGTATAATAGAAGATGAGCATCCCTTGATGAAAATATGATTTATATCAATTCACAAGGAGTTTATCTCTACAACTCTTTGACTATGAAAGTAGACTCAAAAATACAAAATAATGCTCAGTGCTAGCCCTAACTCACTAAATTGTGTGATTCTACAAATTGGTGATATTCACGTCGCAATATAGTTCATACAACAGAAATTAGGACGATCATCCCTCAATAAAATAATCGTTTATTTCAATCCACGGAGAGTTTCTTCCTCAAACTTTTTTGTTGAAAACTAGACCCAAAATCACAACTCAAAATCATGATGTCAATCCCAATTAATGTTTCTCAACAGGGAAATAAATAAGGGACATTCACGTCTCAGTAAAACATATCAGGCTGCAGCAATTAAAGATGACCCTTTTCCAATAAAATAATCTTTTCTCTTAATGCCCATGGAGTTTCTCTCTCAAGTTTTTTTTGTTAGAAAAATAGACTCAAAATAGCAATATCATGACTCAGTGTTGGCTTCAAAACATTATATTAGGAAGGAATATAAAATCATGACTTTTACGTCACTGAAATAGTCTCCGTTGCAGAAAAAGCTTTTGAGCACTCTTCAATAAAATAACCATATCTTTCAAACCACAATGGTTTTCTCCATGAAGTTATTTTTGTTTAAAACTAGACCCAATTTGGGTAAATTACCGTCAGATAATCCCCAAAAATAAAAGTATTTAGTTCGTGGAAAAATTTGTGGAACGTAGTACATAGTTCCTGGATTTTGCAGGATCAGAACTAGCATCCCTCAATGATGAGTTCATAACTCTCAATCCCCACATGATCTCCCTTTGAAATTTTGCTGAGAGATACTACTCTTAGAAATGCAAAATAGAAATAGGGTATGCTCAATAAAAGTACTTCATCCTTTGGTTCACATCAGTGTACCAAAACATCACAAAAAACCCTAATCTACAAAGTGCCTCTCGGTTTTGGAAACACGCCAATAATTCTTTCAGAGGTGTATCACTTGACCACAAAAGCCATTGGCGTCTTATTCGAAACTCAACAAAAGAATAGAAAAAATAAAAAGGAATATGGCAGCAAGAAATTTAGCTCTGATACCAATAAAATTAGAACTATGTGACTCGGGAAAGTAAGTAAATTTCTTTTCTTTTTCTTTATTTTCACCACCTGGATCACTTCGAAGTGTCCAAGTACAATATATGAATCAATAAAACAACGCAGAATACCAAGGACTTTCACTTACTTGCCATCAAAATAAAAGCTCAGTTATAATATAAATTTGAAAATTACTTGACACTATGAATGAATTCAAGAAAGCATTAAATAGAGTAATACCAAAAACCTTACCTCAGGTTACCCACAAAGACTTCGTACACCCCACGCCAGGTGTCCTCCATCAGTGGCGCATGGGATCTTAGTTTAACCTTGTCTTATAACTTGGGAAGCCTAGGCAAAACCTCTTGAGAGCATGACATGGTATAAGGCTTCGATTAAGGTTTAACACATGAGAAAATCTCAATGCACATAGGCTAGAGTGTGGCCCTTTTTAGCTTGGGCGTGCCCCTCTTAGGGTTCTACCTTCTACAATTAAACCCTACGCTAAGTTGAAAGTGAAAGAGAGAGATAGAGAGGGGCGTGCCTGCCTTAGAGTTCAGAGAGAGAGAGCGAGGGAGGCTTATCAAAAGATGTAGAGAAAAGGACCCCCATAGAGAGTGTTTCTAATATAAAGGTTAGAATTTTTGCGTTTAGAGTTTTGTTATCATTATGAGACTCAATCTTGACCTCTAATCATTCATTAGATTAGCCATCATGATTAAAATGAATGAGGTGGAACCATATCCTTCAGTTTTCATAATTCTATTTCTATCAAATATTGTGTAGAGGAAATACTATTTTTTTGCAAATCAATTTCAATTAATCTCTACATTTTCCTATTTGAAATCAATCAAATTATTTATATAACACTGTCCTTTTTTTATCCAGTCAAGAGGGAGGTTTAGCACACAAGCCACACAAAAAGGAAAGAAGAAGGGAGTGGGGTGCCTCACACATGGATAACCATGTGGGCCCCACGCCCCCACTAGTAGGCTTATTTATGGTGGGCCCAAAATCCCAATGGGCCCCCACACCCTATGTTATATTTTAGAATAATAAAAAGATTTTTATAAATCTTTTGAATATTCTATTTTCCTCTTTGAAATAAATAAAGCCCGAAAACTGATTTTTTTTATAATGTTAAATTTTCTTATTTAAAATTATTTTTTAATGAAATAAAATAACCAAAGAAGTCTAAAAATTCATTTTAATTATTAAAATTATAATTAAAACATAATTAAACATATTAAAGAAAATTTGATGGGAATTTGATGTAGGGAAAAAAATAATTAAAGTAAAAACAATAACAAAGGTGAGAAAATTTACCCTCTCTCAAGGTTCACAAGGGATTTCACCCCCAATGAGAGAATATACCATCGCTCAAGGTCTTCAAGGGAATTTACCCCAAAAACGATCTTTTCACAAGACCAAATTTTACTCAATTTCAATATTTGATCATTCTCTGATTACAATTAAGGGAGATCTCCCTTTAAATAGGCTAAAAAAGAAGATAAACAATAATTAAATAAAGACCTCTCTCTGCACGGACTTTCCCTATTTTATCTCTCCTCCATATTTTCTCTCTTTTAACCTCACGTGCCAAATAGATTTGCTTCTAAATAGATAGCCCACGTTTTACCTAGTGAAAGCCTCCCCCTAAAGGCAAAACGTTGCCTACTGTTGAAAAGTTAAACACCCCCTATATTAACCTTATCCTATTTATATTCCTCTTTTTTAGAAACTAATCAACCCAATTCATCAATATCACATCACACACAAAATCCTGCCTCCTCCCAAACTAACTTGACTTATCCTAGGGCAATTTTTATTCCTAAAATTAAAATAAAATAAAAATTAAATCCCAATTTTATTTGCATCAGAATTGGTTCCAAAGAGTTTGGAATATAACAAATATATTGAGGACTCCATCCTTGTTTAAAACCGAATCTCACTCCACCTTTTCAAACTGATCCAATAGTTCCCATGACCTACAACCCTTCCCAGGGTTCATGATTAGAATCAAAGTTAGCCAATAAATGCAAGAGACACGATCCTAGTCCTTAGATTATAGATCCCTCCATAAGGACAAGTCCAGGCCTTATTCCAGCACTATGTTACACTGGTCCTTCCAACACAGTCAATGTTGCAGGGAGTCGTCTCTTTGGCACGTGTATAAAACATACACCCTCATCTAGAGGGCCTCTTCCCGGACAACTATCTAGTGTATGTGTCGTGTGATGGTAATGATGAGGATTTTGGCCCTTGTCCTCTTTGGCCACCCATTACACACAGGGGTTACATCCAGTCCCTTGACCAACCGCCTTGGGTACAACTCCAACCTCATCAAGGGTTAATCTCACATCGAATCCTTATCGTTGTGCACAAATGCCCAAGGCTACGAGTTTTAGACATCACCTTGAGCCATAACTAGTTAAAGCATAGGTGAGTCTCGACACTAATAATGCCTCACATTCCAATCTGGACCACACTCCCACTGGAATGAACATATCACTATATATGATTTCATTACATGCTCCCATAAGGCCTTTAAATGGCCCTAACATCTCCCACCTGGTCTTTGAAGACCTTATAATTTCGCCCTCACACTCTCATCCCCCATTACAATCTCTCTCTCAAGTATTTTTCACTTATTTTCTCTCGTGCTCATTACATAACCTGGCGAACTCTTTCGCCATCCATCCTTACACTAAGGATTCATGAATGTAGCCTCAGTGGGAGTCATGAAGCCTCTCTCTCTGCTGCTTGGATCTCGTCCAAAAGGTGACCATAGTCCATCCTTATGTCCTTAATATTAGCATTACGAATCATGGACTCGTTGTCGTAGAATATCTTCATGCACCTTCATCACATGAGGTCGTATCTCTGCAGCTCAAAGAAGTTCTTTAATCATAATACTTCCTTTTGTAGCCAGACAACCAATACCACATATTTGGGTTCCATGGTGGACAACATTAGAGTATGTTGTTTCAACTGCTTCAGTAGATATTCCCACTGGAATGTTAAGTTATTTGGATACCTTTGAGAATTTATAATTGTATACCTGTATGTCTGAATATCCAAGCATCCTAGAAGAGCCGTGGGATTGCAACAACTCCCACTCAAACAAAATACGTATAACACTCATTGTCTCAACATGCTCATTCCTGTGCCATGAGGTACTATAGCAAGTCTCATGCCAAAATGACTCGATGCTCATAGTCTTGCAATGTGCAATCCTTTTTCGTTTCTAGCCAAGAATATACAGTTATATATAATGTATAAATTTTTTAGCTGAATATACTTGGCTATGTGATATAGCCAAGTGAAGATCCTAGGTCATATTAGGGTGTATTTTATGGATAAAGTTGTCTTGTTAGATACTTGTAAGTGTTCTAGCTGGTATGAATAAAAAAAAAACAAAGAGAAATTTTAATTGTATATACTTGGCTGGATCAGATATTGTATATAATTTATAAAATATATAATATATATTATTAACATATATTTATAGGGTTTTGTTAGGCTACACTACTCGGTGGTGTAGACCCTTAAAGTCCTCAACATTTTGGACACTTAAATACCCTTGAATTGTAATACAAATTTTTTCAAGTAGGGGCATTTTTGGTCATTTAGAAGGGGTTGAAGGGATATTTATATAAGAAAATAGTGGCATTCTATTAGTAGTTAAAAAACAATTAATGCATCTTGTGGGTGATGTCACACACCATATTGGTGATGTCATTGTCCATTATTGTTAATAAATGTTTTTATTTCTATTAGGATTTTCTACTTTACCCTTGTCTAATTACTTAAAATACCCCTAGACAAAAAGTTACTACACTATAGGATAAGGGTATCTAAAAATGTTGGATTTTAAGGGTATACACCACCAAGTAGTGTAGCCTAACAAAACCCATATTTATAAACTATATACTGTTAATATATATATATATATTATATGATAGCCTCCCAGTTTGGGAGCTTCTAGAACCGTAGACTCCCAGCTACCCTACCCTACCCCCCAAAACAACCCAAGCCCCTCCCCCCCCCTCTCTCTTCTTCTCTCCTCCCCCATGTGACTCAGCTGAGTCCCGAGCAAAGTCGCTGTTTGTTCAACGTTGTTTAGTTATTCTGACTCTGTATTTATGTGCAGGCTTCTCTTGAAGAAGAATTAAAAACATTGAGAGACTCATTGGCGAATTTTAAGAAAGAACAGCAGGAGGTATACTCATGCACATTGTCGAGGGAAATTGTGGATTCAATTTGAGAGTGTCAAGAGTGTAATTGTTAACTTTGATGGCAGTAACAGAGATAAAATTCTTGTCTTTTTCACGCAGAGATGCAAATCTGAAGAAACACTAAGGAGGAGTATGTCCTTGCTCGAAGAAAAACGTGTAAGAATGTAAATATCTTCAAGCAAGTTTATGCCTTTTTTGCTTGTGTTTCTTGGTCAATATGTATGTAATTTGTATGAAACACAGGCTCTTTTGGAGGAGAGAACAAGGAAAGGATTATCAATGTTGCATCATTTTCATGTCCAGAGTAGAGGCGAAATTATAAGTTTATTGGAACAAGAAAAGATTCACTTGAAAACACTGGTGGAAGATTTTTTCAAAAGGACAACCAAACTTTGCATGATAAATGGGGCTGGAGAACTTCAGAGAAATGATGGACAGACTGATGATATTGAATGCCGAGATGTCCATATTACTAGTTATGTTGATCCCAGCAATGTAATGGAGGTTTGCTTCCTAAATCTCAAAAGACTTGACTTGCTCTTTTAGGAAATTTTTGATAAGAAACTGTCAGTTTATGCTTTATTTTCATTAGAGGGATTGTAAATCAGGTGCTTGAGACAAGCAGTAAATGAAGCATGTTGAACTTATTTAACGATGATATTTATGATGAAAATGGCAAAAGAATATTAAAAGTTTCATCATCTAATATTCTAAGTCATTAGGGCCTTCCTATTAAGCTTATTATAGCTGCCATCTTCATATATCTTACGTAGAACACAGAAGATGTTCTCTGATCATTTGACCTACAAAAGTAGCTTTTCTTTTGTGAGAATGGGATTTGAGCCTGCAGTGATGATAGGAGACTAAGGCGTTCAAATTTATAAGCTTCCCATATTTCCATATAATCAATCATCAATATGCAATTCAAATAGAGGTCTAATATTTATAATATTTTTGAGAACTTCAATATAAGCTGAAATCCTGATTCTGTTTCAGGAAAGTGACAGTTCTGCTTCACCAAGATTTTATGTAGAAGGGAAGGATGACATCTCAAGTGCCCTTGCTCAAGCTTTGCAAGAGAAGGTTGTTTTCTTTTCTCTGTTTGTCTGTGTAAATAATAAATGCCTGTGCGATCTCAATCTTATGATTGAATCTAACAAATCCAGAAATTATCAAATAACCTAGTTTTCATTATTAATTCTGTTGATTGTTTAGATGGTCTATTTAGTGCTTAAAGGTCTATGTTGAATGTTGATTCAACTATTTTATCGGCTCTTCTACAGGTTGCTACACTTTTACTCCTATCACAAGAGGAAGAGAGACATTTATTAGAGAAGAATGTCAATGCTGCTCTTGAGAAGAAGTTAGGGGAACTCCAGAAGATGTTATATCAAGTAATTCTTGCGGGCTTGTTTAACTTTGCATATTAAGTTTTATATGGAGCAGATCATGCTTCTCCCTGTGATTACATTATGTTATATTATTGTCATTTGTTGTATAGGTTACAAATGAAAAGGTGGAGGCTCTTATGGAATTGGCGCAACTGAGACAAGAGCACCAAATGTTGCAAGCGTATGCATTTCTTTGACCTGAATTAGAAAATAGAATAAATGATGCTTTATTTTCCCTTCAATACTCTCTTAAATGATTTTTGGTTTTATGTCTATTAGATTCACTTAATCAATTTCCTTTGTATTGAATACCTAAAATGAAGTGATATTTTATGTCAACAGGAAGTGAGAATAAAATGCTTTCACTGCTGACAATTTTTGTAACCAGAAAACCACTTATGATGGATAAAATATGGTGGGATGAAACTCTTTGAAGTTTGATTTACGAGAAGTTGTTTCTTATTATTTTTAGTTTTTAAATTTCCTGAAATGTTGAGGTTTACTTGAAATGTTTATATAAGAAAACTTCGATGCTTTCATGAAGTGTTTAAAGTCTTGGGCTTGGGCATGGCCTGGCTGAGTCAGCCCATAAAGTATGAAAAATTGTAATAATCTATTAATAGTTACAGAAAATGTAGAATATGATGAAATGAAAAAAATTCAGAACAATATTATTTATATTCTAAGAAAAAATAGAAAATTCATAGAACAGGGGATTCTAATTGTCAGAGTGCGAGTTCTTCATTCAATGGTCCATATTGGAGTACATAACAGTAATAATTTTCATAGGAGCAATTAAAATTAGAAATATACATGTCAAGGTACTCAGTCTACAGCTAATATGAATGGTAGGGAGGCTCATAGTTATCTTGATCATGGTCATCCTGACTATCTCTATAGAATGACTCTCTCAACTAGGAACTTGGGTAGCCCAGCCTTCCTAACCCAAAATCAGCAGGGCTACTCTAGCCTTGTGCTCCCCCACCTCACTGCTCGTGCTCACTCTTAAGGCCCTTTGTATGGTTCGGTGGCCTCATCATTGTCATCCATCTTCACCTCCACCTTACCCTTGCTCATCAACTTGTGCACCTCCTCCAAACTCATGCCTCTTAGGTTCCACCGTCCTCGTCTTCCTCTTCCATGAGGCCCAACTCTTCTTCTAGTAGCCTATGATTGAGAAGTGGCTCCTCCACTTCCACCAACCACTCCATAGTTGGATCCTCTAGGAATATGTGATTCAAGTTAAAAGGGTCTTTGTCCTTAATTTCTCTCCTCAGCATCAGCTTTCAGAGGTTCAAGTTGTAGTAGATGTAGACCAGCTTGTGTGAACCTCTAGAAATTATTCCAGATTCACTCTCACCTGTAGAGTAACATGTTTTGCTGACCATTTGATCACAATATTTCGTTGGTAGCAAACTCCATTACCATGTAGTTCCCACCACTACGCTGAAAAAGGAAGAAGTACTCGTAAGAAAGGTGTAGAACAACAATAAAGGAATGAATAGTTCCTTGGGAACTTGAGAACTCACCTAGATCCAGCTAAGTGTGGGATTTCCTAGCAAGGTTTGTTGTGAATTCCCACGTGCATCCATATATGGAGAAAGCTAAGAAAAAAGTCGAGGTTTCATGATTCTAAAATTTGGATCACCCAATCATAAATGCCTTAAGCTAGGGAAACTTCACAAAAAATGGTTTCTTACCTCCTCAAGAGCTTCAATGTGCTTCCTTCCATCTCTCAGAAATATCTGTGTGTTGTTTCACCTCCTCCCTGATCTCGTGATGAGTTGATTGTATTGGGGGATAGAAGTATATGTGGGTTAAGAAAAAAATCTAGATGGCACATCCATTTAAAACAAGATCCCATGTTTGATTACATGAAACCTCATCAATCGCAAACCATATTTGAAATTACAAAATCCAAATTAAATGTCAAAACCGTTTACACAATACATGTATGGGTCAGTGCAACGAGTTATTTCATCAGTCATCGATTGTCTCACATACTTTAGATGGATAATATATATGGCTTCAAGGATCTGCTTTGCTTGATCAATTATTTCATGCAAGAACCCCATAATGGGCTTTATATTGGAATTTGCCATCTTGAAAATTGCTGGTAGAGGATTTGTAGCTCCTATGTTCTATTTGCAACTACCCCAGAGCTTGGCTATCCATTATCTCTTTAACTTCCCTTGTGGCATTGGTCCTTAATAAATGGGCATTTACCAATTGCTCTGAAGCAACCATCTTTTTAAGCCCTAATTGCACCTCAATATCGAATTGATGACGAGAACGAATTAATCATGTGATGGTAGCCTAATCAGCTCTCTCCCCTCTGAGCTGCCTTATCGAAGCTAGGATCTATGAGGGGTTGTATATGAATTTAGTAATGGTCTTCCCATTCTCAACATATACTCTCCCCTACTTCATCATCTTCAAAGCCTTTTTTCCCAACTAATTGGGGTCGGCTACACGAATTTTGGTCCGCCATTCTGCTCTATTAGTGATCATACTCTTAGTGAGATCATAGGTCCACATATCTTTTTTTACTACTTCAACCCATGTCCTTTTGGGCCCAGCCCTTACCCTTTTTAAGCCTTTCGCTTGAACTATTTGGGGTTATGCTTCGGATCAACAAGATGTGATGTTTGCTGAAGCTTTTTTGTAACTTGAAATTTGGTTTTCATGATATCTTTAACTTGCGACTTTGGTCGGTCTTTTGCAAATCATATTTATCAATTTGATCGAGGAATAAAATATGATCCTCGAGATGAAACTTTGGGGCTTAAAATTTCCAATTGGCTGAATATGCCAAGTTTTTTGGCCAAAATGAAGTACCAAAAAAAAAAAAGAAAGAAAAAGAAAGAAAAGGTTGGACACTGTGAGTTCAGGTCGACTCAACCAGGGTGGGGAACTCAGCCAAGTTCGACCAAGAATCAGCCGGGTCACTACGGGTACCAAGCCTGTTCTTTACCTGGGTCCTGAGACTAACAATTTGGGACCCTCCAAAACTGGCAGGGGTCTAATTCCAAGTGACTCAGACGATCCCATGCTGCAGTCATTGTGTTTTCAAGCACTGTGTGAAACCATTCTCTTGTGAGTTGCCCTTGTGGGCATGTGTTTGGAGGTCTCTCTTTTGTTGTATAAGCTCACAATAATATGCTATATTACAAAAAAAAAGAACTGTACAATGATTACAATTTTGTCACTGTGGACCTGATACTGGATCATTTATGCTGTTCTACCTTGATTTGATCATACCATCATCATCATCTTCAAAGCCTTTTCTCAAACTCTTTGGGGTTGGCTAGACGAATCGTGGTCTGCCATTCTGCTCTATCAGGGACCATATCCTAAGTGAGGCCATAAGTTCCCATATCTTTGATCATATATTGAACAAAAATGCCCTGATTAGGAGAACTTTTGGCCAATTATCGTATCCATTCAACTGAAAAACAACTTGAGGTCTTGAATCCTAGAATGCTTGAAAAATATTCTGTGCAATAATGTCTTCTTTCTGTGCATCATTCCTATTATTCGAATGCTAGTAGGCCTTTGAATGCTCACTATTAAGTACCAACTGATTCTCAACGTCTATCCTTCTTTGAAAAAGCATCTACTGTCAGGTATCAAGGTTCAAAGTTTGTCCGGAACCATTTCATAAATCTCATTGTGAGAAAGATGTTAGGATTTGTAGTTTACTTTTACTGGTATCAGTACTTGGTATATTTGAACAATGTAATTTTTTTTTTAATTTCGAGTCTGACTGAATATGGTTTGTTTATCAAAAAGCATATAATGCACTTAGTGTGTTTTTATCACAAATGTTACAGGACTATCGGCCATGGGACAAAACAATATCATCCTTTTGGTTGGCCGGGTGTAAAAAACATCATTGCTCATGAAAGAGATGGAAGATTAAAGAGCTTGCTTAAGAGAACATATCTGAAGCGCTGGATGGGTGAAGTAGATATTCATGGAAATCAAGCTAATGTTTTCAAGAATGATGATGGCAGCACCCGCACCCCTAAAAATGCTGTCGATATCGCAAGGTAAAAATGCGTTACAAAGCTATTTAAAGTACAACTTCACAGCTTGCTGGAAAATAGTGACATGGTTAAATGCTGACTGAAAGAAATTTACATGGTTAACAAACAATACAAAAAACAAAGAAACACAAGTTACATTGTTAACTGCTCTTTCTGAGGGTCTCATATGCCACTCCAAATTCACGAGTATGCATGAGCCTTGGCGAATTGGCTCAAGAGCACTTTCCTGTGGATTTACAAACCACCTCATTTGCTTGTGAACTTGCTTTGTAGATGGAAAATGCCACTCTCATACATTGATATGATAAGGATGGAACAAGTAAGCCATTCTCTGTTTTGCTTGCAAAATGTTAGCTGACAATGTCTCTTTAGCTGACAATAGGTCTCAATTAGTATTGCCAAAAATCCGCATTATTTTATTTATTTATTTATTTATTTAATGCTTCCTGTATTTCCATGTTCATATCCTCTGGAAATCTTATTCTTTTTAATTCAAATCATCTCCTTTTGGATTGAATTTATAAAGAGGTGTGTATACTCAAGGTTGTTTCCTCTTTATCCTTTCTTTTTGTTACGTGTCTTTGGGGACTCTTTTGTTTTTTTTTTTTCATTTATAAAGAAGTTGATTGGATTGATATCTCCAGACTTAGTTTGATATTTAGTTATTCCTCAATTGTCCCCCAATTTGCTTCTTTATGTTTTTGGACGGTTTTGAAAAGATGATAGCAGACTGTTGAGAGCATGTAATTTTCTGATGCTATTCCTTTTCTGGCCTGTGTTGCAGATTGAAGATTGAGAATGCAACCCTTCAAGAGGGCATGGCAAGCCTGGAACATCTCACATCTTCTATTCATCGGCTTCGCCTAGCCCTTGTGCAGGTAATGCGATTCCCTCGGGAGAATGTAGCATTGCGCTTCTTTAGTGTTCTTGGGATACCTCGGTAGTTTCGGCTTGCTAAAGATTATATTGTATTACTTAAAATTCATACAATTGCAGGCCAAAGACATTGCGAGAACTACAACACATGCCAAAAGTACCGTAGAAACATTGGATGGTATTGTTGTAGAGGCAAACCATTTGAAAACAGCTCTTGGGAGCTCCCTTCCGTTGAGCTGGTCATCAGAGACTGATCCACTGCCTTTTGAGGACCAACCTGAGCTCTCACGAGACCTCAAAACCGAGAAATTAGACTCTATAACGGCTGTTGGTTTAGAGCTGGTTGAGCTTCTGTTAATGGCCACCCAACTTCAAAAGGATGAGATAGTTAGAAGGTTACCAGAACAAGAAGCTGATTTCAGATGATTGTTTTTAGGGCTTTTGATGTAATTTATGGTGTCTTGAATGTGCACTTCTGGTTGTGAAAATGTCTCTAGTTCATTTCTGTATTTATTTCTTTTTAATGTATTTTCGATTTTCTGATTTCCGTGTCAACATGCGACCATGTACATTACGTTTCATGCAACAATAGTCTAGTCATATAATGTAATGTTAGGGCCATTTGTTTGACCTCAATTTTTAAATATACACTTTTTTTATTCCAATGAACAATCACAAAATAAAATAAAATTTGAAAGCACATTCTAAAAAGAATTTTTTTAGCCTAATTAACATAAGCTCTTCATTTTGTTAAGATGATTATATCTAAGCCTTAGAAGGATTTCTTCTCATTTTAAAACGTTTAGATAAATTTGTTATTATTCGATGAACAATATTGAAAAAGGAAAAAATGATTTTGAGTTAAAAAAAGCTTAGATCTTGAAATTCATCAAATGGATGATCTAGATTCATTGTTGGAAGGATTCATTTTAACCATATCTAGGATGCAAATTGATTTTTTTTTTTTTAAAATAACTATCAGGATGAAGAGGGTATGTGCAATTTTTGGTGCAACAAACGTGGTATCTAGAAATGTAATTTCATTATATTACTATAAAATCGTTGCATGAAATCATTCCTATTTGCTCTTACTAATAGACCAAAAGCTATCCCAATGAGTGTTGTCAAAATCGCTTCACTTCGGCTGAAGCCTTCAAATTTTAGGCCTAGATAGAAACAAAGCGAAACTTGGTGTTGTTGGTTCGAGCTGCTTCAGACCGTTTTGGTTAGATTCAGGTTTGCTTTGGGTTGATTCGGTCAAAGCTTCGGCTTTTTCAGCCAAAGCAAAGAAATATCTATATAAAAATTTATTTATTTATTTTTTTTGGACATTTTTATTTTAAATTTTCTTATTATTTATATATATAAATATATAATTTATATACATGAATTTTTGTAAAAAAGTCCAAAGTCTTCTCCGAATTGGTTGAAGCACCGAATTTTTTCATTTTAATATTGATCCCAATTTTATGAACACTTTAAAAAAATATATTGAATTTCGAATATATGGTATTTCATTTTTTATTTTTGACAAGAGTACAAAATCTTATTGCTTAAACCTGCTTACAAGAGAATTACCATGAATAAAAAGTAAAAGAAATATCTTGTATATAGATTTCCCTTTCAGCGAAGTTATCTGCCCTATCATTAGCATCACCCTATTATTAGCTTCCCGATAGATAAGCATGTTCAAAAACAATCTTACGATTTCGACAAATATCCCATATTTCATTGCATGAAACTTTCAGATTCTATAGTGGCCTTCCAATCCAATTGTTCCAATTAATTATATTTAAAGAATCCCTTTCCACCACCCAATTTAAACCAGCATATTTATCTCTAAGGGTTTTTACGCGCTGTAGCAATGTTATCGTCTCTGCCTTGTTGGCCGAAGCTTCTCCACAGGGACCAGAGATTGTACAACAATTTTGTGTCCTTGAGTTTGTGATTACCCTTTCAATTCTTGCTGGTCTTAAATTTTCAGATGAACTTTCATCAAAATTCAATTTCACAGCACCTTGAATTGGTAGATTTAGGGCATTTTGAAAAACAATAATATGTAAATTTTGAATCACATCTACTTTTGATATGCCATATTTTTTGTATTTGAATACAAGAATTATGAATTATTCTCTCCTTAACTCTAGGCATATCATAACTAATCCCATCAAATGTGTGACATTTTCTTTCCATCCAAATTTCCCAAACCAGCGAGCCCTTAAAAATATTCTAGATAATTGTTCATTTTTTTGGCATATTTGGTAGCTCAGACATGTAATTATCTCCTTATGTGACACAGGCAAAGGTATCACAACTCCCACAAGGCTAAAAGCCCATTTTGCCACAAAAGGTTGGCCACTGGACAATGCAAAATATAGATATCTACAATCATCTTACCTCTAATTCTTAAGTTATCAATTGTTAACACTTTGTTCTGAGATAAGATCCAAACAAACATCTGCATTTTATGTGGAATTTTCCATTTCCAAATTTTATTGAGCTCAGGACGGGACCATCGAACTCTATCATTAAATATAAGCTGATATGTTGTTTTTACCGAGAAAACTCCATCATTTGAGAGTTCCCATAACATTTCGTCTCTCACCTCCTTAGACACACACACCTCCTGTAGTCCTTTCATCAAATTCATGAATTGTGAAATAACCACATTGGGGAATCTATTATATGCAAATGGTAAGTTCCAACTTCCTCCACTTCCACTTCGACCAAAGATTTCATTAACCTTAATATGCTGAAACCCACTTCTATCATATCGATCTTTATACATGTTCTTCAAGAAGCCATCTCCCATCCCTTGATAATCAAAAATCAATTGAAGCTCCATTACCCACAATCCATCTAGTATTTCTCAGCATTATTTCTCTATTTACATATATACATTAGAATCTTCCACCTCTTCCTTTTTTGATAAAACCACTGTTGTCCACCCCATATTTAGTCATAAGAACTTCCTTTCATAACTGGTTCTCATCTCCTAAGGTTCTCCATCACCATTTAGCTAATAAGGCTTGATTAACGCATTTAACATTTCTTATGCCCAAAGTCCTTTCATATTTTGGGATATAAACTTTTTTCCAACTCACTAAATGATATTTCTTTCCTTCATCCAAAGTAACCTATAGGAACTTTCTCATTAGCTTTTCTATCTCTTTGATCGCTGGTGAAGGCATATGCAATAAAGACATAAGGACTACAAGCATAGTAGCTAATGAGGATTTAATCAATGTAGCCTTACCTCCTGGTGATAAGACCTTAGATTTCCATAGGTCAAGGTTTACATGAATACTTTTTAACACTGGGTCCCAGATGGACCTAGGTAATTTGGTATCAGAAATGGCAATACCAAGGTACTTCAAAGGAAAATATTCTACAGAACAACCAACCTCTCTTGCCATTTCTTGTACCAAGGATTCCCCACATCCAACATCAACCATAGTTGTTTTAGAGAAGTTAACTTTTAAGCCCAAAGTAAATTTACAACATCTTAAAAAATTCGAAATTGAGCGTACCTGGTTAACCTTCGCACCGTAAAATATTAGCGTATCATTTACATATTAAAGGTGCGATATGGTTGGACCATTCTCAGCAATTTGAAAGCCATTAAACCATCCCTTTCCCACAACATTTTTTTATCATAGGACTTAAACCTTCTGCCACAAAAGTGAATAGAATGGGTGATAATGGATCCCCCCGTCTCAAACCCCTTGATGCCTTAAAAATTCCTTTTGGGCATCCATTAACCAAGATCGAAAAGTGTGCTGAAAATAGGCAGGCCGTAATCTACCCCATCCAACTACTACCGAACCCCATAGTCCTCATTATCTCAACAAGTATTTTCCATTCTACCCTATCATACGTCTTCTCTAGGTCTAATTTCATAAGGATACCCGAATTCCTACTTATAGCTCTTGAATGTGAACATTCTTGAGCAATACGCATCACATTAGTAGTGATGATTTTGTCTTTGATGAATGCTGATTGAGGCCCAACTATTAACCTATTTGTAAGAACTTTTGCAACTATTTTATATAAACTCCTAAGACGACTAATGGGTCTTAAATAATTGAGATCCACAATTGCATCCTTTATAGGAACTAAAACAATAACGTTGAGTTTATACTGTTATCAATAACCCTACGCTCCCAAAATTCTCGCACCATGGTAAAGACATCCCATTTAAGCAATTCCCAAAAACTTTAAAAGAACCCCATTGGAAATCCATGAGGCTCAGGTGCTTTATCACCTACGAGCAAGAAAACTGCTAACTTTGCTTCCTCCATAGTAACCGGGTTTTCAAGTTCCTTTACCTTTAAGTTTTCCAGTCTTTTAAAAGGCACCCTAGAGCCTCCTCCATAGTAACCGGGTTTTTAAGTTCCTTTGCCTTAAAGTTTTCCAGACTTTTAAAAGGCACCCTAGAGAACTTCACTTGTGAAGGCCTTTTCAAAGTGACTTGCAAACTTACTTTCCCACCCCTCTACATCATCCTCTCCATTATTTGGAAAAGTAATAACCGAGATCATTTTGTCTCCTTGAATTTGCAATTGCATGAAAATATCTTGTGTTCAAGTCACCATCTTTTAACCTTTTTACCCTTGATCTATGTCACCAGTATACTTGTGAGAGATGTGCCAAAATTTGTTCTATGACTACCCCATTCACTTGAATATCATCATCTAGATGTTCAATTTCCTAGATGACAAGATCCATCTTATCCCGAATATCAAATCTTGAAGGCTTCTTCCAATCAATTAAATGTTGTTTCACATTTAACATTTCTTATGCACTTCATATCCGCATCACCCTTGAACAATTGCATACACCAAGTACATTTAATGATATCCTTCACCTCATTTTCCATCAACCTAAGCATTTTTCAAATCTAAAAGGTCTAGGTCCCAAAACCTCATTAGATGTGTTTATAGATAATGGAATATAATCAGAGGATAATTTAGGTAGTGATCTAATACCAACTAAAGGAAACTTCCTTTCCCAATCACCCGACACCAAGATTACTTGTGTTGTTATTGGATCATGTATATAAGTTTTCATTCGTCGGCAATTCAATCAAGCTACTTGACATTATAAAGTCATTGAATATGCGCATTTCATCTGGCCTATGAATAAAGTTAAAATCCCTTCCCACACAAATAGTTAGAGAAACATCATTCAACACATTCATAATTTCAGCCAAAAAGTCTTACTTCAAAACCATTAAATTTGGTCCATAAACATTTGAAAGCAACGAAAAGAAGAAAAAATGTCCTTAAACCTCAAAACATTTGGATAACATTCGAGCATTTCAACACTGAAGGATCCCAAAAGTCCATAAAACCCCAGATGCTCCTACAGAACCTACCCCACAAAGCTGGACCTGACCTAAACCCCACACTTCCCTTATTGACCTAACCGTTGGACTAGGTTGCTTCATTTCTTGTAGCATCACAATATCTCGCTTATGTTTTGCTACCAAAAAATGAAGTTCTTGCTTTCTCCTAACCTCTCCTAGTCCACGAACATTCCAAGTGACAATTTCATTAACCACAAATATTCAGGCAGCCATTATTGGTGGCTCCCCTCGAGTCGGCAATTAGCTGTCCATCATTGTCATTTCATCATCGCTGATCACGAATACCTAGCCTGAATCATCATCGCAGTTGGCTCTAGCAAAGACCCTCGGGCCTACATTCACATCCATCCTATCTGATGACCGAGTTGGCTTAGGAGCCACCTTATCCTTGCCTTTCCCATTTTTGCTGGCCACTGAATTGATCTCCTTCTGCTTGGAAATGCTTGCCAACTTAGATTGGCTTGCCTTCTATTTCTAAAGATTTTCTTTAATAGCTTTAAGACCACTCCAATGGGACATCGAAGTTAGCCCCCATATCCTCTAAAATCTACCACCCACATTCAGCCACTCTGTCTTCCAAATCATGTTTGTGCATAGCATTCCAGTCACCAATTAAAGGTGGCTGCACAAGCCCCAAATCCCCCATACCATCACCTGGGTTGCCGACCTCTTCTTCATCGAAAGGCATTCCTCCACCATCTACTGGCTCGGGCACAGGAAAGGGAACCTCAGGTACCTGGTCTTCAGCTACGTGACCAAGACAGAGAGCCAGTTCGTGGGGAATATCAATTCCACCTATTTCAACCATCAGCTCCTCATCACCACTTCTAAGGCTATCTCATGACCAGGGATCTGATCATCCAGCAGAACCTGCTCCTCATCTTCATTGAGGTGCACCACATCTGGATGAGGGCCGATCTAGCCTGTTCTTCTTCTTAGCTGCAACCCTGAAAGACAACGATCTTGCAGGGAACATTGTGAAAACTGCTGATATGAACAAATAAAGCAAAGTAAGCTTGCTCACAAATACCAACAATGACTGAAATTCCTGCTTCTAACTATATACGGCAAAGAGCCTATCTTCTCTACCACGAAAACATCCCGTTTAACGTACTTTCCAAATCTAGAATCCACCCCCAAGATATTTGCGGAAACCCCACAACTGACCTTATTTTCATCTTCGATGATCTCCTTAGCAACAATACGATTTTCAACTAAATCCCAAATATGACAAATTTAATCCATCCATATCCCCAAGTCGTCTTATTTTTCTCTACCCAAATCTTTTTTTGATTTTTGAATTTTGCACGGCAAGTTAGAGGGTACTAACCTTCTTAAATTCGAATTTGACTTGCCTTTGATTGGAATGGTTATGCTTGAGCATTTTCACCATTGATGTTACAGAAATTCTGTACTACTCCAACCCCATCATGGTTCTTTATCCTCTTCTTCTTAGAACTTTTTGATTGCACCAATGTCCACCCCTCATGAGGCAACTCGATCACAGACTCAATTGTTATTTCAGGTTTCAAAGCAGCTTTAAGATCCTTCGTGGGGACTGGCTACTTGACCCTCAAAGGTCACTTTGATGACAAAATCATCCTGAATCTTAACTTTTTATGAACCGGATAAAATCTGTTAAGAAAAACCAAGTTTGACAAACCTCATTTAAACGCTCTTTAAGAGATCCCAGTCCTGTTTAGAAAGAGATCCCAGTCCTGTTTAGAAAAGATTCCGCAACAATTGGCTAGCTTTTGGATCACTCCAAGATTCCAAACATGAAGAAGTATGCCCCACAGACGAATCCAAGTCTCTTTCATTGCGGCATGTGCAACATTTACACTTGGATGCCAGAAGTTCGGAGTGGAGTTGAAGAGTTCTCTTACGTACTCTGAACATTCTCTGACGGACCACCCTCAGAGTTCGGGCAAAAGCTACCTGAGAAGCCCCCAACGTTTTCACCTGAGGAATGTAAGATAATCCCCGAGCCCGAGCCCTATTAGCCCACTCTCCCAAACGAAACACATCATCTAAGAGAGGAGAAAAAGATCCCACCACAACTTTTGTAGCATTTTTAAAAGAATCAGCAAGAAACTTCACGTCAAAATCTATAAAAGGAATCCCACTTTCACCATCTTCTTCCTCCTTTCGAGCACCATCATCCCCAGAGCTACTTTAATTTCATAAGGTCTGACAAGTTAAGCTCTAAACATGTGTAATAGAAAGGGTGAAGTAGAGCGAGAACATGGAGATAAAAATGTTTGGGACAGTTGTATTTTGATATGCAGGAGCCAAAAAAATTGAATGGAAATTTCAATTTTCAGTTTTCTTTGTCCCCAAGTCATATCAAGTAGGTTATTACTCACTCGAGTTTATTTTACTTGATTTTTTTTTTTTTTGCCTAGAATTGTTTTTCTGTTACTCTATATTATGATAGTTCATTTTATATTATTTGCTTTAAAATTTTAGAACAAGAAGAGACCTAGATTTCCATTTTGTACAATTTGGAACTAAAGCACCAAATAAAACAATTTTGAAGTAAAACAAAGAAAGAGTGAAGCACCAAACAACAAATATTACATGCTACATTTATTTTTGTGTAAAGAGGTTACAATCACCTTGATGTGAAATTCGATAGCTTCAAGTGTATCACAATTTGAAAAATTTTAGTTTGAAATTCTTGTCCCATCAATCACACACCTTCAACATCCTTATTTCACATCTAATGGTTGTTAATGAGTGTGACTTTTATAAAAAAAATGATATATTTGAATATATTTCCATGAACTATTGAAAGGGGATTATGCGACAAGATTTTTGGAGGGGGATTGTATAATAAAAGGCTACTTATTTTTGTTTAAAGAGCCTATAATTACTCTTAATTATCGGATGTGAGATCCATGAGTTAAAAAATAGGTATTTTACACAATGAAGCCATTTATTATTTGGTACAAAGGGGTCACAATTATTCACAACCGTCCGATGAAAAATTTGATAGCTTGAGTATGTCACACGGTTGGATTTGTTTTTTGAAAGTTTCAATTTAGTCGATTTACGGTTTACATTTTAGGGTCACAGCCGCGGACGTTTTAGATATGGGTTTGGACACGGTATCTTCTCATACACGTGCTCACTGGCATCCACGGGGATTCCAGGAAATATTCGCCAAAAAATTACAGAGAAAGAGAGAGAAGAGAGAGGAAGAGAGAGAAGAGAGAGGAGAGAGATCCCTGCCATCCTTTACCAAGAGGGAGAGATTCCGAGCTCATTCCCAGCTTACACAAGAGAGAAAGAGAGGAAAAAGAGAACCCCTTGAAGAGAGAGAGGAGGTTCCCAGAAGATGGAAGAAACGTTCAGAAATGCATCCAGCTCTCGACAAAACGATCCAAAACCATCAAGCCTAGACTTTTGCGCTTTCCCATCTGACGTCCAGGCATGTATTCTCTCAATTCTCTCACCTGCCGATATCTTCTCTTTCTCCTGTGCCTGTAAACGCTTCTCTACTCTGTGCTCTGATGAAGCCATAACGTGGCGAGCGATTTGCCATAGGAGATGGGGATCAAAAACCCAAATTGAGAAATGGGGCGATGGCCAGATTAGCTATAAACTTCTCTACAAAACCCTAGAGAAATGGGAGAACCTTATTGGGTTTTGGAGGATAATTGGCCAAGAAAACGGCCCTCTGGTTATGTTCGATTGGGGTGCGTTTTGTCTCACTGGTTCTAGGGTTTCATCTCTCGGGTGTTGCTCTTACGAGGTTCGAAAGGTCCCCTTTCTCTGGTTGGGTCTTTCTCATGATGCCTCACCTTTGAATTTTTTCGATCCAGAGTATGGCCATGTACAAGATGCCTGCAAGCCTGAACAGGAATTAGGGTTTTCTGAAGATGGGAGTTTTAAGAGAGAAAAAGCTCAGTCCTTTCTGAATTCTAATAAGAACTTGGACCCAGAAGCCATCGAAGAGGTTCTTGGGTTATCCATGATAAATGTTAACTTTGTGGGTAACAATCACATTGTGATTGAGAGGAGAGAGAATTATACTCCCTTTTCGTCTGCCATGTCTATTAGGCACAGTTGGTCTCCAAGCGAAGAAAAGCGAGTTTGTCGAAGCATGAGTTCTTATGATATTAGTGGGAATAATTTGCGTGATGAAGATACTGCTGATCTATCGGGGAGCTTGCCTGATAACTTGCAGTCTGAGATTTATCAGTATTTTGCTAACAGGACTAGCCCTGTTGGGGACCGGGCTTCGAGAAGGCAGAGGAGGAGGGAGAAGGAAAGGTCATTTGGAAGGGGACAAAGGAAATCGGAAGCTGAGCATTTCGTAAAGATAGTTGATTGTTATCCTACCCGTGATCGTCCTCTACAAGGATTATGGAAGGTGAGATTTTTAATTTTTCTTTCTTGATATTGCATTTGCTGTTTTATGTCATTTCATGCTAAATTATGAGAGCCAATTTCTTATTTCTTGGCAATGGGGTTAAATTCATGTAGATTTCTTGCTTCACTTTTAAGTCAATCCTTAATTGAGTTTTTTAGAAACCCAAATTTGTTATTCTATGGGAAATGAGCTTAAATTCAGGTGGATTGAATATTAGTTATTACCATCTGATGTTTGTTGCTGTGATAACCTCCTTGGTATCTTTATTGAAAATCTCCTTTAGTTGTTTGATGGTGGTATTTTGTCTTAAACTAATTCTTTCCATACCATGAAAAAAGAAAGAAAAGAATATTGTAAAATGAAAAGAGAAGTAAACTAGTGATCTAGTACCTGATATCCTCTTTCCATTGAGTATTGGAGTTAGTTTTGTTTATAATATTTGTTGATGAAATTCGGAAGAAGTGTGCTTTCTAAGTTCTGTTCACTTGAAAAAACGTTCTGGTCACTTGCATTCGAGAGCCTGCAATCTCTTTTGGTGTTGTTGTCCACAGAGTTCTTTTTCCTGGTCTAGTTTCTGATTACTTCTTTTGTTGCTTCTTCTTCTAGGGAACATCTGATTGTGCAGGACTGAACTTTTATCTTGTGACATATGATGACATTGGAGGCATAGCTTGTAGAAGGGTAGGGAGCACTGTGCAACCTTACTGTTCCCCAGTTTTCTGGACCTCAAATTCTACATTTCTGGAGTCACCTCTCTCTCAGGAAGAAGAGGGTATATATATTGAACGTGTTCATGGCCAGACCTGTGCCCACCAATCTCATGGGCATTCACCTTCCTTTGCTGAGAATGAGGTAGTCTCTCGCATCCTTTATATCAATTCAAGTTACGCGCTGGTCATGCCTGATCTCATTGATCGTGTTGCCCATCCTCGAGATTTTGAAGGAAGAGTTTGGTTGTATGCTAATGGAACAATGGGATTTGGTTTTTTGCGAGATAATTACATCACACAATTGAAGCATCTTGCTTTTGATGGTCTCCTTCTGGATATGGTGGAAGAAGGAAGCTAACCCAGGTCATTCTCCTCGAGAAATGGAATCTCTGTACATAATAATATTAGGTTCGACTTGTGCATTATAGCTGCTTCATTTTTATGTTTTCTTATTTAGCACTAGCAGAAGTAATACGGCATTTCAACTCAAGAGTTGAAGCACATTGCTTCGCCATGTACGGTCATGGTCTCCTGGCTATTATCCATCTCAATCACTGGTCGTATGTGCAATGTAAGTTATTCATGTTAGGTGGTTGATTTTTAGTGCAATGCTTTGGGCTTATCTATATGTTGTGCTAGCTTTATCTTTATGATCGCATCGTTATTTTCTTTTGGGATGAAAACATTTTGGACCTACTATGGGTCTTTTTTCCCTTGCTGATAAATTCCCTTTTATGATAGCTCTTTATTGGTTGCCCTTCTCTTCTCTTGGTACATCTGATTTAGACCAAAACCATTACTCTTTATCATTTTGTAGGCATCCTAATGGATATTTTCTTCATAGGCATCATGCTACTTACTCGTGTGAATATGTTTAATTTGTTCTCTTCCAGGGTGGTGGTGTTTGTATTTTTGGTGATAAGTCTATCTTCTTCAATGAGATTTTGGCAAGAAATTGAAAGTACGTGTCATTTAATTATATAATATATTGGGGTGTCATCTGTATTCCCTCTAACTATTCACAGTAATTTATTGACATATACCTTGAAAATATATTCCTATCTAATGGATCTATTAAAGCAGAGTGGTTGCTAAATTTTTTGTTAAGTGAAAAGTGACATACCATGGAAGCTAATTTATGTAATGAAATGCTCAGAACATTTAAGTACATTTGTAGGGATTTGAGGCTTGAGGATGGATCTATTTAAATTAGAACTTGTTTTCTTATATTTTTAATCCTCTTATGAAATCAAAAAGTGAAAAAAAGGAAACAGAAAGGGGTGCTTTATCATCTTTATGTAAGAAATTTTGTTGATTCTGGCATGGAATGCGTACACCGAGTTGTTGCCCCAGTTGCATAGAAGCTGAGACAAGTACACGGCTGCGTCATCCGAGTGGGAAGTTCCCCCCGAGAGTGAAACTTCTTTACCTTCTGCATCTCTTGAGTACCTTGGCTTCATGTTGGCAATATTAAGATTATGGTGAGCTGATATTACTGCTTCAACCATCTCATTTATGACATCTATATCGTTTTACTGAACACGCTTGCAATGCTGCCCACCTTATTTTATTAGTTGGTCGTCTTCCTTTAGTGGTCTCATGAGTTGCCTTTGAATAATCTATCACACATCAACTGGACTCGCTATCAGCCTCAAAGAAATTGCATCTCCCAGCTTTTCACAAAGACCTTCTACCCCTAATTTAGTGGATATTCTCAGGGGCGAGACTGTCAATGTTGTTTCGGAACACCCCCTAAAAGGGTGCTGCTTGGGTACTCTTAATCTGCAAATTTCATCTCATTTCACTGTCAACACACAATCCAAGTCTTTTGCTTTTCTCTCATGGTGCTCTTCAATGACTAGAGTGAAACCCTGCTGAAATCCTTTTTTTTTTTTCCTTGTGAAATACTGCAATAAGTAGCTGAGGATACACCTCTGCAGTGGATTTCCAGTCCATTAAAGGGAGACAACTAAATATGACCAATAAAGATGGGAATGAGCCAGAGGAACCCAAAGATTAACAAACTGGGGCAATGTGTTTTTGGGCCCCCTCAACCCTTCTGCAAGTTATAAGTCTAATGTCATATGTTGACACAAGATAAAAGTTTCAACCCTGAAGGACAAAACAATGGTATGAACTCAGAAATCCAAGCTGGAGAGAGATTGTACTGATAAACTGATAGAGCAAAATGAAGGCTTCTTTGACATCAACATTTCAAGAACTTGTGACTCTTGGATCTCAAAGAGCAGAAGGAGATTTGTTGTAATTTATAAACGAGGGTATTCGCCTTTGACCACTATATTTCTGTGTAGTCTTTGGGTTCAATGTAGACAGTGCTGAGGGCAGTCCTGGATAACTCTCCTTTCTTTTACATGCACCCACCTAGAGAGAGAGAGAGAGAGAGGAAGGGGGTGGGGGTGGGGGGGGGGGGCGGAATCGACAGATTAATTAAACTCTTCTTTTTCCTACAGAAATTGTTTCCTAAGATTTATGATGCATTGTGTTTATGGAAAGAATGATTACTAGTGATAACAAAGAGCAATTGAATGAAGGTGTTGGACTATGGTTCATCCTTCAATTTTAATGCGATAATTGTCTTTGTACGCCTATGGTGAGTGATTTTGGCTTTCCCAGTGTGCATGATCATTCTCGGCGAGTAAGATTCGACGATTGCGATTTTGAACCATATATATTCCTATTTGCCATTTTTTATTTCATTTTCTCAATTGCCCCTTTAATGATCCTGACTACTGGAGGGAAAGGGGTACAAATTGTGTTCAATTGAACTGTTTGAGCACTTCAATTTGAGCTCGAAATATAAATGCTAAAACTGATGCCATGTTGAGCAAGATCCAAATTCCATTGGTAAACTAACACCATTTTTTCAATCTTGAGTGAGAGAGTCTAGAGATTAACCTCAATAAAAGTTGAATGTGCACCTAGAGCCTAAGCGAAAGAGGAAGGACAAGTCCTTAGTGCGTCAGGGGACGCAATTTTATGTTTGCGTCCCCTTGCCTAGTCCCGGATGGATGTGAAAAAGTGGTAGTCCCACATTGCAACAAAATCTATGTTCAACCATTTTTCTTCCAAAAATGTCATTTTTATATTTTAAAAGTTATTTATTTTTACATAACAAATGACAATACTCTCTATGGTAAATAAATTAGATATTCTTAAAAGGAAAAAGTTTATATAAGGTCCCAATCTTAAAATGCAGAATTAAGGATGCACCTCAAAATTCCATTCGAAAAGATTGTTTTAATGTTGAAAAACCCTCTAATTGATCATCCGACATCAACATATATGAATATAAAAAAAAAAAAGATTATACATAGAGATGTATGAATATGAAAAAAACAAAAATTACATAGGGTGCTCATAAAAACCATGTCCAAAGATGAATATGCCCCTTAGATCTGCTGAATCAGAACTACCAAAAACGATTGAAATTTGTTATTAGGAAATACCGATACAGTGACCGCTGGACACCAAAATTTAAGATTCGGAAAATCCTCGAGTATTATGCCTGAGAAAGTAGGAGTAAAATCCATTGTTCCAAAAGTTGGCAGCTTGAGTGCCTAGGAACTCACCTAGGCAGGTAAGGGCTTAGGTACATCAGCATCTAGGGCAGAAGAAAGCCCCTAGGTGCTGATTTAGGTAGCAATGCAGTGAGGCACTGCCTAAGTGGGTGCCTAGTGTTACGGCGGATTCTCTCTCCCTATATATATATATATATATATATATATATATGCATTCCTCACTCCTCTTTTCTATGTAGAAACGAACTAAATCTCATTGAAAATCTCGGAATTAAAAAAAAAATAGATCAGTGATTTGAATCGATCACACCCATACCGTATCGGATGGGGGGAATCGGTGGATCGGATCGGAAGAATAGGCGGCATTGGTAATTTTGTCTCAATTTTTTTAAAATAATAATGTAAGAAAGCATTGTTCTTTCCTTTTTCTTCTTTTTTTATTTTTTCGCTTGACCCGGAGAAGAATCAGTTGGAACCATTGAAGAATCGGTCGGACTCAATGAAGAATCATCGAAATCGGCCGTTCCGCGAAAAAATCAGCTAGTTTACTATCTTGAATCAACCAAATCCCGGTTTTTTACCGGATCCAGGACGATCATGGTGATTCCCGATTCCGGATCGGGTCACCAATTTTTAAATCACTTGAAAATCTTTTTAAGCGGGTTTGTAAAAATATGTTGTAGTGGGTGTATGCTATGAACAAGTTAATATTCCAAAAAAAAAAAAGAGAAAAAAAGAAGAAAGAAGAAAACATGCTATGAGCAATTCCAGTGAAGGAGCCTATGTAAGTATCTATTTTTTTTTTAATTCAATAATATTTTTAATCTTTACGTATTTTACGTTAAAGTCTCTTTTTTCCATTTAAGAGGTTTTTTCATAATAAATAAATAAAAACAAAGAAACTTCGTTCTTTCCCCACCATAGGTTTTCTCTCCCCACCGGGTCTAACACTTCAAGTACTGAGCGGGGTTATTTTGGGCCACAACAAACTTTGGCATAAAATTCATAAATATTGGGATTGGAAATTGAAAATAGCATTTCCTTGGTTATGAGATACCATAGCTTTGAATTATTAGGTTCAAACATTACTTTGGTGATTGTTAATCATTCCAAAATAGTAGCAACATGTATTTTGGTAGTTTTTTATGCCAAAAAATCATACGAATGATTGATTCCCTGTAATATCAAAAGAGTAACTTTGCTTTTTCGATTTGAAACTTGTTAAAATTTTGACCATTTCCTTTTCGTTCCAAATATATATGTACCAAGTTGTTCCAACTCGTTGATTGGTACTAACCACCCGATCAATGAGTCAATATTTGACTTTGTGCTCGAGTTATATAATTTCAAAAAACATTACATTCATTACCTTATAACTAATTAGAAAAAAAAATTGTGTTTGCACGTATACGAGAAAGAGGGATTCTGTCTTCTAATCTGTTATATGACATATATTCATAATTGGAGTTTCATGGTTTTAGCTGCGATACTGGTATGCAACAAGAAATGCAATATTATTCTCCTATTTCCAATGGATTCCTCCCTCTGTCAATAGCTTAATGTCAAAGCTATACCCCAACATAACATACCTTACTCTGAATAGGGATTTGTTTTTTTTTTTTAGGAACTGATTTGTTCAATGTATGCATGGGCAAGAAGGGAAAATCAGCAAAGTTTAATATATTCAATATTTTTTATTTCGATTTGGGAAATTTACCAAAATACACCTGAGATTCAAACTAGTTATTTGGATAAATTTTAAAACGCATTTTGATGTATCATTTGATGGGCTATTTAAAATTTGATCTACTTTTGTACCAATACTGCATCCAACAATTCAAAAGAATAAGCTTCTTGTGGTAGTTGTGTACAATCTCATAACTTATGGATTTGGAGATTTCACTGAATTTAATTGTCAAATATAAAATCTCTTCACCTTGACCCAAAGACTGCTATGCAACCATCTGTAATTTGGGAGCTATTATGGTTAAACATTTGAGAAAGTTTTGAAATGCCAAGGGGGCATTTTGATCATTTGCCCAACATTTCAATCAATGCATTATTTGCTGTCAATGATTTAGCACATTGAAGTTACAGATTAAACATACTTTTTTAACTTTTTCCCTTTTTTCGCTGTGCATGTGCGACTCATTGTTTGTATCCACAAGCGCCTTCATGTCGGGATAACAGCGCCTTCATGTCAGGATAACTGCATGAACCGACTTGCAGATTAACATGGATTGATATGTATAAGCAAGCTCCATGCTTTGATAACCAGTGTTTTTTTTTGAAAGATAACAGAAAAGGGCTTCATGTTTTGATAATCTTGGGTAAGGTTAATTTAGGTGGAGTTTCTGATCCATTCCTCATAAATATATTTGAAGGAGGAAATATGAAAAACTATAAAACTATAAACAGGAAATCCAATATCCAACTCGATGCACAAGTAAACAATCATAGCTTCATAACTCTGTCTCTCTCTCCTCTCATTCTTGCCCTTAAACAGGGAATGAAACAAACCAACCTCAAACATGACCTAATCATCTCTATGCAAATAAAAACACATTCCTTTCATGAACCGGTACAAAATTACAAACCTGATATCCATGCCAAAAAGTCGGCATATAATGCCATAGTTTATTCTCTCACTTCATATCTCCAATACTCCATGCTATGATATTTATATTCGAATTATAAGGGAATAGAAGAGAAGAATACTGACATTGCAGCTGAAAATCAGCAACCATTTCAATCCATTGATCACTCTGATGCTACCTTAATTGTGTCCTCAGTCACCCCCTTCTCATTGCCACTCTTGTCTAGCTGGCTGTAATTCCCTTTCTCCTTGAAGAGTTGGGAATGATGGTGCTTGCAATAGAGCCTCCCCTCATGCGCAATGTAATTGGATGGGCTAATCACACATCCACCATGGCAACATTTGAAGCAACTCTTGTGATATGCGCTGCCGTCCACTGCAACCTGCATAAAAAGTTGCCGACCTCTTGATGCATGCACATACAGATACATGTGCAATGTACTTCTTCCAATGCATACGCATGTGAACATATATAAACATATACATGCTTACATACATACCTATCATATATGCATAAATACATCTATATGCATGCCCGTGCTTCATAAAATATATAATTGATAAAGGAATAAATTTAATTGTTCTTACTTTTTAAAATGCTGAAAGATAAACAATTATCAAAGGACATTGATCACATTTATTAAAGGGAAACTTGCAAAAAAATCCTGTTTTATTTTAGGAATACATAGTCCCATATGTATCATATTTTACACTCAAATCCCACTGTTTGAAAGCATTAGTGTATTTTTAATTTTGTATTTTTTTTTTCTATACAATGAGATTGAGCTCAAAATTGATATTTCCATATACTTATCTCCAACACACACCTTTTCAAAAATTTTAAAAAATAATTTTAAATAAATAAAATTAGTAAAATACCTTCAGCTATAGGGGTATTTTTATTATTATTTAATATTTTTTTTATAAGTGTATGATCATGAGAAGTATGAACATATAAAGTTTAAGCTTACTTTGATGTATAGAAAAAAAGATAAAATTAAAATATACTTTATACTCTCAAAAGGTGGGATTTAAATATGAAATATATGTGACTATTTTTAAATACCAAATAAAAAGTTGTTTCTGTGAATCCTACTACTAAACTGCTCAAGAAAAAATGCATACATTCATTCATGAGAACATGCTTATCCATAGAAGCCCATTGGGACATGCAAAAATATCTCCAGGAATAAATGTTTTTATAGGCATTGTGGACATGTCTAATTAAGGATTGCTTTCATGAAGATTACCTTCTCAATTGGGTACACAGTTTTCTTGCACCCTACACATTTGTCCCTTGTCCCAGCGAATAAACCAGAAACTCTGGCGCCCTGACCCTGTTATAAATGAACCCATTATGAGATTTTCTTAGAAGAAAATCACAAGAAAGGAATTAATCCAATCAATAGAATTAAAGTGATATGATTATGAGAATGCTATTTATTTGTGAAGTGTAACTCATGAGGACATAGGTAGTACCTCACTGTCAATAGGCTTCTCTGGTTTGGCGATTTTAGGGGTCCCTGAAAGAAGTTCAAGAAATAACATTAAGTCTCTGAAAAGGAGCTTCAAGCTGAAGTATTGTTAAAAAAAAAAAAGAAAAAAAAAGGAGCTTCAAGCTGAAGTATAACCCATACCTTCAAAACTTTTGTCCAGGCTGCCAGTCCTCTTAAAAAGTTGGTCATAGTGAGGCCTACAATAAAGGACCCCCTCAAAGGAACAATAGTTGCTGAGCTGCATATTACAAAGATAAAGGTATGAATAAGAAAAGAACAAGAACGGAAAAAAACAAGAAGGAAAAGAAGGAAAAGAAGGAAAAGAAGAATAAGAAAAGAAATAAGGAAAAAAGAGAATGCAAGATGGATGGTTCTTGCAAATTCAACTTTTCGGAAAAGCACTAATTATGTAAAAGATCTTTGGAAAGCTAGAAAACAGGCCTCATAAATGATTCTCTTGTAAATTGGGTTTCTTTCTTTCACTTGGTATGGGTGTTTACGGAAATTTAATGAGAAGGGGCGAAATCAATCATTTCGGACATTAATCTTGGAAGCCCAGTTGATCTGTTAGAATTGCAAATACTTATTTTCCACAGCTCAAAACAGAGAAATATACCTGAATACAGCATAGATTATTAAGGTAATTTGGTCTTGATCTATGACTTAACAGTGTATCCATGATCGGATCGTAATTGATCCCTGCTTGGAATTTAAAGAGGAAAAGGATACAAAAAATGTAGCTATCGTTGAATACATTGTTAACAGATCCACAGCAATAACCACTTGATCATCATAACAACAACATATGAAAAAGCATTCATGAATTTCATAACCACCATTCTTTTCTATGAAAATAGAAAAAGTTCACCAGGGAAAAAAGAAGCTCTGAAAACTCTATTTTATTATTATTATTATTCTTTCTTTTAATAATAATTTTACTATCTCCTTCCTTGCTTGCCAAAGATTAGCTCAATCTTACTATCCCCTTCCTTGCCAAAGATTAGCTCAATTTTTTTGGATTCAGAAACTAGGTAAATTATCTCCTTTAAGATCTGAGCAATCTTTTAAAAATAACACAAAACCTGATTCCATGAATAGAAGAAATGAAGCTAAACATTCTCAATTACCCATTATCTTGAGGACTAAATTTCAGCATTATTTCAGATATTACATAAAATAAAAAGAAGAAGAAAAACCTGGAGAAGTTGATGATGATGTGAAGTCCATAACAAAGCCAAACAAGAAAAACCCAATATCACAATCAACGGAAATAAAACAGAAATGTCATAATCTAATAAAATTTGGACAAAAATAGAAGGTAGAGGGAGAGAGAGCCAAGATCTTCATAGAAGAAACAAGAATCAAAAGCAAAACAGAGAACCCACAAAATGAATTGCAATACAAATGAAGGAAAAGCAAGAGAAAGACTTCTAGACAGAGAAGATAGAAAAGAAACATTAAGAGAGAGAAGAAAGAGAAGAGAGAGAGAAGAAACCTTTAGAGTGCCTTTGCAATGATGGCATCTGAAGCAGGCCTTGTGGAAGGACCGGTTATCGGCGGTGAGCTTATCCACCAAATAGACCGTCTTCTCGCAGGCGTGACATTTCTGTGTTGTTCCTGCAAATGCCATGTCTCTTTCCCTCTCCTCTCTCCCTCTGTGTCTCTGGTAGAGGAGGGGAAATGGGTCTCTTTCTTGAACTTTAAATGGGTCTCTTTCTCTCTCTAGAGGGCAGAGCAGTTACACGGAAACAGGAAACATGGTGAAGGAGAATGAGAGAGAGACCCAAAAAAAAGGAGAGCAGAGGGAGAGGGCAATGATGGTGGCTTGCGGACACAGCGGGGGAGGAAATAATTCCACTTTCTCACTCTTCTTTATGAGCTTTTTGGCATGGCTGAGAGAGAGAGAGACCACTCAACAGAGGGAAAGAGGGGGGAAAAGTCCATTTTTGTAGCTGTCGATTCAACGGTTTATTTTCCGACTGATTTTGAAAATGCCACACAAAATTCCAACCCAACGGTGTTCATGTTAACCAACGGCTACGGCTGCAGCTTGGCTGGCGCATTTCTCTCACTAGACCTGAATTTTTAAAGGACCGAAATGCCCATCGTAATTTTGGATATTTGTCCAAAGGATGCTCTTTGTATAGAGCCTAGGCTCTAAACAATCAAATTACAGCCTACCTTCAAATAGTGTTTAGAAATGTGGTTTGAATATTGAAAATTTTCGTGATAGCCTTAAAATATATTTTCATATCTATTTATAAAGTTCAAAACTTCAAAAATAGTGTAGATTGAGTAGATCTATGAAATCTTGAAAATTGACGGTCCAAAAATACATTATAAAATATAATATTTCCAAAAACTCGAAATCTATTTCTTTTTCATGAATATGCATCTTGATGTCGAGATGATCAATTTGAAGATATTTGACCATCAAAACAACATTTTCAAGTGAATTTTTTGAGGTAGCCTCTAATTTGATTGTTTAGAGTCTCGGCTATATATAAATTTTCCCTTATCAAAATAAACATCAAGTATCAATTATTTAATATTTTTCATTTTCAACTATTCCAACTCATTATGTTTAGATGGATTTTTTGAAATTAAATAAAAAAATGAGTTATGTACGAAACAATAAAAGAAATGAGTTTAAAGAAATTAAATCAAAAGAAGTGGGTTTTTTAAAAAATAAAAAATAAATCAAAAGAAATAGGTAAAATATTAATCATTTTATCTCATGGGATTGGACGAGTTTCTCTTATAGAAATAATCAATAGAATATTTATCAAAATACACATAACTTGTTAGCTATTTAATATTTTACTCATTTTTAAGCATTTCAATTCATAATTATCTGTATTTTGATGGGGGTTTTCAAATTAAATCACAATAAATGGGTAATATGTTACAGAGCCAATCGTTCAGGAGAATTTTGATAGATCTTCCTATTATTCCAAACTATCTTATGGGTTTGTATACAATGAGAAGTACAAGGAGGTTACAATTACGTAAAACTATCTTATCTGAAATTTGATAGCTTTGGTGTGTCATAAAGTACGAAAAATTTTATTTTGAAGTTTTAGCTCGGTCAATAGAATAAATGAAACCATCTAATATTATATCCATTGGTCAAGATCAATTGTGACCAATTTGTACAAAAAATAAATGGTCTCATCGTATATCTTTTCTTATCTTATAAAGTCATTAAAGGCCACAAATCATTCTATTCAATATTAGGAGTTACTTTTAAGTTTTTTTTAGTGTAATGCTACTTTTCATTTCCCTCATGAACCACTTTAAAAAACATTCAAGAAAGAAAACAACCAACTTGCCCCTAATCAAGATTAAAAACCTTGAACAAATAGTGGAATTTTGGTAATTTAGCCCCCACTTGATTGGCCCAAGCCAAATGAAAAAAATAACCTGGTTTGTTCAAAGTTGATAGCTTAGAATAATAATGATTTAAACAAAATAAATAAATTCTATATTGCGATCTTTTAATAATGGGTTTGTCTATAGCGACCATTTCCTTTTTGTACAAGGAGGTCACAACTATTATTACTCATTAGATGACAAATTAGATGGCTTGGGATGAGCCATGAAATTCGAGAATTTTTTAGGGTTATGTTATGGTGCTCTTACACATGAAGCATTTTCTTAATGTACTCAACATTTTTTAATATTTATTACTCTTGTAATATTTTTTTTTTCAAAGAAGAGCATTTTTTGTTGTATTTATATAAGGGTGCGGTTTGTATAGAGCCGAGGATCTAAACAATCAAATTAGAGCCCACCTTCAAATAGTGTCGAGAAATGTGGTTTCTATATTCGAAATCTTTGTGATAGCTTTAAAATATATTTTCATATTTAATTATACAATTTAAAGATTCAAAAACAGTCTAGATTAAGCAAATCTATGAAATTTTGAAAATCTTGAAAATTGATGGTCCAAAATGTGTCACAAGATGTACTCTTTCCAAAACTTGAAATCTTTTTTTTCTCATGCCCTTCCATCTTGATGTCGAGTTGGTCAATTTGAGGATATTTGGACATCAAAACAACTTCTTTTAGTGAAACTTTTGAGGTGAGCTTTAATTTAATTGTTTAGAACCTTGGCTCAATATAAACTTTTTCCTTTAGGTAAATGATGCAGTGTGTACAGAGCCGATGCTCTAAACAATCAAATTAAACGCATCTTCAAATAGTATCAAGAAATGTGGTTTTAATACGGGAAATCTTTGTGATAGCCTTTAAATATATTTTCATATTTAATTATCAAACTTTAAACTTAAAAAATAGTATAGATCGAGCAGATCTATGAAAACTTAAAAATCTTAAAAATTGATGGTTCAAAAATCCGTTACAAGATGCACTATTTTCAAAACTTGAAATCCATTTTTTTTCTTGTCCATGCATCTTGATATCAATCAATTTGAGGATATTTGGGCATCAAAACAACCTCTTTTAGGGAAATTTTGTAGGCGGGTTCTAATTTGAAACTTTAGAGCGTCGGCTCTATATAAAATTTTTCCTTAAATAAATTGACCTTTCATAGTTTTGTAAAAGTAATTTATGTCAACATGCTCCCGAGGGAGCATTCTTTGCCTTTTTAATCCTTTGGGTAAAACTCAATTTAGGAGTAATTTTAGGATCCAAAATTTTGAATATTTAATATTATTAATCCATAGAATAACCTCAATAAAGTATGAGGTTGCAACCTTAAACAATCCAATCAAGACACACCTCCAAATTTTATCTTAACACATAATTTTGATCTAAAAAATTCTCAAAATTTGAAAATATATTTTTGTTTCAAATTATAAAATTCTAAACTCAAAAAATGGTTAACATCAAGTAGATCTATAAACATATGAAAATCTTGAAAATAGACGGTCTAGATAATGTGTTGCAAGATGCACTATTTATGGGACTCAAAATCCTTTTTTTTTATACTCATACATATCGATGTTGAAATGATTAATTAGAAGGTTTTTCAATATTAAAACAATCTTTTCTGATAGATTATTTATGTGCACGTTAAATGCTACATTTTAAGGTTGCAACCTTATATAAAATTTTTCCTAAAGAAACACACATATCCACTCCAGCATTTGAAACAAATAATGTCTCAAGATTGAACCAAGAACGTCCAAATTTTTGTGGATGTGATCTAAGTGTTAGAAAACTTAAAAATTAAATTTTATCTTTTGAAAATATTCATCGAGTGATTTCTTAGTTTCCGAATTTTTAGATTTAAAAAAATTTGCCCAAGTAGGATTTCTGCTAGAGGGAGTAGATCAATTGTATGTTCCCAGGGGAGCATCGTAGACACGCTCTTCATTTACTAGTTAAAGGCAAAACTTTCTAATTCGATAACCGAAATATGTGGGATGCAAAATTGAGATATTGTATATTGTGGCTTTATGCCCCAACTTTCATGGAATTTTTTGGTGAATAAATTGCCCAAATTTGAGTTTAATCCGAATTACTGAAAAGAAACTCAAATTAAAATGCTTTACAGACCCTCTTGTAATTTCTGATAATTTGATCTCGCAAGTACTTCTATGTATCCTTCGCTTCTCCAAAAAAAAAAAGTAACTTGTATGTATCTTTTTTTCATTAATACAATTTTGAATATTGTAAAATATACATATATATACACCTTCAAAAGGTGCGACTTGATCATAAAATATACATTACATGAGACTATTTTTAAAGAAAAAAGTTTCTACAAGGTTGCAACCTTAAAATATAGAATTACAGATGCACCTCAAAACTCTATTAGCAAAGGTTGTTTAGTATTGAAATTTTAATTGATCATCTCAGCATCGAGATATACGAATATAAAAATAAAAAAGATTTTGAGTCCTAGAAATAGTGAATCTTGCAACACATTATCTAGATTGCCCATTTTCAGGATTTTCATATATTTATAGATCTACTTGATTTTAACCATTTTTAGAGTTTAAAATTTATAATTAGATATAAAAATAAATTTTGAAATAATCCTAAGAAATTTTATTCTAAAATTGCATAAAATTTGGAGATGCTTCTTAATTGGATTGTTTAAGGTTACAACCATATAGAAACCACACCCATTTTTTAAATCGATAAGAAAATAAGATGTTCTATAAATTTTCCTATTAGATATTAAAATTTTAAAAAGGACTACAAAAAATTTCAAATTTCTAAAGCATCAAATACGTGTTATGTTCTTAATGTCAAGATGCACAAAATCCATGAACAATAACCATGTTACATGGCATATCACAAACAGAAGTGCAAGCTAGTCATTCACCAAGTTTGGTAGCTTAGTATAGGTGACAAAATTGTATAGGAATATGAAGGGTAATTTAGCCGAGCCGCTAATTTTAGCTGGTGGTTCCATTGGCTAAGCCAATAAATAGGTGGGCTAGGCATGCTAAATGGTACTCACTCAATTGAGTGGTGGACAGCTATGGTTTGGCCCCTCTTCTCTTTTGGGGTCCCAACTCCAGCTTGTCCATGTTACCCACCATTTTTTTTACTCTCTTTTAAAAAATATTCATTTTCTCTTTTTTTACTTTTATTTTTATTTTTATTTTTATTATTTTTATTATTTATTTTAAAGGTAGTGACCAAATGGAAGAAAGATTGTCCCTCTATTGTGCATGCTTCTCTATTGTCTCTCTATAAATGTGATGTGGCTCTTAAAAGATGAAATAATAGCTAGAAAAGGGGTTGGGTCGTGGTCGTAGCACTTCCATACCTAGTTATTAAGATGTGGTTTTCAATCCTGTTGACACCACACACCTTAAAAAAAGTTAACTCCCTAATCTATATAAATATATAAAGAAGATAAGTAGGGATCCATCTTCTCCATTGAAATACCCAAAAATAAGGATGATATAGTTGCTAGATCGAGAGAATAGAATCAGATCCTTAGCTTGATATAGTGAGAGAGAAACAACATAATTTCTTTATTAAGCAACATATATAGACTTGGGTTTTAGGTGGTTTGCAGTTGATGTTAGCAATACAATATCTCTTTTACTAAACTACCAACAAAAAAATAAAATCAAATATAAAAATGCAAGTGACTAATGTTCAATTAGATTAATTAGTCAAACAAGCAAAAGCGAGCCTCTATTATCGTTATAGTTGGGAAACTCATATGTGCAATGCCACATAATTTTCGATGATCAAGCACAACAAATGTGGAGAGAAGCAAGGGCAATAATCTACTCCAATCACCTTTAATGGAGCTCAAAGCTAGGTAAAGCAATGTGTCTTCATATGAGATGCAACACCCACAAATTAAAACAAAATATATGAACCAACTTTAAAAGATTTCTCATGAAATGCAAGGACTTCCTCCCTCTAGGATATGTTGGTTAGTTAGAGACATGCAGTAAATTGAACAAGGGAAATTATAAAAAAAAAACTCCTAAAACTTGAACTACTACTCTAATATTTTGATGAAAATTTTAAAATCTATTTGATGTAACATTTAAATAGCCCATCAAATGTCACATCAAAATGAATTTTAAAATTTTATTTTAAAAAAATCCTCCCCAATAAGATCTATACTCCCAAAGAAGCATAATAAATATGCCTTTTTTTGGCCCTATCTTAAAAGATATTTGAAATCTTCACAATATCTTAAAAGAATACAATAGAGGTGTAAGCACCACAGGGACAAATTGGTCCACTCAGTAAAATGCACCTAATAATGAGGCATCTTCTCCACGTTACTATCATTTAAATGCATTCATGATGATAACGTTGTCCTATGATGTTCTCGAACATTGTATATAACCAACTCAAAGTAGGGAAAATAGTGGCCTGCAAAAGCCTAAGATCTAATTTAATTCACATCTAAGCATTAAAGTCGAAGGTAATCTAATATCTAAAATCGTTATAGTCTGTTCAGAGCCCCTAATCAAGTTAGTTCGACCCTTGAAAACTTGATGCTAAATTATTTGTGGAGTGGATCCTCCAAAAAGAAGAAATTCCGTCTAGTTAAATGGAGTACATAGTATTTATCAAATAAAGATGGAAGATTTGGGTGTACGAAGACCTCGAACAATGAATGAGGCTTTACTTACTAAGTGGTGGCGGAGACTCCTACCAAGTCGGGATCGTATAGAAAGAGTTTAATAACGGGCTCGTGCCAAAAATGATAAGGGATGGTACCAAAATGTCATTTCGGCGTACAAAATGGTGGGGAGACTGGTCCACAAATTACCAATCCAGATTTATACAAAAAGGCTACGAGTAAAAGAGCGTTGGTTAGCGAAATAGTGCCCAAAGAAGGTTGGAATTCGACTTGGAACATTACCCTCAACTATATGAGGGTAGACCATAGTTAACAAGTCTTAGTTTAAAACACGATTTTTTCAAAAATAACTTCTGATTTTTTGAAATCCGTTTGAAACTTCGAGTTTTTCAAAAGATAGGACGCCACAGTGGCTGACTAGTACACGATTCTTCTGCAGCAATTGTATTCCAACTTCGTTTACCCTAGAGATAGGATGCCATTACTTTGGACCTTGATCCAAGGGGAACTTCTTCGGTTATATAGCTCTACCAACAAACGGCCAGTGACTGCTATGTGATATCTTCGTCCGGGGGGGGGGGGGGGGCGGGGGGGGGTTAACAAAGTGTGGACCTTCAATGCTCCATTATGAGCTTGATGTTCATCCCACAATATAAATGACATTAAAGTGAACGTTATGTTAGGATGCTCATATTATAGAGTAATTTGTAATTATGCTTAATAAATTTCAAACATTTATATACTCATGTTTTGTATATGGAGCATTTTTTATTAAGGGTATCTTCGGCCATTATGAGAGGTGTAGCGTCATTCACATGAAGTATGACATCACCCACATAGAGCATACTAGTGGAATGTTATGCTCCATATAGGTGTATTGTACGACATTTTTGACGTACTTGTATCCTCGGGGCGAATAAGGAGAGGGCCGGTAGTAACCTAGTCCTGTCGATGCCCAAGATGTTGCCAAACCACGAGAACACTATACCAATAAGCCTAATATTGGGCGACCTATGAAGAAGTGTCAGAATGACCTCAAATTGCATGAGATGGTAGTTTTGGACACCCTAAAGACATCCACAAAGTTTCGTCGCATTCTGACAAATTTTAAGATAATCAGGATGAAACTAAGTTTTCAAATCCAGTTTTTATCATGCAGAAAATAGACTTTATAACTATATACTTGTTTTTTGGGTCTCAAAATAGTACCATATAACCGTCATTGGATCTGCAACGTCGAAAAACCCCCAGGTACTAAATTTCAGCTCAATCAGACCCTCCGAGACCATTCTGGACCTAACTTACCATAAAATGGTGGGTTTTACGTTATTGCAGTGCATCCTCGATGAACCAGTTTCTATTTATAAAAAATGTGTTTTCTTATTTCTGGATGATTTTTAAATGTTTATAACTTGCTCATTTTGGGTGCAATTAAACTCAAATTCAGACACAAGCTAGATATCGACGATACGCTTGTTTTGACATATGATACGTGTCATAGCGTGGTCCGAAACGAGAGAATTTCTAGAAAGAATATAGGCTCGAAACATGAAAATTCAGATTTTCAAAAGAAGAACATTCAATTCTTTGAGAGGCCATAGCTCAAGATCCCAATGTCGGATCGTCACAATTATAGATCCGTTGCGATCGTACTTCGAAGAGCTACAATTTGATATAGTTTTTGTGTACGATTGGAGAACGGATGACACCAAATTTTGAAGTCGAAGATGACATGCCGTTCTAGTTGCCAGAATCCCACTTTCCAGTGTCTTCCCAAAATTGGAACATGCTCAAACGGAGACCAAAATGGACGAAATTTGTCACAAAATGATCATGATAGTATCCTCTTCGATTTGTGATCAAAATGAATGCTTGAAACGTCATCGATCATGCCGGATTGGTGGTTGAAGAATCACAAGTTTATGAAAATTGGCAAGATTTTGGGAATCTGTTCCAAGAGGATCAAAGGGTATCAAAACGTGCGTAATAATTCAAGCATCGATTCTAAGATGATTGATCGCCCGAATTGCCACCGTAAGCATCCGAAAAAAAACTCCTGATGCCTAGCAATTACAACAAGCCCCTCATAGAAGGATGGTTTTGTCATTTGTTGAAAAGCACTAGGGGGTATTTTAGTCATTTGCTTCAAAAACAGGATTAATATTCTAATTCATAAAATGTGCATTTGTTAACAATTTTTATAGTTTTTGAGCAATCCATCCTTGTTTGTGGTTGCTCTAGATACGGAACTCAAGTCATTTGTAATACTCTCTTTTGATCTCTCTTGAAAAGTGTTGAAAATTAATGAGAAAAGCTTGAGAATTCTAAGGCTTAGGCTTGTTTTTTTGTTTTGCTTTCAAGTTCAGGGCTCGAGATGGGAAGAGAGAGAAACAGTCCTAGAGAGAGAAAATACCTCTAACAACCTTACACTCTCTAGAACCCCAAAATTTCAATTCCCTTAAGATTTTCAACCCCGAATTCCATATACCCCAGAACTCCTAGCTTCTATACACCTTAGAACCCCTAGCTTCCAATCATACTCCATACACCCTACACTCTACCTTAGCTAGCCTACACCCTACCCTACACGATACACCATAGTACCCCATACACCATAGCATCCTATATACTTAAGTTATCCTATGCCTAACCCATTCCCAGACACCCTAACTTCTATACGCCATATCTCAACCTAACCTAACTAAGCTAGACACTTAGACCCCTAGACCCCAACCTTGACCCAAGGCTTAGACTTCTCTCTCTCATGTGCATGCAAAAAGACTGATGAATGTGCACCTAGGCTCAAGCACATTCTAGGTCCACTCTCTCTTCTCTCTCTCTCTCTCTCTTTCTTCTCTCTTCTTTTCTCTCGTTCTCTCTCTTCTTCTTCTCGCTTCTGTCTCTTCTTCTATCTTCTCTCTCTTCCTTCTCTCCTTCTTTCTCAGTCTTCTTTCTCTTTCTCTCGCTTTTTGCTCAGATCCAGGGTAGGTCCGAGCCCTCACCCTCTCCCCCCTCCTCTCTCTCTCTCTCCCTCTCTCTTGTTTGAGCCTGAACCCGCACCTAGGGTGGGCCCAGCTTCCCTCTCTCTCTCTTACTCTTTCTCCATGTCCACCCCTCTTTCTCTCTTTTTTCTCTCTCACTTCTTACTCTCTCCTATCCGCCCCTCTTTTTTTATTTTCCTTCTCTCACTCTCTTACTCTCTCTCCCTATCTGCCCCTCTCCCTGCACCCTCTCATCCAACTCTCTCCTTGCACCTTCTCATCCACCCCTCTCCCTGCACATTCTCATCCGCCCCTCTCCCTACCCCCTCTCATCTGCTCCTTTCTCTACTCCGACCATATCCGCCCCTCTCTCTCTCTCACGCTATCCACCCTCCTCTCTCAGACATGCCCTATTCGCCCCTCCCTCTACACACCCTATTCGCCCCTCTCTATCTCTCGCATACCCTATCCACCCCTCTCTCCCACACTCACTGTATCCGCCCCTTTTTCATTCTTTCATCCCCTTGTGAGCCCGGACCCATACCTTAGGCGGGTCTATCCCATTCTCTCTCCACTCTCTCACCCTCTCCCACTCTCTCATCTCCCCATAGAGTTCGGACCCACACCATAGGTGGGTCCATCATCCCTTGACCCCATTCACCCATTTTCTCTCAATTTTAAATACTATATTCTCCCCCTAAGTCATGTCTTGACCTTTTGTTTATTTTATTTTAGTTTTATTCTTATCATTTTGTTATACTCTCTTCTACCCATTGCTTCTTTCACTCTCGATAACTCAATTACGGGGTCTTTCTGAGAGAGTGCCCTAGGGTTCTAACACTTGGACTGCTACTCTAACCATCACCTCATACAGTGTAGTTAAGTCATAAGAGACGTTGATTCTCTTACACTTGATCACTCGGGTTCGGGTCATCATGAGTTAGCTTTCTTTAGAGTTCTAACCCTTTTACTACTCTAGCCACTGAGTCGTATAGTATTTGCTTCTCTTTCTTGCCTATTACTCTTACCACTCTACCCCTAAAACTAGAACTATTAACCCAGAAAGCACATCAGAGAGGAGTTAACATTAAGTGGATTACATAAGCAGCTTTTCAGTGAGAGTTCAGGTGAGGTGTTGAGTTTAGAGAGAAGGCCGAATTCAAACCGCGTTGCTGGATAGCCGGAGGGCTTTCGTTCATTGATCTACGAGGGTAGCAACCCAGGCTTATCCTATGAACTTAATCAGAGTGAGGTAGGTGTTCGAGTCCACATCTTCCTCGTTTTAAAATCCTTTCATAGTTGGACATGCATATCCGTACGTGACACACGAGTCGCACACATGCTCGTGAGGTCAAGCAGTTGTTCGAGAGGGGTTCAATCGAACTCGGGTCCCCAAGGGAGCCAGAGTGAGGTAGATCCAGGCCTGACCAGGGTGATGTCACACCCCATGTAGATGACGTTATACCCCTCGTAATGTCAAAAAATACCCTTACTGAAAAAAAAGCTCTATATAAAAAATAAAGGTATATAAGTGTCCCAATTTTATTAAGTACAATCATAAATTACTCCATTGAGTATAAAAATACCCTAACTATAACCTATATATATATATATATATATATATCATCCTAGTCATATACAATATAATTTCATTGAGCAGTTAACAAAGCATGGTACAATCATCTATGCCATTAAAAAAAGGATGCTATACCTCAACCTTGAATAATTAAAGCTAGGTGCACAACCACTTGCTAGAAGATACACTTTCGTGCTGGAAATCCTTATGACGGTCTGAAAAATCCATTTTCATATTAAAATATAAATTTTAAAGCTCCAAAATAGTACACGTCAAAAGAATGTAACTACATGAAAATAATGAAAATTGACAATCTAAATGATATGTTACAAGATGCATTGCTTTTAGGATTTAATTTTTTTTTTTTGTATCTATCCATCTCGAGGATAAGATGATCAATTTAAAAAAAATTTAACATCAGCATAACCTTTTGAGTTGGGTTTTTAATTTGCGAGTCAAGATTGATGCCTTGTATGAAATTTTTTCTTTAAAAAACAAGGATGGGGTTTTGGTAGGTTGGCTAACATACCAATTCAAATAAAGTCTCCTTAACATATTTATCATATTTTAGATTTAAAATTTCAAAAGTCGATAATCTAAACCACTATAATCATTAATAAAAAAATATATATGAATTTTGAATATTAGAAATAGAATATTTAAAACTCGGTTTCATCACCATTCACTTTAATTCTTCACTTATTATCGGATTTGGACAATTTTTTGAGTTGCAAAATCATGGATCTGAAGTGGAGATGTCCTTAAAGTCTGGATCTATTTTTGATCCTAAATCGACATCTACAATGGATTTGGTGGAAGGGAACCGCATTTAAACATGTTTAAAATTTTCCCATTAAAAAATGAACACAATTTTAGTGATCGCTTGCACTACAATACGACCTCAAAAATCCTTTTTTTTGGGTTTTGAGACCCAAAATTCCTCTGATCTTGCGGCAATTACATTTTTGTTAAAAAATAATGGTTTGGAGCTCATAAAAAGCCCCAACGGTGCTTGATCTCGACGGTCTAAAATAGATTTTGAGACAATAATCAAGATCATGCATTTTTTAACATTCCAATTCTATCTTTTTTTGCCCTCTTTTAAAATAAATCCATGATCTGTAGCAAGCTAATGGATCTTCGGAGTTTAGGGTCCCCAAACACCCAAAATTACAGAGAAATTGGGTACATATGTAGTACTACGGACTACACGATACTAGGGATTTTATAGTAAATAAAACAAGGATGGTTTGTATGGAGCTTAGGCTCTAAACAATCAAATTAGAGCCTACCTTCAAATAGTATCGAGAAATGTGGTTTCAATATTGAAAATCTTTGTGATAGCCTTAAAATACATTTTCATATTTATTTATAAACTTTAAAGCTTCAAAAATAGTATGGATTGACATATCTATGAAAACTTGAAAATCTTGAAAATTGACGGTCCAAAAATATGTTTAAAAATATACTATTTCCAAAACTTGCAATCCATTTTTTTCGCATGTCCATACATCTTGATGTCAAGATATGATCAATTTGAAGATATTTGAGCATCAAAACAACCTCTTCAAGGGAAATTTTTGAGGTAGGCTCAAGTTTGGTTGTTTAGAGCCTCGGCTCTACATAAACTTTTCCCTTAAAACAATTGATATTTTAATCATGTAATTCCTTTTCAAAGGACGTGAAAGGCACTAATTGTTTTTCGATAGGATTTAAGAGCCCTCTCATATGTGGAAACATGAATCTCCAAAAGTTACATCCTACCATGATAATGTACTTATCTATCTAGAAGCAAAATATGTGAGAGTAAGAGCCTTAATATAAAAAATAAAACATAAAACACACATACTAAACTAACATAAAGATTTATGTGGTTCACCCTAAAAGGGCTCATATCCACAGGCATGACAAGAATACCAATAAAAGTTACCCTTTAGACCCGCTCTACTCATTGGCATCGCCAACCGATCTCTTATTTAATAGAAACAAAATTCAAACAAGATAGGAAAATGTATTGCTCTTTCCTTATAAGAAGAGAATGAAACAAGATAGGAAAATGTGTATTGCGTGTAACAAGATAAAAAAGAGCATATTAAACCATTGTATCATTATCATATATAAAGTGAAAGAACCACTACAAATTAATATGGTGCACAATTATTTTCTGAAAGAGTTTCTCTCTCAATTTTTTTTATGATATACACTTTTCCATCATGTTTGAATTTTGTTTCTATTACTATCTCTTTTCCGTAGCCAAACCATTGTCCAGGAATATATTCATCTCTATTCCACAACTAAATAACTGTTACCCATATCTATTCCACAAATAAACTACTCATCTCTATTTCACAGTTAAATCACAATCTAAGTAGATATCAATCTCTATTCCACAACTAAACCACTGTCCAGGAAGAGATTCATCTCTATTCTACAACTAAACCACTGTCATAAAGAGAACCTTAAGACCGAGGCTTCCTCTCACAATAAGGAGAAACCACTCAAAATCTTAATGAGAACCGCTTCTCTACAAGAAACTAGTATCTATGAACGACCCAAAATCTCCATGGGAACCGCTTCTCTATAAAAAAACTAGTCTCTCAATCTACAGGAGGCATCATCGTAGCATTTTTGACTAAATGAAGATCTTTCCTTCTAAAGGGAGGCGTTGTCTTTTCTCTCTAATGGGAGGCCTATGTTGACTTAAATAGGTACAACTATTCTTTTTAATTTCATCCCATATTTTTAAGGTTAGGAATTCATACTAAATAAGAAACTTATCAATATTAATCTTAATCCTACATACTATAAGATTTCCTTATGTGGGTGATTTTGGATATTACTATATCCAACAATGTTTACCTTGATATCAAAATCACTTGCATACCATGGTAACATCCATTGGATAGCTTTATTAATTTTTCATATTTTATCACATAAATTCCTTCATCATTCTTGCAGGAAATATTGTGACTGTCATCATATTTTTCAAATAAAATACTCACATACTTTGCCATGTGATTTTCTTCAATCAAATGCTCATACACTAGCATTGTATTGAATCATGTGCTCTGCTACCACTTGTTCGGATTTAAGAGCCCTCTTAGAGACAGAAACAGGAAACCCTAAAAATTGGATCCCACCAGGAAAGATACTTATCTATATCTAGAAACAAAATAGGTGAGAGAACGAACTATAATATGAGAAATAAAACATAAAACACACACCACAAGAACACAAAGAGTTAAGTGGTTCACCCTAAAAGGGCTACATCCACGAGCATGAAAAGTACAAATCCACTATATAAATAAAAGTTACGTCATAGCTTTTCGGATATAGAGTTACGTCTTTAATCATCCACAAAACCTAGTCGAGCAACCTTTTTAGACCCGCTTTATTGATCGGCATCGCCCACCGATCTCCTATCTCTATTCCGTAGCCAAACCACTGTCTAGAAAGAGACCCGCCCATCTTTAAACCACTGTCCAAGAAGATACCCATATCTATTTCATAATTAAACCATTGTCCATAAAGAAAACCACGAGAGCAACCGAGACTTCTCTCACTAAAAGAAGAGATCACCCAAAATGTTTTATTAAAAGAATAAATCACCCAAAATTTCAATGAGAACCGCTTCTCTACAAGAAACCAGTCTCTCGGTCTATAGGAAGCATCATTATAGCATTTCTGTCGATAGGAAGATCACTTCACTCTAAGGAGAGGCCCATGCCTTTCTCTCTCTAAATGAAGCCACATTTCCCCTATGACCCAAATATGGTACACCTATTTTTTTATTTTTTATCTTATATATATAATATTAAAAATTCATATTAAATAAAAAACTTATCAAAATCAATCTCAATCCCACATATCATGGGATTTCCTTATGTGTAATTTTGATATACCATTTCCAATGGTTTTAAGACCTCTTGCGGAATTTGAAATTGAGTTCTAGGATGGTCTCACATGACCACTCTTGCAACGGCCAAAACACAGAAGGGTGTTCTTTAGATATTGAAACTTATACTATCTTTTGCTCACCTCGCGAACACCTTCAGACTGAAAAGAAAAAGAAAAGGACTTTTCGCTCTTAAAACTTAAAAATCAAGTATTTCTCAAATGAACTGTCCAAAGTCCAATGACAATCTCTCAAAGGGATTTGATTTCATGCTTTTTGAGCTCCAAATTTAGTTATTTTATTCATCTTATGGATGAGTATACTAATCAGAAAAGTTTTTAATAAAAATATTACCCAAATTAAGTGGATTGTTCCAAGAAACGATTCACCAAATCCTTTCCTAAAGTTACAAATATTTTTTAAGATAATATCATGCAGACCCCCAAATTTTAAACTTATTTGCACTAGCCCCTTCCAACTTTTCTCTCAAATGGCATTAAATTTCTCCAAAAATTATTAACATACACTTGCATCCCCTCCCTCACCTCTTTTCTCACTTTTTTATATAAGTTTGACATCAAATATATCTCTAATCACGCAAGACATACATCTCCATCGCTTAAAGATAAATTGTTTATGTCAAATGTCATGTGAACTAAGAGAGAAAGGAGGCGATGAATGGGTATATTAATAATTTTCTAAAAATACTAATTTGAGCGGGGCTACCGCAAAATAAGCTTAAAATTTGAGGTTTTTTACGATAAGATTGAATCACTCTTACTAATTAATCTTTTGCATTTTTTAACGAATATTCAACCTGTATCATGGGATATTTAATTCGGACAGGAACTGGCATCGCCTCACCTACACTTCAAAAGGAAGCCACCGCACTTTTAACAATTTTCAAAATACTGCTCAAATATAATGTAATAGAAACTAGTCCACGGCATATGAGTTGCATAGAAACAAGAAATTCTGAAATTTGAAATTTTGGATAGAAATAAATTGCTTTTAAAATGTAAATTCCGTTACTCACTTGAATCTAAAAACTATAGTATTTGCTATTTTTATTAAAAATAAAATTAAGACAAATTTGGGATAAATTTGAGAATTTAGTAAACCTTCTTGTACAAATAAAGATAAACTATACATATATAGGGTTTTTTTAAGAAAAAATCCTACAGGATCTGATTTGAAAGACTTGGGGCCCTTAGATTTTAAGTTTTGGACTCATCCAACATAACCATAATTAGAGGGGCCCCTCTTTCTATTGGAAAGGAAATTAAGATCTTTTTCACACTCATCATGCTTGTTTGGGTAAATCTTTCCCGCCTTTCTTTCTCCCTCTAAACCCCATCTTCTCTACAAGAAAAATCTCTCAAACAAGGCCCTAAGTTTTTCCCTCTTCCCACTTTTCACTCTCTAAGAACCATCCCAAGTGGTTTATATCATCGCATATTTTACCTCTTAAAGCATAGCTCCCTTCTTGCTTCTTCTCACAATCTCTCTCCAAATTGAAAAAAAAAAGAAAAAGAGACAGAAATTAAACAAGGAACTAATTTTGTTCATCATGCCATTAAAGCTTCAGCATGCACGAAAAATCCACTGTGAGATTCGTAGTTTGTATTTTTTTTTTCTTAATTGAAACCTATTAGCATCATGTTTGCTTTAGATTTACAATTGCAGCTCCCCAAAACAGTTATTTTGAGGCTTTTAAAGTGAAACAAATTGCTAATAGGTTTCAATTAAGAATCTAATAGAGAGTTGGTATCTTTTCCATGAGCAACACCCTACCCTTTCCCGCCAGCATTATCAGTAACTACTTGCACCACATTCTTCACCCCAAACGCCCATATGACCTTGTCAATATAGTTGTATAAAAGTCTTCCAATCCTTTTTTTATTGGAGAGGTCAAGACTTGAATGCTACACAATACTCTTCGAGTTACTGACTAAAAAATTTACAAGATGTCGGTGGGCTTTATCCCTCCGACCATCTGTCGTGATGGTTACACCAATCATTGGCTAGTTCTTAAAGTCTGCAATATGCCAATCGACATCATCGACAACATGTTTTAAGACCGGACCACAAGGTCCTTCGCAATTGGCCTTTTGAAACCCGAACTTGCTTTTGCTATGGAAGTTACCATGACAGGGTAGTACTCCCAACCTGTCCCATTGAATGCCAGGGCATTCACAAAGCAGACTCCCAATCGCCTTACAAGCCATTTCTTTGAGTTTATCTCTCCCTGAAAGTTTTGAGTTTTGAGTTTTGAGTTTAGTCTGTGGAGGTCAATTATAGCAGGCTAGCGGGGCAGTGCATCTTGTCATGATTGGGTTGCTGGCTCGGGTGGGGCAATAGTAGAAGGCCGCCTTGGCGCAGGAGGACGACCTGAGAAGCTTTGCTTTAGCATGGCAGATAGGATTATAGTACTCCCCCCATCTCCCTTTACCTCTGTACTTTTTCCCTTTGTCTCACGTAGATGTTGAAAATCCATTTTGTAATAGCCGGTGAACCTGATTGCACGACTAGACATCACCCCGTATATTGGAGAGATGATGCTTTAGAAGATTAATGCCACCAAAAATCTCTTTCACCGCAAAAATACATCTAACCCTATCTGATAATTTGTTCGCATACTGCCAAGCAATGCCCTCCTTCATCATATCGCTTATATTTAATCCCTTTTAAAATAATCACGTTGAAGTAAATTGTCACGCCCCAAGAATTTACAATATTGATATTCTTGAGATGTGACAGTCAAAACATGCATATACATCTCTTGATAGGATAAATTTACAGTCGCGAATTCTTACAAAGTAACAAAAGAAAGTTTAAGCGCAACTACAATGTCTTCCAGAGTTGATCCTGACGAGCACTCAAAATGAAACCGCAGTTATCTTGAAAAAAAAAATGTTTACCATAACTTGATGAATTTGACTACTCAGTAAGTGATATTCATAATCTTAAAAATAATCATGGTTGAAAGATATCAACGTTTTCAAAAAAGATATCTATTAAGAAAAATGCATAATTAAGTATAATTCGAATAATTAAAATGCATATAACATTTTAACGGCATCACATAATTCAAAGGATTTCACAAATTACCCTATTGGCGTCCCAAGTAGATCACCTATATACCCCATCAGCGTCTTGATTGGTTTACTTAATCCCTAACGGCGTCCCAGATAAGTCCACTTAATCCCTACAGGTCCACTTATACCTCACTGACGTACCGGATGAGTCCACTTAATCCCTACCGACATACCGAATAAGTCCACTTATACGTCACCGACGAACCGGATAAGTCCACTTGCATACTTAAAGTATTTCTAAATCTCTTTAAACATTCAAAAGCAGCAATATCATATACTCAACATATCACTGAAATTATTAATATGAACTTCATGGAAACCATTAATAACAGTCACTTTCAATAACATTTCAAATATAACCAGTCAAATATTTTGGACGCAAATTTAGAAAGGTAGCAGTTCGTAAAGACATTCTAGCATAATTGCCAATCTAATATGTATAGAAAAACTCTTATAGAAATTCAAAAATACGGAATTATCACAATTTATGGGATGTCAATTCGCAAATAAACATTTCACAGACAATGCTATAATCAAAAGCATAAATATCAGTTTTCAAATAATAAGGCAGTCATTTGCACATGAATTTTTCAATGTCTAAATATTCAAAAACAGTAGAAAGAAATCTCACAATTTTACTAAAAGCGAAAATATCACATTTATTTCTAATAATTTACAGCATTTAAAATATTTTACAATAGATAAATTATCACCATTTTTACTAAAAAGATTATTCTTCTAGACAATGAGATCACTTACGCATAAAATTTATCACGCCTAAAATTCATGATAATAAGCAGAAGTAATTGTTTCATTTCACTTTTAAAAAGAAAAGACTATTTTTCAAGATCATGAAGTCACTTACCTAAAATATTTGAGTGGGAGCTTCCGATAAAAATTCAGCCAGAAAGAGCTCACTGCGTTTCGACTAGAGAGAGAAATATCTCAAAAGTTTTATAAGGTAGGAGTCCTCACCTCTCCGAATTTAAATTCTTAAGACATATTATTATATTATTTATTAAGCTCCACCTCATACATGAGGTTTGACGATATTATTAAACGTGAAACATTTAAGCACCACGTCAACTAAAGGACGTGGTAATCAAGGGAAAACGTTAACAAAAGTGGTGATGGTCCCTAAGGACCATAATACTTATATGGACCATCACACTATAAAGAATTATTTATTTTTTTATTTTTATTTTTTTTTGAAAGTTTAGAATTGTTACATTATTTTCCTCTTAAAGAAATTTAGTCCTCTAAATTTGTGTACCTGATTACTGAAAAAGATAGGGATGTTTTTTTCTAATATCGTCTTCTCGTTCCCAAGTCAACTCCTCTCTTGAATGGTACTGCCATAATATATGGACCAAAGGAATCTCCTTGTTGCGCAACACTTGTACCCTTCTATCCAGTATCAAAATTGGCTACTCAATGAGGGATAGGTCCTTCCTGATCGATAAAGGTTCATATTTCAATATATGGGATGGGTCGGGCTGATATTTTCGTAGTGATGATATATGGAAGACATTATGGATGTTTGCCAATTCGGGTGGTAAGGTAAGTCTATAAGCGACATCTCCGATTCTTTCCAAGATTTCAAATGGTTCGATGTAACGTGGGCTCAGCTTTCCTTTCTTGCTGAATCTCATAATGCCTTTTATTGGTGAGATCTTTAGGAAAACTCGATCACCTTCCTCAAATTCAAGATTTCTCCGTCGGTTATCGGCATAACTCTTTTGCTAACTCTGAGTTGTCCTGAGCCTTTCTCGAATTAACGTTATCTTATCTGTCATTACCTGGACAATTTCTAGCCCCAAAAGCTTTCTTTCACCAACCTCGTCCCAACATATGCGTGACTTGCATTTCGTTCCATACAGGGCTTCATATGGTGTCATCTGAATACTGGCTTGGAAGCTATTATTATAAACAAACTCAATCAGGGGTAAATAGTCATCCCAGCTTCCTGTAAAGTCAATGACATAGGCCCTCAGCATATCTTCCAAGGTTTGGATAGTCCTCTCCGATTGTCGATCAGTTTGGGGATAAAAGGCAATGCTAAAGGTGAGCCTCGTCCCCATGGCTGACTGTAGCCTAGCCCAAAATTTAGAAGTAAACCGAGTATCCCTGTCCTATACAATACTGACCGGAACTCCATGCAACCGCACTATTTCCTTAATGCACAATTGGGTCAGTCAATCCAAAATGTACGTCGTGCGAATCGACAGAAAATTGGCAGCTTTGGTGAGCCGGTCCACAATGATCCAAATGTTATCATGTCTTGAATTTGTTCTAAGCAAGCTAGAGACAAAATCCATAAAGATGTGCTCCCACTTCCACTCTGGCACGGGTAAAGGCTGCAACAACCCAGCGGGCCTTTGATGCTCATCTTTTACTTGCTGGCATGTTAGGCACTTAAACACAAATAGTGCTACCTCTTTTTTCATGTTATTCCACCAAAAGGTTTTCTTCAGGTCCTAATACATTTTAATACTTCCGGGATGTATCGTATAACGACAGTGATGTGCTTCTTCCAAGATAGCTTTCTTCATACTCTCATCATTCGGGACACAAACCCGACCTTTGAATCTTAGCAAATCCTCACTACATATAGAGAATTTTTCTCTCTTTCCTAGCTTCACCTCTTCTACAATTGTTATAAACTGATGGTCTTTCTTTTGTATCGATCGAATCTGTTGGATTAATTGGGGTTCTGCCTTAATGTTGGCAATCATACTTACCACACCAATAATGGATGGAGTCAGATGTCAATCCATTATTTCCTCTAACAATCTCATTTCTTAGATCATAAGATGAGCTAAGACTCTTAGAGATTTTCTACTTAGAGCGTCGGCCACAACGTTAGCTTTTTCTGAATGATAATAGATTGTACAATCATAATCTTTTAAGAAATTCATCAATCTTATCTGTCGCATATTTAAATCTTTTTGAGAGAAGAGGTATTTCAAGCTCTTATGATCCGTGTATATTTCGAATTGCTTACCATATAGATAATGCCTCCATATTTTCAAAGCGAATACTATTGCAGCCAGCTCCAAGTCATGAATTGGATATTTTTTCTTATAGTCTTTCAACTGTCTAGATGCATATGCCACTACTTTCCCATATTGCATTAATATATAGCCCAAGCCTTTATGTGAAGCATCACTATAAATCACAAATCCCCCACTCCCCTCAAGAATAGTTAAAATAGGTGCTGAAGTTAATCGAACTTTTAATTCTTGAAAAATCTCCTCACATTCACTTGTCCACTCAAATTTGACATTTTTCTATATCAATCGAGTCAATGGGGTTGTGATCCGAGAAAATCCTTCTACAAATTTTCTGTAATATCTTGTCAATCCCAAAAAACTTTGAACTTTAGTCACATTACTTGGTTGTTTCCAATTAACAACGGCTTCAACCTTTGAAAGATCAACTGATAGACCTTCCTTTGATATGACATGTCCTAAAAATGTCACTTGTTTGAGCCAAAATTCACATTTACTAAGTTTGGCATACAATTTCTTTTCTCTTAATATTTGCAATACCATTCTTACATGTTGCTCATGTTCCTTCTGATTCTTGGAATAAATTAAAATATCATCGATGATTACCACAATAAATTTATCCAAAAAGGGCTTAAAGACCCAATTCATCAAATCTATAAATGCAGACGGTGCATTGGTTAATCTAAAAGACATGACAAAAAATTCCTAATGGCCATACCTTGTTCTGAAAGCTGTTTTGATAACATTTTCACTTTTAATTTTAAACTGATGGTATCCAGATCTATGATCAATTTTTTAAAACACTTATGATCCTTGTAATTGATCAAATAAATCATCAATTCTAGGTAATGGATACTTATTTTTCATTGTCACTTGGTTCAACTGTCTATAATCGATACACAATTTCATGATCCTATCTTTCTTTTTAACAAACAATACCGGAGCAACCCAAGGTGACACACTGAGCCTGATAAAATTGATAAAACCTTTATCTAATAATTCTTTCAATTGTTGTTTAAGTTCCTTAAGTTCTGCATGTGTCATTATGTAAGGTGCCTTAGAAATTGGGGCTACCCCTAACAATAATTCAATAGAGAATTCAATTTCCCTGTCAGGCGGTAATCTTGGCAATTCTTCATGGAAAACGTCGGGAAATTCTCAGATAACCGGAGTGGTATCCAAATTTATCTCTTCCTTCCTATCTTATTTGATATAGGCAAGAAAGCCTTGACACCCTTTTTGAAGGAGACGATTAGCTCGAATACAGGAGATTAAATATGATGAGGAGTCTTCTTTGATACCATTGAAGTAAAATACTGGTTAATCAGGAATATTAAAGGTAACCATTTTCTTGTAACAATCAATACTTGCATGGTAAGATCACATCAAAATCTTGAATTTCTAGAAGTAATAAATCAACCAACAGTTCCTTTCTTCTATCTTTACTACACAAGATTTGTACACTATATGGGTGTCACTTGAATTTCTCATCGGTGTGGCTACCTCTAGAATGTATTCTAATTGTTCTGGTTCTACCTTTAAGTGGCATGCAAAAAGCGGTGATACAAATGAATGAGTAGATCTAGGATCAATCAAAACATGAGCTATTTTTTGGAAGATAATAAGAGTACCTTGGATCACTGATTTTGAGGCCTGAGCGTCTTGCTGGGTGATCGCAAATACTCTTCCTTTCATCTGAAGCTTTTGAGTTATCTGTCCCTGCTTTAAAAGCTGTTGCATCTGTAAGCTAGGACATTCTCTAATCTCGTGCCCCAATTTTCCACATTTAAAACAGGCTCCAGTACTCCAATAACAAGAGCTCGATTCATGCTTTTTCCCACATTTTTTACATGGTTCTATTGGGCTTTGAAGTGGCAAGGGCCTTAGCTTCTTGTTTGCCCTTTCAAACTGTTGTCGATTAGATGGTGTGGGTCTAACTTGACTTTTCTGATTTTTCATCTTTTGGTAAGCTTCGAAATCTTTTTCGACAATTTGAGCTTGATCCACTATTTCAGCATAAGTTCTCAATTTTAAGACTGATATTCTGCTTCTAATAGCTGGCCTGAGATCTCTTTCAAAAAATTTCACCTTTCTTGCCTCATTGTTAATCATATGTGGTGCAAACCTGATCAATTCAGTAAACTTGGCCTCGTACTGTGCTACTGTCCGGTTTCCTTGGATTAATTCCAAAAATTTCATTTCTTTTTGTTTTCGAATAAAATCTGAGAAATACTTTTCATTAAATGCCTCTAGAAATACCTCCCAAGTCAAGGGTTTATTTTCTTTGACTAATACTCCTTTTGCCATTCGCCACCAATGTTGTTCTTCACCTTCTAACATAAAAACTGCTAAGGCCACATTCCTATCATCGGTACATTCCATAACCTCGAATATTTTCTCCAATTGCATAATCCATCCCTCTGCTTCCAGTGGGTTCACAGCACTCTTGAAAGAAGGTGGATTCAATTTCTTAAATTGTTCGATACTACTCCCATCATTTCCCGTAACTGACTGCCTGGGTAAATTGTTGTTTTCCATCTGATGTTGCATTAGAGCAACCATATTTTCCACGGCTTTGTGAATTCTTTCCATATTAGCTTCAGCTATTCTGGATCTTGACTTCGTCCTAGTCTGTACATGCAATAAATATGATTTTAACTACATTCCTTTTAAATTTCCTAAGAATCTTAAACCTATTGCTCTGATACCATAATTGTCACGCCCCAAGAATTTACAATACTGATATTTCTGAGATTCAAAACACATATATACATCTCTTGATAGGACATATTTATAGTGG